>OX451738.1:1010417841-1010717841 GCA_948472305.1 Vicia faba
ATAATATGGCTTCTTCACACCTCAAGACCTTTCACTTCTCGTTAAACCACCCTCTGTTATAGCCTCTTCTAAGCGGATACCCATTCCTACCATTTCAGTAAAGTCACTTGGCGCACTTGCTACCATCCTCTCATAGTAGAAAGCACCCAAAGTTTTCAATAAAATCTTAGTCATCTCCTTCTCTTCCATGGGGAGAATCACTTGGGCGGCTACCTCACGTCATCTCTGTGCATATTCTTTGAATGATTCCCTGTATTTCTGAACCATGGCCCTTAGTTGATCACGGTCAGGCGCCATGTCCATGTTATACTTGTATTGTTTGATGAATGCTTCTCCCAAATCATTGAAAGTATGGATGTTAACACTATCCAAACTCATATACCACTTCAGCACAACACCAGTCAAACTATCTTGAAAAAAGTGAATCAGCACACGTTGATCAACAATATGGGTAGACATTCTCCTTACATACATCACCAGATGAGCACGAGGATAAGTGTTGCCTTTGTACTTCTCAAACTATGGGACCTTAAACTTAACATGTATCTTAACATTCGGGACCAAGAATAACTTATTCAAATTCTTCCCGAATAACTCTTTTCCCCTGAGGGCCTTCATCTCTCTTTGCATCTTGTCAAACTGCTCTTGAAAATCATCCATTCTGTCATAAATACCCAAGTCTTCACTCGGTGGAGGGAAAGGAAGAAAGACATCATCGTTAACAAACGAAACCATATTCACTGAAGGAGACGCAGTAGGAGCAGCATGAACCACAAGAGGTGCCAGAGTAACAATAGTCTGAACAATTGGAGTATCTTGAGGACCAAGATTGAAACCTTCATGTGCAAAATTCTCTGGCATTCCCCATGGATAACTTTGAGGCATGCGGTTTTGAAAAACAGCTGGAGTAGCAGATACAGGAACAGTAGGAGCTTTAGTAGTTTCCCTTGTTTGTTGAGGTTGGACACTCGGTGGCTGATTCTGAGAAGCCACGAGAGATTCCATCAGAGCAGTAAGATTGGACATGCCGGCCTTCAAAGCAGAAACCTCCTCGTGTAGCTCGCGATTCTCTTGTTCTAAGTTGTCAATATTCTTTCTGAAATTAGCCCGAGTATTGTAGTGGTAAGACAGCTTGCTAAACAAAGTAAAGAAGCTTGGTAAGACACCTAGATATGCATAAAAAATTTAAGAAATATATGCAATATGATGCATGATATTCAATACACATGATTTTATATTATTATTTAATATTTCAAGGGATTTAAAATTTATGGACATATTGCAAATATCAAAGTAATAACGCATTTGAAATACTGAAAAATTTCATTATAACAACTCCAAAATGGATTACAAGTTTTAATGATCCCAAGTACAAGATGAAAATAAAATCTAAAACCCTGAGAAGTAAAACTGATGGAGATCACTCTATACGCTAGAGCTTTCCCTGTGAGCCTAGAAGTCTGAGCCTTCAACCTCTGGTTTTCTTCCGCATACCTGGTGGCAACCTTCTTCCAATCACCGGAATCAGGAAGTGAGTAATCAGCATCTGATTGAGGCTTAGGAGAAAATAAATCCCCTTGCCTCTCCATAGTCTCTACAGCTCGACTCTCAAGTATCTCAATCAAGTTGTCTTTCTCCTTCAAGTCTGCTCTATAGGAAATCTCTAAAGTTTGGCACTTTTTCTTCCAAGCATCCTTTTCCTTTTGCATCCTGACCAAAGCAAGTTTCAGCTCTTCTAGATCATCTAATAAGAGAGTGTAGCAGTAGAAATGTTCAAGACTAAGCCATTGGATTGACTAGACTTTATACAAATCAAAATAAAAATCGCAACTGCACTTTATTGTTTCGAAAGGAATGAGAAAAGAGAGAATAACCCAAAAAGAGAGGGGGAAAGATTCAAGGTAGGGGGTTGGTTATGCAAAGGGAAGGTATTAGCACCCTAAACATTTACGGTACTCCACAGGAGCCTCTTTGTAAAATCTGTATGTTTTGGCTATAAGAAAATGTTGTATATAAATGGATGGTGGAGGTGAGGAAAGAAATATATTTATTTTATAATTTTTGCACCCGCCGCGGTTGCGAACCTTTAGTGCCTACGTACCACCTTTTCGTGCAATAGGGGATCAAGGTACACGTAGTTCCTCTTTTAAAAATTTAAAAAACATATGTGCTGGTTAATTTTATGAGATAAAACATCATTGTAATTGTCTGTGTGGAAAACATACCTACTACCCATAATTATGAGAAAGGAGAATTTGCATCATCTCAAAGTGGAGGATATGGCTTGGATTTTAAAATCAACAATGCCTCACTCAACACCCAAGTAGAAAATATCTCTCTTCACTACATATGGTAGAAGTATGGTTGTTTGCATCACTACAAGTATTGACAAGAGTTAAACCTTTTGAGAAAAGTTTAAAGATAAAAGCCAAAGTGGCAAAATGGTTTGAAATGAGATTAATTGACTTTTAGTCTTCTCACAAAAAATGTCAAGGTATTATTAAGTTGATTGGAGTTTATTTATGAAAATGTTTTGAAAATGCATGGACATAAGTCCAAGTTTATTATAATAGTGGTTCAAGTTCAAAAACAAGAAGAGTTTTCAAAAGGAGGAAGAAGATTTTTTGAAATTAAAGAAGATGGGAGGAGAAGAAGGGACTACCCTAAAGCATAAGGGTAAAGCTAGGGATAAGAACTATCTAACCAACAAGAAGCCAAAACTTGACATTATGAGCCAAGATAGAATTCCCATTCCTTGGATTGAAACCAATCAAGCCAAAAAAACTAGACCTCTTGAGAGAACCAAACTTCAAGTGTATTAAGTCTTCACAAAATTTGAGCAGAGTAACGGCTGTATACGGGTGAATTCCAGATTACAAACAAAGGGTGTAACCATAAAAAACCTGCATACAAAAACAAACAAGCAACCCAATATATTGAGGTAAACCTCAAGAACTCCAGACAAAATAATCAGATAAGATCACAAGGTCTCCAAGATAGGCCAAGGTTTCTAATTCCAAGTTCAAGAAAAGTCCCATGTTCCATAATGCCAAGGATAGTAACCAAATAGTCCAAGTACCATTAAATATTTTTAGGGTTTATGTTCATTATTAAGTATCTTAAGAAAGGAAAAGAAAAGCTCAAGTGAGCAAAGTAAAAATGGCAAGAAAGTAAATACTCAAATGAGCAAAGATGAAAATGGCATGAAATGTAAATTCTAAAAGTAAATGGTACATAAAGCATAAAAAAGAATAAAAGCATAAGGTGAAACAAGTCAATAATTAGTGGTTAGTTGGATGACCATCTTGAAGCTTGCATTTGGAACTTATTAGAGGATTGGTAGAACCAAAGCCTCCACACAACAAGTTGCATTTGCTTTTTGTAAAGTATATCATCCATTTGGAATTCTCACAAGTGCCATTTAATGACCAACGATGTTTAAGTGATCCATGTTGACCAAAAGTGTTGTAGATCCATTAGAGGATTGGTAGAACCAAAGCCTCCACACAATGAATCTCAAAGTTATTGGATCAAAGAGATCAAATTAACATACTTGGGCTTGCAATCATAAGTTTGGACCATGAATGATCATTTATTCGAATCGGGACAAAATTTAGTGCTATGTTAAGCAATCGTAAGTGGACTTTTATAGAAGTCGCACCTATTTTGAGGCTGGTTAATAGTAATCTATGCACAATTTGTTTTGAGACATGATATAGAGATCATGCTCCAACAACATTTAGTGCAATAAGAAAGGGATAAGATGAAGAGGGATGGGAAAAAAATACACAAACCACATTTGAATTAAATTTTAATCAAACTATTATTAAAATCATTCATCCATTTTTATGGAGTTAAACTCAACACCAAGGTTCCAATGATGTTAATAAAGTTCATGATCCAAAATCTAACCCAAGATCAACCATAAAATAGTCATAGAATAATATCACATTTAATATACACAAAAGGGTTTTAAAAAAAGTTTCAAAAAATAAAAAATAATGAGAAAATATCAACTATGTTCAAATTAATCAAGAAATGAAAAGTAAGACCATAGAAAAATCAGAAAAAGGCTCAAATAATTTTACAAATTTTTTGGTAATTTTTTTAAGTCAAAAACTATTTTTAAAATTAAAATAAATGGGGAAAATAAACAAAAAATGATAAAAAATAGTAAAGTCAGAAATAAAAATAAAATAAGGTCACCAATCTTTGTCACAATATCATTGGATCATTCCATTATTTTTCAGAATTTTAAAATGTATAAAAGTATTTTTAAACATTTAAAACAAATCAAATAAGTGTAAAATTTATAAAAAATACCAAAACACAAAATTAAATTGTGAAAAAATTAAAATCATAAAGAGGATAATCAAAAATATTTTTCATAATTTTTTCAGATTTTTTGGACTAAAAGTGAATTTTCTATAATTTTTTGAAATTTAAAACAATTAAAATATAAGAATCAGAAAAAGAAAATAAAAGTAAAATATGTGGACCATTGGATGAGAGTCAAAACGCGTTAGTAATCAAATCCAAGCGATCTGGCGCACTGTGCATATCATGGTCATTAGTGAATATTGTACAGAATCATTAATTAAATCAGAATTTGAAAAATATAGATGGCACACTTTCATTAGTTAGAAGATGACACATTGGTCATCTTCAACCTCCAACCATCACGAATTGCAGGTCTCTCAAACTGTAAAATCAGAAGCTCTGACCTATACCATTCGCTTCGTCTCTTAAAGACGAAGACAACCACACCCTCGTGCCAAATTTATATAAACTGTAGCTCAAGCAATTTGGAAGGAAAGTTTTTAAAAGGGATTTGAAATTTCATGGTAAAAACATGTTTCCAGTAAAAGGTAAGTGTTGCGACTAGACCCAAGGCAATAAGAGCAACACAATGATATCAGAGTTTTGAAGAATTGATGAAGGAGTCTACCTATTGAAGTTGAGTTGCAGAGCTTTGAAACTGGACTTCTATAGAGCAGTATAGGGCACGATTCTCAAATGTAGTTAGGTGGTTAGCTTCAGGGAAGATCAAGGAAGGTAAATTGATGGAAAAATTGGATTGAAAAAGGCTCGAGAATGGATTTTGAAGTTACAGAAAATTGAGTTATGCAGCAAGTTTGGCAGGGTGATTCTGGCTTTTCATGCTTGGGAAAATGAATGAGATAGTACATGTATTTATAGGAGAAGCGAATGGGATCAAAAGGAAGAGTGGATGATGCGTTTTGGAGGGAATTCATGCAAACCTGATGCATGAGTGAAGTGTGATCCAAACTTCACCAAAACTCATCCAATTCTTACATTTTGACGCACTAATTCACTTGGGAAAGTTGTATAATCATGTTTAGACCCAAAACGCGTGCTAATTTGAGGTTTAGAGGTTGTAACATGAAATTCAAATTTTGACTTGCAAGGAAACCTCAATTCCAAGTTACCATTTTTGAAACAATGGCATTCTCAGCTCAAGGGGTCTTAAGGCATGATTATTGATGCTTTAGAAAGATGATGTTACAAGCTTTGCAATGGAAAAAGAATGGAGTTAAATGGATTCTTGAGCTGAAAGTTACATTGAGTCAAAGTTGGAGAAAAATGGGTGACTTTCCATACATAGAAATATTTCAAATTCTTCTTCAAAAATGACCTATAATGTCTTGCATCCAAACATGGCCTTTCTCTTGGAATTTGCTCTTGAACAAAAAATATGGCATAAAGTAGATCTCTTCAATGAAATTTTGAAACTTGAATCATTCAAAATCTACAAAATTTGAGCAAGTTATGACTTGTTGAAGTTGGCAAAATTTCATAAAATGACCTATAATCTTTTGTTTCCTTAAGGAAACTTTCATCCATTTTCTCACTTTGCACATAAAAGAAGGCATAAAGTTCACATCCTCAAGATCATTTTGGAAAATAAATGGGCTCAAGGTGATAAAAATTGACCAAGTTATGATCATTTGAAGTCACACATGGAAAATTGGGGATTCATCTGGAGGACTTGTAATCTTTCTTCTTCACCAAGTTTCTTCCACATAAAAAATCCTTGGAACTTTTGAAGTGATTTGTTGATAACCTTTGAAGAGAAGGATGTCTTTGGAATTATTCAAAAATACCAAAAGGTGAGCAAGATATGCTCCTTTGAAGTTCAAAACCCTAGCTCCTAGATCAAGAAAATGCTTTGAAGAACTTTGACAAGCTTGAACAAACTTCTTGTACCAATATTCTTGCTTTGTGAATAGAAGTTGTTAAGGATGATAATAAGGACTCATAGATACCAAAACCACTTACATATATTGAAATTTTAGAGAAAATGCTCTTGTGACCAATGGGAACAAAGCCTTGTCCAAACATGACAACTTCTCCAATCAAACCCCATATACTTTTGAGTCAAATCTAATAACCTTGAAATGTGATAAAACAAAGCAAAATTTTCCATGCCAATTCTTCCAAAACCAATCCAATGATGAGGTTTAACTTCTCAAGCTTTATTGACTAGGGCATGGAAATAAACTCATGAACCCATGGGGTAACTTGTTAAATCTCATTGCCTTTACCTACATGGATAACAAGAAAGACAAACCAACATTGCATTTTATTAGTTAAATGAAGAAATCAAAACAATATTCATGATCACAAAAGGAACATAAGTCAAGGTGCTTGGTAATCCCTCAAAAGGGCAAGACCAAATGTAGGGAGGGGAACCAAGAATCCTAGTGTGATCTTGTTGTGAATGAATCAACATGGTATGATGAAGGGATCTTAGGGGTAAAAATTGGGGTACAACAGCTGCCCTTATTTAAGTTTCTTATATCCAGAGATACGAAGGTTAAAAATCTTCGTGTAGACGCGATCGAAGATACTTAAATATAAAACAAACCCTATTTTTGGCCCTAAGATGTGATGCAAATGCTTATGATCATGAATGCATATGAACAGGACCAAAGAGACGCAAAGCATCACTGGGGATGTAACAATAATAAAGAAATAAAAGAGCAACCTCACCAGGAAAATAAATCATTGGTGGATCAAAAGACCTGAATCAAAGAGGGTGGTAGAACGGTCAAAGGATACACCAACTTCTACCGAAGGCGAAGCTATCGACGTTTACTGAAGGCAGAGAGAAAGATAACAAACATCGATATTCACTGCCGATGTTCTACCAACTTTCACTGAAGGTAGAAAGAGAATATCATATCACCGCCGTTCACTAACGATGAAATACCAACGTTCACTGAGGGTAGCAAAAAGATAATAAACATCGGCGTTCACTGCCGATGGTCTACCAACTTTCACTGAACGTAGAAAGAGAATATATCATATCATCGTCGTTCATTGATGATGAACTACCAACATTCACCGAGGGTAGAAAAAAGATAATAAACATCGACGTTCACTGCCGATGGTCTACCAACTTTCACTGAAGGTAGAAAGGGAATATATCATATCACCTCTGTTCACTGACGATGAACTACCAACGTCACTGAGGGTAGAAAAAGATAATGCACATCGACGTTCACTGCCAATGGTCTACCAACTTTCGCTGAAGGTCGAAAGAGAATATATCATATCACTGCCGTTCACTAACGATGAACTACCAACGCTCACTGAGGGTAGCAAAAAGATAATAAACATCGACGTTCACTGCCGATAGTCTACCAACTTTCACTGAAGGTAGAAAGAGAATATATCATATCACCACCGTTCACTGACGATGAACTACCAACATTCACTGAGGGTAGAAAAAAGATAATGAATATCGACGTTCACTGCCGATGGTCTACCAACTTTCACTGAAGGTAGAAAGAGAATATCAAATCACGGCTGTTCACTGACGATGAACTACCAACTTTCACTGAGGATAAAAAAAAGATAATGACCATCGATGTTCACTGCCGATGGTCTACCAAATTTCACTCAAGGTAGAAAGAGAATATCAAATAATTGTCGTTCACTGACGATGAACTACCAACGTTCACTGATGGTAGCAAAAAGATAACAATTTTCCCCAAGATTCTGGGGTTTCACCTAGAACGAGTCTCAACTTCTTCTTTAACCAAGGCACCCCGCATGGAAAGGATAATATATAAGATGTCTCAAATAAAGAGACTTGCTATTTGTTGTCACGGAGGATTGTAAAAAGAAATGACTTTTTGGGAAGGAGATATGACTTCCTGGGGGGATTCCATGATATTCTTGTTGAGCGGATAAAGTCTTCTCGTGCAAAATAAATGCACTAACCAAAGCTTGGAGTTTTCAGAAATCCAAAATAAATAACATTACCGTGGAACCACAGATTCAAACCAGAAATAAGCTGGAATGAAACAGTTAACCAAAATAAATCCTTTGAGAAATAAACTCAAGAGGGAAAACCAAATCCATTCAAACAAGGAGTTGTGACGGAAGGCTAAAGCAAATATCTTCTATGAGGGACAACTCGGTTGGGAGATTGAAAGAATATATGCTTTCTGCTTAAGACCCACACTCTATTGAAAAGAGGACAACGTAACTCTGCAAAACAGGATAATATGTTAACAAAAATATTAACAAATGTCAATGAACAATGATTTTCCAATTTTAGCTAATGCATGATGTATGCATGAATGTATGAGTGTTATCATGCATATGCTGACATAACAGATATATAACATGGGGAACAACCTGGAAAAACTGCCTCGGGCACTAACAACACTCAGCTAAACTTCATCCAAGATGATCATTCCAAGAAAGGCAAAGGCCAGTTGAGGAAACAAAACCTAATGTCTGCTTTAACTTTACTGAGGAGAAACATGATCCAGAGGTAGATAAATCAAAGTGGTGAAATAGTACAGATACAGGGATAGAACATCCTTCTCCAGGCTCCACCGGGGAAACCGATGTTTTTTCTAAAATAAAATTCCTACTGGAGATTACAAAACCAGTCTCAAGCCAAGAGGACTGACACCAAAACATCCAAACATTCACTGGGGAATTCAGACCCACTTCATTGGCGAGGTTAACATCATATTCACAATATGTCCTTCACTTGGAGAAACCAGGGACCTAAGTTCTTCAAGAGCGGGTATGGTACTAATCTCTCTAGAAAAAGAACTTCTATTGGGCCAAACGAAAACTTCACTGGAGAAAATGCGGATTGAAACTTCACATCATGAAAACTCAGAAAATAGGAGAACTAAATCCAAACTTGACCGAGGATATCAGAACCATAAACCCAATACGGAGAAAACAACCCGAGTAGACCTTCCCGAGGGGAACAAAAACTTCTCAAGGAAACTGGAGTTTGTCCATTCTTGGGATCACCATTTTTGTTGTCATTGTTTCATCACAAATCTCAAAGTAAAATCAGATTGTAAAATCTCTTTTTTTTTAAAAGTCAATTTTGTTATTTAATCTTTTTTGTTTTGAAAGTTATTATCAATAATAAATGGAGTCTTTGCAAACTAAATAAAATAAGAAAAACAAAGAATTGGGTAAAAGCTCAAATTTCATTAATAGAATGGTAGTCTTCGAATGGCGAGACTCCATAGATGATTAAAAAGTTCGGAAAATGGTAATATATACTGGAAAAGATACATTGAGATACAATGACCACTATCCCCTCTAACAACTTTTGAAATCCTGAGCAGCGGCTTCTGCTGAAGTATGGTGAGGATCCAAGAAGAGTGTTGCTTCAATTATCAAGTCTTGTCTGACGTAGTTACTTGCCAAGAAAGTCCCTAACTTTTGCCTAAGTTGACCTTGTGGGTTTTCAACTTAGAGGGAAATTTTATTCTTTTTATGTCTCTAATTTTTGCCTAGACCTCCCTTTCGGGTTTTCGGCCTACCGAGACGCTCCTTTTTGCCTAAGCCGCCATTTCGGGTTTTTAACTTAGTGAGCTGTTCTTTTATTTATTTAGGTGAAGTATTTCTTGACTGCGTCAGCGTTCATGGGACGTGGGAACTCCTCGCCATCCATAGTTTCAAGAATTAATACACCGCCAGAGAAGGCTTTCTTGACAACATATGGGCCTTCAAAATTGGGAGTTCACTTGCCCCTAGAATCAGTGTTGAAAGACATGATCTTCCTGAGCACGAGGTCTCCTTCTCTGAATTCACGAGGTTTGACCTTTTTATCAAAAGCTTTCTTCATTCTTCTATGATATAACTGGCCATGACACAAAGCTGTCATTCTCTTCTCCTCAATCAAATTCAATTGGTCACACCTGTTCTGGACCCATTCAACCTCTATCAATTTGGTTTCCATTATCATACGCAGCGAGTGAATCTCAACCTCGACAGGGAGTAAAACTTCCATTCCATACACCAGGGAGAACGAGGTTTCTCCTGTTGAAGTGAGGACAAATGTTCGATATCCATGTAGAGAAAAAGGGAGCATTTCGTGCCAATCCTTATAAGTAACAACCATTTTCTGGATAATTCTCTTGATACTCTTATTAGCAGCTTCGACAACCCCATTCATCTTTGGCCTATATGGAGATGAATTGTGATGGACAATCTTGAATTCTTCACACAGTTATGTCATCATCTTGTTGTTCAAATTCGAGCCATTGTCAGTGATAATCCTGCTCGGCACATCATACCGACATATAAGGTTATTCTTAATGAAGTGCACAACCACCTGCTTAGTAACATTGCCATATGAAGCAACCTCCACCCACTTGGTGAAGTAATCAATTGCTACCAAGATAAAACGGTGTCCGTCCGAAGCTTTGGGTTTTATCATCCCAATCATGTCAATACCCCACATAGAGAAACGCCACGGGGAGGAAATCACATTGAGAAGTGTCGGAGGCACATGGACCTTGTCTGCATAAATCTGGCATTTATGGCACTTCTTTGCAAATTTATAACAGTCGGACTCCATTGTCAGCCAATAGTAATCTTCCCTTAGCATCTTTTTATCCATCGAATGTCCATTGGCATGAGTGCCAAATGAACCTTCATGAATCTCATGCATCAACATGTCTTCTTCGTGTCTATCCACGTATCTGAGCAAGACCATGTCATAATTTCTCTTGTACAACACATTTTCACTGAGGAAGAAACTGCCTGCCAACCTTCTCAATGTCTCTCTATCTTTCTTCGATGCACCAATCGGGTATTCCTGAGTCTGAAGAAAATGCTTGATGTCATGATACCAAGGTTTTTCATCTGCTACCTCTTCTGTTGTAAACACGTGAGCGGGCCTATCCATTCGTCAAATCGTAATTCAGGGTATGTCATTCCAAGTATTCACTTGGTACATAGAAGCCAGAGTTGCCAGAGCATCCGCCATTTGATTTTCATCTCTAGGGATGTGATGGAATTCAACTTTATTAAAGAAGGGTAATAATCTTCTAGCACAATCTTTGTAAGGGATCAAGTCAAGGTGACGAGTATCCCATTCTCCTTTAATCTGATTTATTACCAAAGTTGAATCACCATACACATCTAGAATTTTAATTCTGAGATTAATAGCTTCTTCGAGACCCATGATGCAAGCCTCGTATTCTGCCATATTGTTAGTACAATCGAATGTTAACCTTACAGTAAAAGGAATGTGCGAATCATGAGGAGTGACAATCACAACACCAATTCCTTTACCATAAGTGTGATAGGTGGAAATAGAACTGACTGTTTTTGAATGCTGGTTCGCGAAATGTCGCGGTAAGCAAGAGTCGCCACCGCCTTTTATGTTCTCCAACATGGAAAGGACAAAAGCACAGCAAAATTCCTTATTCGAGGTGTTTCTCGGTTCGGGAGGTAGATTTATAGAAAGGGAAGGTGTTAGCACCCTTTCTATTCGTGGTTATCCACGGGCTCTTAGGTACTTGCTCTTATGTTTTCAAAATTTGTTTGCTTTTCAAGTGTGTGTGGGTTTTGAAAAAGTTCGTTTGGAAGATTTCTAAGTAACTCTTGTATCAGTCCTCAAGAGTGTATGAAGTGTTTTGTTTGAAAGCTTTTTGAAAGTGTGGGGTGCGAAAAGTATTTTGTTTGTTTTGAGAAGAGCAAGTACCCAGGAGAATCTACCTACTCTAAGGAATTAAGCTGTGTAAGAGTCCTTTAGATAGTGCCATCCCACCATTGAGAGGTAGGTAGCACCATCATTGGAGTTATTCAGGTCAATTCGATTATGAGACAATGTGGTCACCTAAGTAATGGTAGGACGCCTTAGAAGTAACCCTAATGTCCTAGATCCTTTTATCTGAGGCAACCGTTTCGAGGCAACTGGATCTTTAGACAAAGGGCGACCTCTAAAACACCCTATACTTGACGACCACGTTCGAGGCAACCAGTGAGGCGTACCCTAGAAGTGGCATGTGCTTTGTGTGTTGTTTTTTCAGTTAATTGTCTTTGTACATGTTATTTGTGAGCTACAGATTAATTTTATTTACATACATTCTTGCAGGCATTTTTTAACAGTTAGGGGTGCGGAAAATAAATTGCGGAAATGTAAATCTAACTATTACAAGGCGCGGGTCTATACATCGCCAAAAACTAAAAACCCGTTTTGGTAAATAAATGCGAGAAATTAAATAAAGCGGTAAAATTCCTATTTAACTATTACATATCTGGAGACAGTTACATAAATAATAAAAATAAATAAATGCGCGCGAGAATTAAATTGGAACGTCTTAGGGTGTTGACCCCTTTTTTAAGAAAGAATTGAATTTTTTGTCCTTTGGTAATTAATGAAATTAAAACTAATAACTAACTAATTAATTTAATTAAAAGAAAAATATTTTTGTGTTTTTATGTTTTTAATGAAAATAAAATAAAAGAATTAAAATTAAAAGTTAACCTAATTCTAAATTATTTTTATTTATTGTGAAAAAAGGATTAAAATTAAACCTAATTAAAAAAGACTAAATTAATTAATGTTAATGTTTATTTACAAAAAAAAAGTGATTTGAAATTAATAAAAATATTTTTTGGTTTTTTTTTTGAATTTTATGAAAAAATGTTAATTTTGAAAGTAATAATGATAATTAAAAAAAACAATTAATAACTAAATTAGAAAATATAAAACAAAAAGAAAAAAGAATGAACCAAGGGGGGTTTGGGCCAGATTGGAGGGTTTTGTTAGCATTGCTGTGGCCCATTTGCCTTCAAGCCACGTTGACTTATTTGCTTGCCTATGCACAAGGTTGACCAGGGTACATGGTGGGGATCAGTTCATGGCCTTTGGATGCATGCTTGAGGACACATGGCGTGTTTGGGTGTGAGGTATATGATGCACCTTTCTTGTGAACCTGCACATAAGTACATAAAGAAAAAATGCATGGAAATTATGGGGGACCTGGGAATCGAACCCAGGTCCCAGTGGTCATTGCCAGCGCGTCCTTCCACTGGGCTAATTGATTTAATTGATATAACAAAGAGAAAGTAATATTATATGGAATAAACAAGTCACGTGCTGGAAAACAAAAAAAGAGCGCGCATATTTTGAACGGACCAACCAAATGCAAGCACGTCACCATCTTCTTCCCTGAAACTGCAAGAAATAGAGTTAGATAGCGGGGGTTTTAAACCCCCACAACCTGCAACATTGAAAAATAGAGAATAGGCGTGGATGCAAGATAAATTGGGCGCGAGGGTATGAACATGTTCGTCTCAATCCCCTGAGTTCAACCATAGGTCTTTCCAAGCCTAATTTTTCCTATATGAGAAACCCCTAATTCAGAAGCTTGAAAACCTAAAAAATCATCCATGGTGGTTTGTGATTTCGGGCTCCAAAATGCAATTGCCTTATACCATTAGCTTCAGAAGAGCGTTAGAGATACAAAACAACAATTATATCATGTTAAATGTGCAAGAATTATGCATTTTGATTTTGAAAGAAATGGACAAACCGTGGGACTGTAATGAGGGATTCCTTGAGTGTTAGAGCGCGTTCTTGGTTGCAAATTGTTTCTGGAGACTTATGCAAGGTGTTTGAATCAAGAAAAGGTTTTGAATCGTGCTGAAAAGTGGATTTCAGTTTGCAAATTTCTTTGGAATTTTTGGAATTGGTTCTGGCCGTTTCAATGAGCTCTAGGTCGTTCTTACTGTATGGAACACTTGCATATGTATGTATCAATGAGAATAAGTCAACATTAAGAGCCTTAAACTTGTGCATTGAAGTTTTGGATTTCTTCTTAACCACCATTAAAGGCCTTTCAAAGCTTTGTCCAAATTTTGAATTTTCATGCATCAATGAGCTTTACACGAATTTGGCAACTAGAATATTCTTCATGAAGGCTAATCAAACCACAAGATACCATTTGATCACTTTTTTTGATTTTACTTGAATTATTATGGATTAAAATGAATTAAATCCATAAAAAATAAATAAAAATAGAAAAATAATTATTTGGTCTTGAAATTGATCATGGGACACGTGGGTGGCATGACAAGGCTGAATCAAGTGGAGGAAAGTGGGCCCTTTTGTCAAAAATTGAAGTTTCAAGGATAGTTGACTTTTGCCATTTCACAAAAATTTCCCAACTTCTCCAATGCATATCTTGCTCAATTTTGATCATATGGATATGTTCTTGGACATTTTGGAAAGGTCTTGAAGTCCTCTAACCAATGCCTTTGGTACCATGTCATTTTGATTTACCAATCTCAAGTTATGGTCTTTGACTTAAAATGCCTTTTTGTTGACTTTTGAAAATGACCTATAATGTTGAAATTGGTAACTTTTTGTGAGAGCATTTCTTGGACTTGGAATGTGAAGATGAGTTGTAGGAAATGTCCTCCCCTTCAAAATGAGCATTGGATGGGATTTTTATGATGAACCATGAAAAAGTTATGCCTTGGTAAAGTTACAATTGACTTTTCAACTGTCCAAAAATAGAAACTTTTGACATCTTGATGATTTCTGGGCCATTCTTGTGGAATCATGATCAAGACTTGATCAAATGATGATTGTGGCTTCAAAATAAGATGTTGACCAAAAATTTTGACTTTTGACTGCCAAATGACCATTTTACACCTACAGTTGATTGTGAAGCAATTAGGGCTTTTGATTGTGCAACTTGACCTTGTGAGCCTTGAAACTTGGCATGTAGATGCTTGACAATGTGTATAGGAATATGGGACTTGATTGAGCCCTTGAAAACCTCAACTTCCTTGCAAGAACCAAAACCCTAATTTTGACTAGCTTAGGAGGATGGCTTGACTGTGCAACCCTTGAGTAGACTTGAGCAAATTGAGATGATGCTTGTCAAAACTTTGAAGAATATGGGAGGGAAAATTTTGGGGTACAACAATAAGCATTCACAGCTTCATCAAATATCATACTCCAACGAGACTCAGGGTCAGGACCTTCCTCAGGCAATGGCTCATCACAATCCTTCACTTTCAGGAACATCACATCCTCATCGGGGAATTCATATTCTATAGATTGGTGATCCTCCACTAGTTGGTGAGCAAGATAATCTGCCAACACACTACTTTTAACAGCTTTTTGAGTGCGGTATTCTATATCGTATTCAGATAATAACATCTGCCAGCGGGAAGTTATCCTAGTAAGAGTAGGATTTTCAAAAATTTACTTGATTGGATCCATTTTGGAGATCAACCAAGTAGTGTGATTCAACATATACTGCCGCAAACACTTTGCCGCCCAGGCTAAAGCACAACATGTTTTTTCCAGCATGGAATACCACGACTCACAATCAGTGAATTTTTTTACTGAGATAATAGATGGAAAACTCCTTCTTCCCTGTTTCATCTTGTTGTCCCAGAATACAACCCATGGATTTATCCAACACTGTCAGATACATAATCAACGATCTTCCTTCTATAGGGAGGAGCAAGATAGGAGGTTCAAGAAAATATTCTTTAAGACTTTCAAATGCCCTTTGGAAATCATCCGTCCTCACACAACCTTGATCTTTCTTTAACAACTTAAAGATCGGTTCACATGTTGCAGTCATGTGGGAAATGAATTTGGAAATATAATTCAAATGCACGAGGAAACCCCTGACTTGTTTTTCAGTTCTTGGTGCCAGAATTTCCTGAATTGCTTTGACTTTATCAGGGTCAACTTCAATTCCTTTCTGACTAACAATGAAACCCAAAAACTTCCCAGATCGAACATCGAAGGTGCATTTATAAGGATTCAAGTGGAGACAATACTTCCTCAAAAGCTGAAACAACTTCAATAAATCTTCTATATGACCTTCTTCAGTATGGGATTTGGCAATCATATCATCAACTTATACTTCAATTTCCTTGTGCATCAGATCATGGAATAGGGTTGTCATAGCCCTCTGGTACGTTGCACCAGTGTTCTTCAACCCGAAGGGCATCACTCTATAACAGAATGTTCCCCAGGGTGTGATAAACGTTGTTTTTTCCATATCCTCTAGAGCCATTCTTATTTGATTATACCCGGAAAATCCGTCCATGAACGAGAATACTTTGAATTTTGCTGTGCTATCCACTAACATGTCGATATATGGTAATGGAAAATCATCTTTTGGACTAGCTTTATTTAGATCTCTGTAATCTACGCACATGCAGACTTTTCCGTCTTTTTCGGTACTGGGACAATATTGGAAATCCATTGAGGATACACTGACTTCACAGGAAAACCAACATTAATCTACTTTAGAACATCCTCTTTGATCTTTACTGCCATATCTGGGTGAGTTCTTCTCAACTTTTGTTTAATTGGCGGACACTATGGCTTCAACGGCAAACGGTGCTCGACAATATTTGTATCTAGACCAGGCATATCTTGGTAAGACCAAGAAAAAATATCCGCATACTCTTCCAACAGCTCAATCAACCTTCTCTTCACATCAGGATGCAGTGATGCTCCAATCTTGACTTCCTTTGGATCTTCTTCTGAACCCAAATTGATTAATTCCAAAGGCTCTTTATATGGCTGAATGGTATTTTCCTCGTGCTCAAGCAAACGTGAGACCTCTTCTGGAATCTCATCATAAACTTCTTCTTCAGCCCCATACACAGGACATTCAAAATTGAGAGAGGGTGCAGGGTCATTGTACTCAACGGGTTTTTAATTAATCTGCACATATGATTTGTGATTGCATTTAGAACCTGACACATATAACAAGTGATCATGCAGATTGAATTTCAGTTATTATTTATTTTGAAAGGTTTTTTTTATATTACCATTTTCCAAGAAAAAGCAGAAAATAAAGACATAATTCGGGAAGCAAAGACAACTTTTATTATTGATCTTAACAGTCACAGCAAACAGATAAGCCCTACAACATTAATACTTCCACCTTGGGAAGAGTGAAAGCTTTTCAAAAAAAGGGATTAACAAATCAAATTACTTTGAAACATGTATGAAAGAGGGAACATCAATGGTGATCCAGTTCTGAACCCTGACTCCGTGCGTCACATAATTCGGCATTTCCTGCTCTGCTTCATCCTCCATAATGGTGTTAATCCTGGAAACATTCGGATAAAGATAGCCTCCGCTACGGAAAATGTCTTGATACCTGCCTGCAGAAGACTTCGGCTTCATGCCCTTACCTTTGTCATTCTTCGAAGAGAACCCCAAGCCAGTTATGTTCTTATTCACAGGTGGATCCACAATTCGTCCCCAAACTTCACTATGACGATTACGCACAACCTGTTGCGCATCCTTCAGCGAAACTATGGAATTCTCATTTCCTCTTATGTTATCAATGGGTAAGGCTTGGAACTGGGTTCCAACATCAGCTTCATCCGCTTCTACAATAATAAAATAGGACAAATGAGATATCAACAATGCCTGCTCCCCATTTATGATCACCACCTTCCCTTCACGCACGAACTTTAGCTTCTGGTCTAAATTTGAAGTGAAAGCCCCTGCCTCATGTATCCATGGTCGTCCTAGCAAAAAACTATAAGAGGGAACAATATCCATGACCTGGAAGGTTATCTGAAACAAATTTGGTCCTATATGGATAGGTAAGTCCACTTCACCGATGAAAGATTTCCTCGACCCATCAAACGCTTTCACAATGATGCCACTCGGGCGCATAGGCGTTCCTTGATATTTCAACTTCATGAGAGAACTCCTTGGTATAATATTCAATGCAGATCCATTATCAATCAACACATTAGATAGTGAATCATTCTTGCAGTTCATAGAGATGTGGAGGGCCAAGTTGTGATTCCTCCCTTCATCTGGCAATTCATCATCGCAGAAACTCAGGTTATTACATGATGTAATGTTTCCTATTACACTACTGAATTTGTCTATTGGCATATCACTCTCCACAAAGGCTTGGTCTAGTACCCTCATCAAGGATTCTCTATGAGCAGAGGAGTTCATCAATAAAGCCAAGATACATATTTTTGAAGGAGTCTGCAGTAGCTGATCTATAATTCTGTAGTCGCTCATCTTAATTATCTTCAAAATATCATCTACTTCCTTTTCTAACATAGCTCCACTAGTCTCTCACGTAGCCTTCTTAGGTTTATCATTCTCAGCAACTTTCTTTCCAGCATCAACATCTCTCTGAACAACCGGCGCAAACACACGATCGCTACGGGTCACCCTGATATTTTCAGCTATATTTCCATCATCACGCATTGGCTAGATGGGAACTTTCACTCCATCTACTAAGATTGTAGCGTTGTATTTGTAAGGCACAACCTTATCTGGTTTGTAGGGGATAGGACCAGGCAAACTAATCACCAATGGGGTAATTGTTGGCTTGCTATGATACTCCACTTTAAAATGGGCGGGTGCACCAAAACAAGGCACAATGACGTTTACCCCTTCTTCAATGCAATCAGTCATTAATAAGTCATTTCTGGAAAACAAATCTTCGTCTGAAGAGAAATACTCATCTGCGGAGGCATACTCCTCCTCTGACTCTTCTTCCGTTAAACAAACCTCAATCATATAAACTTCATGGTAATAATCCCTCTGACCTGTGATCTTGATAGTTCCATTATCTAATAACAACTAAACATCCTTCTTCACGATTGAACATCCTCGGGGTCTCAACAGCAAACTATGCAAGATCCATATTCGTGTTCCACCTAACCAGTTGTATGGAAGAAGGTGGCATGCAACTGCACGAGGTCCTCATTCATATACTCTACATCAAAAATTATGAATTCACCAGGACATCCAAAAACCATGTTCACTTCCTCTTCATACTCTTCCCTAGGCCTGATTATGTGGATGAGGCCCTCATCCATCATCTCTTGTAAATCAGCCTTTATCTTCTCGCAACTTGTATGTTTGTACTGCAAATAGCACAACCAGAATGGTCATGCATATAGTAGCTAAATTCACAGAGGTCTGCATGCATTTTCACCAAATCTCCTCTAACCAGATTAATATAAAAAATCCAGAGGTCGCTTGGAAAACCGGCCACCATATTCACAACATTTACTCCCCCGTGCTTAGGTAGGGGATTATCTTTCAGTTAGGTCCCACGTCTTTGAAAGATAGAACACCAGACTTTACCAATTTCTGTACCTCATTCTTCAAAGGATAACAATTTTCAACATTATGCCCTGGTGCTCCCTGATGAAAAGCACATGTTTGGTCTGCCTTGTAATACCAAGGCAATGGTGATGGCACGACGGGAGGTGGTCGTGTCTGCACCAACTTTTTCTGAATCAGTGCCGGTAGTAACTTTGTATAGCTCATGGGAATAGGTTCATAACTCTCCCTTCTCTGATTATACCCTTTATTCCCCTGTTGGGACGGTCTCTGATAAGCAACGGTAGTTGGAGCGACATTCATAACAAGAGTAACTGAGGCGACTTGATGATGACGCTGATAATTCCTTCTAGGAGCGTTTACCCTCCTCTCTTGTATAACAACATTTGCATCTCCTTCTTTCTTCTTGGTAAACCCATAAGATGGCTTCTTCACACCTTCAGATCCTTCACTCTTCGTCAAACGTCCTTCTCTTACAGCCTCTTCTAAGCGAATACCCATTCCCACCAACTCAGTAAAGTCACTTGGCATGCTTGCTACGATTCTCTTGTAGTAGAAAGCACCCAGTGTCTTCAAGAAAATCTTAGTCATATCCTTCTCTTCCATGGGAGGAATCACTTAAGCTGCTACCTCACGCCATCTCTGTGCATACTCTTTGAACGATTCCCTATCTTTCTGAACCATGGCCCTAAGTTGATCACGGTCAAGCGCCATGTCCACGTTGTAATTGTATTGTTTGATGAAGGCTTCTCCCAAATCATTAAAAGTATGGATATTGGCGTTGTCCAAACTCATATACCACTTCAACACAACCCCAGTCAAACTATCCTGAAAAAAGTGAATCAGCAGACACTGATCATCAGTATGGGTAGACATTCTTCTCATGTACATCACCAGATTAGCACGAGGGAAAGTTTTTCCCTTATACTTCTCAAACTCCGGAACCTTAAACTTAGCAAGTATCTTAACATTCAGGACCAAACATAGCTCATTCACATTCTGCCCAAATAGCTCTTTTCCCATGAGGGCCTTCATCTATCTCTGCATCTTGTCAAACTTCTCTTGAAAATTATCCATTTTGTCATAAAGACCCAAGTCTTAACTTGGTGGAGGGAAATGACGAAACACATCATCATTAACAAATGGAACCATATTCACCGATGGAGGTGCAGCAGGAACAGCATGCACCACAGGAGGTGCCGAAGTAAAAATAGTCTGAACCACTGGAGTATATTGAGGACGAAGATTGAAACCTTCAGGTAAAAAATTCTATGGCATTCCCTATGGAAAACCTTGGGGCATGCGATTCTGAACAACAACTGGAGTAGCAGATACGGGAACTGTTGGAGCTTAGGTATTTTCCCTTGTTGGTTGAGGTTGAACACTCGGTGGCTGATTCTGAGCAGCCACTAAAGCTTCCATCAGAGTAGTCATATTGGCCATGACGGCCTTCAAAGCAGAAACTTCCTCGCGCAACTCGCGATTCTCTTGTTCTAAGTTGTTCATCTTCTTTTTGAAATTAGACCGAGTGTTATAGTGATGAGTCAGCTTGTTGAACGAAGTAAAGAAGTTTGGTAAGACACCTGGATATGAATAAAAAATGCAAGAAATATGTGCAATATGATTCATGATATGCAACACACATGATTATTTTTACTTTGTTATTTAATATTTTAGGGGATCTAAAGTTTATAGACATATTGCAAACATCAAAGTAATAATGCTTTTTGAAATACTGGAAAAAAATTTATTATAATAACTCCAAAATGGATTACAAGTTTTAATGATCCCAAGTACAAGATGAAAATAAAATCTATAATCCTGAGAAAAAGAACTGATGAAGATCACTCTATACACTGGCGCTTCCCCGTGAGCTTGGAAATCTAAGCCTTCAACCTCTGGTTTTCTTCCACATATATGATGGCAAACTCCTTCCAATCATTTGAATCAAGAAGTGAGTGATCAACACCTGATTGAGGCCCAGGAGAAAATAAATCCCATTGCCTCTCCATAGACTCTGCCGCTCGACTCTCAAGGATCTCAATCAAGGCTTCTTTCTCCTTCAGGTCTGCTCTGTAGGAACTCTCTAAAGTTTGGAACTTGTTCTTCCAAGCATCCCTTTCCTGTTGCATTCTAACTAAAGCAAGTTGCAGCTCTTCTAGATCATCTAATAAGGGAGGGGTGGTCTTCACAAATAGATCAGGAATGGGTGTCTCCTAGGTACACGACATCTTTAACGGATTGGCTCTCAATCGGATCCATTGAAGATATGGCTCCAAAGAGACAACACCCCTAGGTCCCAAATCCTTCCTAATCTTCTTATGAATGTGACGCCAGGCCTTCGCAATCTTCTCCCTAGCTTCCATATGGTCTTCTCCCTCCTTCAGAAAGAAACTACTCAAATGAATACTATTCGGTTTATCCCTCATCAGATAACCAAGTTGTCGCCGTGCAAGACCAAGGTTATAGTTAATTCCTCCATTTGTACCAAGAAGAGGTACATTGGGGAAACTACCACAACTGTCAATAATCTCTATATCCTGGTAAACTCGATGATACCAATCAATATCCCAGTAATTAAGTGCCATGATCTTAGGAGCCCAATGAGGTTCCTTCTTGACATCCCAAAAAGCATTAGACTGAGGCATATGAGAGATAAACCATCGGTACAACAGAGGCGTGCAATAGATAATCATCCCCCCATGATAAGAATTTAGAAGATGGATAGAGTAATAAGCATCACCCCACAGTGTAGGAATTGGGTTTCCAATCATGAAGATCCTAATAGCGTTAATGTCAACAAACTTGTTCACATTAGGAAATAAGAACAACCCGTAAGCAAGTATAGCAAAGATGGCCTCAAAAGCAATTGTACTCTTCATTCTGGCAAAGTAACGAGCTTTCTCCAATAAGAATTGAGCTGATAACCCTCTAATCCCTCCTTTGGTAGTCATCTGGGCTTCCACCTCAAACTTCCCCAGGTGAATCAAAGCAGCAATCTCATGTGGTTTTGGCTCACCCTCCAAACCAGTAAAAGGAACACGACCGGTAACAGGTAAATCCAATAAATAAGAATACTCCTCCAGTGTGGGCATCAACTGACAGTCGAGAAAAGTAAATCAATGATACATCGGATCATAGAACTAGACCAAGGTCGAGAGAATACCCTCCTTCATCTCCAGCTTCATGAGAGGAATAATGGATCCATACTTCTTCCGAAAGTCTACAAAACACTCAATCTCGGGAATTAGACTGATCAACTCATCTATCTTGGGATCCTTGAAACTGTATTTCCCGGTCTTTCTTTTTCCAGAATCCATGGTTAAAAGTACCTGAGATATTCACAAATAGTCAACCTTTAAATCCC
The DNA here is from genome assembly GCA_948472305.1 of Vicia faba. Lineage (NCBI taxonomy): Eukaryota > Viridiplantae > Streptophyta > Magnoliopsida > Fabales > Fabaceae > Vicia > Vicia faba. The sequence goes on from OX451738.1 coordinate 1,010,440,611, forward strand.
TTGACATATGGTTTCTTCAAAATATGTTTACGATTACATGGATGCATGATGCAACAATCACACATAAGATCACACATATAGGGTTCATAGGTTCAACGTCATGAGCATGAGGTCGAAGGTACTACCCGTAAGGTGTTGGTCTAAAAAGTTATCACCTGTCGAACAAGGTTCTAGAGGTTCCCAGAGTCTACATCCTTCCTTCGCATGAAAAATATTTCCGGATTACTCCGTCATAGCTTCCGCACTACACCTAAAAGGCCAAGATGGGTTTGGTATTATACGGTCCTCAATTTCAGCAGGCTCCCAGGTCGAAAGCAGTACGTCTTCCCGATTACTCGATAAATGATACTACAGTGAAAGGGGCCTCCACTGAGTGGGGGATCTCATACCTCCTTTTTTGGGATTACTCCCTCAAAATTAACATGACTGCACTGCCCATCCTATCTTAACGTTTGCCCAAGTATGGGTATAGGACTTATGAGTAATCACCAAGCACCCTGAAAACCAGGAAAATCCAGACAAACATATATACAATCATATAACACAAAAAACAGTAATATCACATATACAGATATAAACAAAGATAGGCTTAACCCTCTTAAGGATGGACCAGCAAGAGGTTAATTTATCCCCAGTGAAGTCGCCATTTTTCTGTAGCGGTAGAAATGTTTAAGACTAAGCCATTGGATTGACTAGACTTTATACAAATCAAAATAAAAATTGCCACCGCGCTTTATTGTTTCCAAAGGAATGGGAAAAGAGCGAATAACCCAAAAAGAGAGGGGGAAAGATTCAAGGTAAGGGGTTGGTTATGCAAAAGGAAGGTATTAGCATCCTAAACATCTACGGTACTCCGCAGGAGCCTCTTTGTAAAATCTGTATGTTTTGGCTATAAAAAATGTTGTATATAAATGGATGGTGGAGGTAAGTAAAGAAATACATTTATTTTATAATTTTTGCACCTGCCGCGGTTGCGAACCTTTAGTGCCTACGTACCACCTTTTTGTGCAATAGGGGATCAGGGTATAAGTAGTTCCTCTTTTAAAAATTTAAAACACATATGTGTTGGTTAATTTTATGAGATAAAACATCATCGTCATTGTCCATGTGGAAAACATACCTACTACCCACAATTATGAGAAAGGAGAATTTGCATCATCTTAAAGTGGAGGATATGGCTTGGATTTTAAAATCAACAATGCCTCACTTAACACCCAAGTGGAAAATATCTCTCTTCACTACATATGGTAGAAGTATGGTTGTTTGCATCACTACAAGGATTGACAAGAGTTCAACCTTTTGAGAAAAGTTTAAAGATAAAATCCAAAGTGGCAAAATGGTTTGAAATGAGATTAATTGACTTTTAGTCTTCTCACAAAAAATGTCAAGGTATTATTAAGTTGATTGGAGTTTTTTTATGAAAATGTTTTGAAAATGCATGGACATAAGTCCAAGTTTATTATGAAAGTGGTTCAAGTTCAAAAACAAGAAGAGTTTTCAAAAGGAGGAAGAAGATTTTTTGAAATTAAAGAAGATGGGAGGAGAAGAAGGGACTACTCTAAAGAATAAGGGTAAAGCTATGGATAAGAACTATTTAACCAACAAGAAGCCAAAACTTGACATTATGAGCCAAGATAGAATTCCCATCCTTGGATTGAAACCAATCAAGCCAAAAAAACTAGACCTCTTGAGAGAACCAAACTTCAAGTGTATTAAGTCTTCAGAAAAATTGGGCAGAGTAACGGCTGTATACGGGTGAATTCCAGATTACAAACAAAGAGTGTAACCATAAAAGACCTGCATACAAAAATAAACAAGCAACCCAATGTCTTGAGGTAAACCTCAATAACTCGAGACAAAATAATCAGATAAGATCACAAGGTCTCCAAGATAGGCCAAGGTTTCTAATTCCAAGTCCAAGAAAAGTCCCATGCTCCATAATGCCAAGGATAGTAACCAAATAGTCCAAGTACCATTAAATATTTTTAGGGTTTATGTTGATTATTAAGTATCTTAAGAAAGGAAAAGAAAAGCTCAAGTGAGAAAAGTAAAAATGGCAAGAAAGTAAATACTCAAATGAGCAAAGATGAAAATGGCATGAAATGTAAATGCTAAAAGTAAATGGTACATAAAGCATAAAAAAGAATAAAAGCATAAGGTAAAACAAGTCAATAATTAGTGGTTAGTTGGATGACCATCTTGAAGCTTGCATTTGGAACTTATTAGAGGATTGGTAGAACCAAATCCTTCACACAACAAGTTGCATTTGCTTTTTGTCAAGTATATCATCCATTTGTAATTCTCACAAGTGTCATTTAATGATCAACGATGTTTAAGTGATCCGCGTTGACCAAAAGTGTTGTAGATCTATTAGAGGATTGGTAGAACCAAAGCCTCCACACAATTAATCTCAAATTTATTATATCAAAGAGATCAAATTAACATACTTGGGCTTGCAATCATAAGTTTGGGCCACGAATGATCATTTATTCAAATCGGGACAAAATTTAGCGCTATTTTAAGCAATCGTAAGTGGACTTATATAGAAGTCGCACCTATTTTGAGGCTGGTCAATAGTAATCTATGCATCATTTGTTTTGAGACATGATATAGAGATTATGCTCCAACAACATTTAGTGCAATAAGAAAGGGATGAGATAAAGAGGGATGGGAAAAAAATACACAAACCACATTTGAATTAAATTTTAATCAAACTATTATTAAAATCATTCATCCATTTTGTGAAGTTAAACTCAACACCATGGATCTAATGATGTTAATAAAGTTCATGATCCAAAATCTAACCCAAGATCAGCTAGAAAATAGTCATAGAATAATATCACATTTAATATACACAAAAGGGTTTTAAAAAAAAAGGTTTCAAAAAATAGAAAATAATGAGAAAAATATCAACTATGTTCAAATTAATCATGAAATGAAAAGTAAGACCATAGAAAAATCAGAAAAAGGCTCAAATAATTTTACAAATTTTTTGGTAATTTTTTAAAGTCAAAAAATATTTTTTTAAATTAAAATAAATGGGGAAAATAAACAAAAAATGATAAAAAAAATAGTAAAATCAGAAAAAAAAAAAAATAACGTCACAAATGTTTGTCACAATATCATTAGATCATTCCATAATTTTTTCAGAATTTTAAAATGTATAAAAGTATTTTTAAACATTTAAAATAAATCAAATAAGTGTAAAATTTATAAAAAATACCAAAACACAAAATTAAATTGTGAAAAAATATAAATCAGAAAGAGGACAATCAAAAACATTTTTTATAATTTTATCAGATTTTTTGGACTAAAAATGAATTTTCTATGATTTTTTGAAATTTAAAACAATTAAAATATAAGAATCAGAAAAAGAAAATAAAAGTAAAATATGTGGACCATTGGATTAGAGTCAAAACGCGTTAGTAATCAAATCCAAGGGATCTGACGCACTGTGCATATCATGGTCATTAGTGAATATTGTACAGAATCATTAATTAAATCAGAATTTGAAAAATACAGATGGCGCGCCTTCATTAGTTGGAAGATGACACGCTTGTCATCTTTAACCTCCAGCCATCACGAATTGCAGGTATCTCAAACTGTAAAATCAAAAGCTCATACCTATACCATTCGCTTCGTCTCTTTAAGACGAAGACAACCACACCCTCGCGCCAAATTTTTATAAACTATAGCTCCAGCAATTTTGAAGGAAAGTTTTGAAAAGGGATTTGAAATTTTATGGTCAAAACGTGTTTCCAGTAAAAGGTGATTATTGAGACTAGAACCAAGGCAACGAGAGCAACACAATGATATCAAAGTTTTGAAGAATTGATGAAGGAATCTACCTATAGAAGTTGAGTTGCAGAGCTCTGAAACTGGACTTCTATGGAGTAGTATAGGGCACGATTCTCAAATATAATTATGTGGTTAGCTTCAGGGAAGATCAAGGAAGGTGAATTGATGGAAAAATTGGATTGAAAAAGGCTCGAGAATGGATTTTGAAGTTACAGAAAATTGAGTTATGGAGCAAGTTTGGCAGGGTAATTCTGGCTATTCAAGCTTGGGAAAATGAATGAGATAGTACATGTATTTATAGGAGAAGAGAATGGGATCAAAAGGAAGAGTGAATGATGTATTTTGGAGGGAATTCGTGCAAACCTGATGCACGAGTGAAGTGTGATCCAAACTTCACCAAAACTCATCCAATTCTTGCGTTTTGACGCACTAATCCAATTGGGAAAGTTGGCTAATCATGTTTAGACCCAAAACGCGTGTTAATTTGAGGTTTAGAGGTTGTAACATGAAATTCAAATTCTGAGTTGCAAGGAAACTTCAATTCCAAGTTACCTTTTTTGAAATAATGGCATTCTCAGCTCAAGGGGTCTTAAGGCATGATTCTTGATTCTTTATAAAGATGAGGTTACAAGCTTTACAATGGAAAAAGAATGGAGTTAAATGGATTATTGAGCTGAAATTTACATTGAGTCAAAGTTGGAGAAAAAGGGTTGACTTTCCATACTTAGAAATATTTCAAATTCTTCTTCAAAAATGACCTATAATATCTTGCATCCAAACATGGCCTTCCTCTTGGAATTTGCTTTTGAACAAAAAATATGGCATAAAGTAGATCTCTTTAATGACATTTTGAAACTTGAATCATTCAAAATCTCCAAAATTTGAGCAAGTTATGACTTGTTGAAGTTGGTAAAATTTCATAAAATGACATGTAATCTTTTGTTTCCTTAAGGAAACTTCCATCCATTTTCTCACTTTACACATAAAAGAAGGCATAAATTTCACATTATCAAGATCATTTTGGAAAAATAATGGGCTCAAGGTGATAAATATTGACCAAGTTATGATCATATGAAGTCACACATGGAAAATTGGGGATTCATTTGGAGGAATTGTAATCTTTCTTATTCACCAAGTTTCTTCCACATGAAAACTCCTTGGAACTTTTGAAGTGATTTGTTAATAACCCTTTGAAGAGAATGATGTCTTTGGAATCATTCAATAATACCAAAAGGTTAGCAAGATATTCTCCTTTGAAGTTCAAAACCCTAATACCTAGATCAAGAAAATGCTTTGAAGAACTTTGACAAGCTTGAACAAACTTCTTGTACCAATATTCTTGATTTGTGAATATAAGTTGTTGAGGATGATAATGACTACTCATAGCTACCAAAACCACTTCCATATCTTGAAATTTAGGAGAAATATGCTCTTGTGACCAATGGGAACAAAGCCTTGTCCAGACATGACAACTTCTCCAATCAAACCACTTGTACTTTTGAGTCAAATCTAATAACCTTGAAATGTGATGAACCAAAGTAAACTTTTCCATGCCAATTATTCCAAAACCAATCCAATGATGAGGTTTTAACTTCTAAAGGTTTATTGACTAGGGCATGGAAATAAACTCATGAACCCATGGGGTAACTTGTTAAATCTCATTGCCTTTACCTACATAGATAACAAGTAAGACAAACCAACATTTCATTTTATTAGTTAAATGAAGAAATCAAAACAATATTCATGATCACAAAAGGAACATAAGTCAAGGTGCTTGGTAATCCCTCAAAAGGGCAAGACCAAATGTAGGGAGGGGAACCAAGAATCCTAGTGTGATCTTGTTGTGAATGAATCAACATGGTTTGATGAAGGGATCTTAGGGGCAAAAATTGAGGTAAAACAGGGAGGAGTAGTCTTCACAAATAGATCAGGCATAGGTGTTTCCTGGGAATACGACATCTTCAACTGAATAGATCTCGTTTGGACCCACTAAAGATATGGCTCCAAAGAAACAACACCCATAGGTCCCAAATCCTTCCTACTCTTCTTATGAATGTGACTCCAGGACTTCACAATCTTCTCCCTAGCTTCCCTATGGTCTTCTCCCTCCTTTAGAAAGAAACTACTCAAATGAATACTATTTGGTTTATCCCTCATCAGATAACTGAGTTGTCGTCATGCAAGAACAAGGTTATAGTTAATTCCTCCCTTTGTACCAAGAAGAGGAACATTGGGGAAACTACCACTACTGTCAATAATCTCTATATCCTGGTAAGCTCGACGATACCAATTAATATCTGAGTGAGTAAGTGCCATGATCTTAGGAGCCCAACAGGGTTCCTTCTTGACATCCCAAAAAGCATCAGACTGAGGCATATGAAAGATAAACCACCGGTACAACAGGGGCGTACAACAGATAATCATCCCCCCGTGATAAGAATTCCGAAGATTAATAGAGTAATAAGAATCACCCAACAAGGTAGGAACTGGGTTTCCTATCATGAAGATCCTGATAGCATTAATGTCAACAAACCTATCCACATTAGGAAATAAGAACAACCTGTAAGCAAGTAGAGCAAAGATGGCCTCAAAAGCGACTGTACTCTTTATCCTGGCAAAGTAGAAAGCTTTCTCCATTAAGAACTGAGATGGTAATCCTCTAATCCCTCCTTTGGTAGTCATATGGGCTTCCACCTCAGACTTCCCCAGATGAATCAAAGCAACAATCTCATGTGGTTTTGACTCACCCTCCAAACCAGTAAAAGGAACACGATCGGTAAGGGGTAAATCCAATAGATAAGAATACTCCTCCATTGTAGGAATCAACTGATAGTCGGGAAAAGTAAAGCAATGATACATCAGATCATAGAACTGGACCAAGTTTGAGAGAATACCCTCCTTCATCTTCAGCTTCATGAGAGGAATGATGGATCCATACTTCTTTTGAAAGTCTGCAGAACACTCGATCTCGGGGATTAGACTGATCAACTCATATATCTTGGGATCCTTGAAACTGTACTTCCCGGTCTTTATCTTTCAACAATCTATGGGTAAAAAGTACCTGAGATATTCACAAATGGTCAATTTTTAAATCCCTTGAAATAAGATCTCTTCAAAAGATGCTTATGGATGCATGGATGCATGATGCAACAATCACACATAAGATCACACGCATAGGATTCATAGGTTCAACGTCACGAGTATGAGGTCGAAGGTACTACCCATAAGGTATTGGTCTAAAAGTTATCACCTGTCGAACAAGGTTCTAAAGGTTCCCAGAGTCTACATCCTTCCTTCGAATGTTACCAACTTCCCAATTAACTCGGTAATTAGTAATATTCTCAAGAAAAACTGATTCAAGCATAGTATCGCGTGACAACTATTTCCAGATTACTCCGTCATAGCTTTCGCACTACACCTAAAAGGCCAAGATGGGTTTAGTATTCTACGGTCCTCAGTTTCAACAGACTCTAAGGTCGAAAGCAGTACGTCTTCCTGATTACTCGGTAAACGACACTACAGTCAAAGAGGCCTCCACTGAGTGGGGGATCTCATGCCTCATTTTTTGGGATTACTCCCTCAAAGTTAACATGACTATACCGCCCGTTCTATCTTAAATTTTGCCCAAGTCTGGGTATAGGAATTATAAGTAATCACCAAGCATCCTGAAAACCAGAAAAATCCAGATAAACATATATACAACATATAACACATAAAAAACAATAGCACATACACAGATATAAACAAGTATAAACTCAACCCACTTAGGTATGGACAAACAAGAGGTCAATCTTTCCCCAGTGAAGTCGCCATTTTTCTGTAGCGGTATAAATATTTAAGACTAAGCCATGGGATTGACTACACTTGTACAAATCAAAATAAAACCGCCACTGCACTTTATTGTTTCCAAAGAAATGGGAAAAGAGAGACTAACCCAAAAAGGGGGAAAGATTCAAGGAAATGGGGTTAGTTATGCAAAGGGAAGGTATTAGCACCCTAAACATATACGGTACTCCGCAGGAACCTCTTTGTAAAATCTGTATATTTTGGCTATAAAAATGTTGTATACAAAATGGATGGTGGAGGTGAGAAAAGAAATATATTTTTATGGTTGTTGCACTTGCCGCGGTTGCGAACCTTTAATGCCTACATACCACCTTCCGTGCAATAGGGGATAAGGGTACACGTAGTTCCTCTTTTAAAAAATTTAAAATGTAAGTGTGTTGGTTTAATTTTTATGAGATAAAACATCATCGTCATTGTCCATGTGGAAAACATACCTACTACCCACAATATTGAGAAAGGAGAATTTTCATCATCTCAAAGTGGAGGATATGGCTTGGATTTTAAAATTAACAATGCCTCACTCAACACCCAAGTGGAAAATATCTCTCTTCACTACATATTGTAGAAGTATAGTTGTTTGCATCACTACAAGGATTGACAAGAGTCCAATATTTTTGAGAAAAGTTTAAAGATAAAAGCCAAAGTGGAAAAATAGTTTGAATTGAGATTGATTGACTTTTAGTCTTCTCACAAAAAATGTCAAAGTATTATTAAGTTTATTGAAGTTTATTTATGAAAATATTTTGAAAATGCATTGACCTAAGTCCAAGTATATTATGAAAGTGGTTCAAGTTTAAAAAAAACAAGAAGAGTTTTTCAAAAGGAGAGAGAAGATTTTTGAAATTAAAGAAGATGGGAGGAGAAGAAGGGAATATCCTAAAGCATAAGGTAAAAGCTAGGGATAAGAACCATCTAACCAACAAGAAGCCAATACTTGACACTATGAGCCAAGATAGAATTCTCATTCTTTGGATTGAAACTAAACAAGCAATGATACTAGACCTCTTGAAAGAACGAAACTTCAATTGTATTAAGTCTTCACAAAAATTGGGCAGAGTAACGACTGTATACGGGTGAATTCCAGATTACAAAAAAAAAGTGTAATCACAATAACCTGCATACAAAACAAACAAACAACCCAATGCCTTGAGGTAAACCTCAAGAGCTCCCGACAAAATAATCAGATAAGATCACAAGGTCTCCAATCATAGGCCAAGGTTTCTAATCCTAAGTCCAAAAAGTCCAATGCTCCATAATGCCAAGGATAGGAACCAAATAGTCCAAGTATCATTAAATATTTTTAGGGTTTATTTTCTATTATTAGGTGTTTTAAAAAAGAAAAGTAAAGCTCAAGTGAGCAAAAATAAAAATGACAAGAAAGTAAATACTAAAATGAGCAAAGATGAAAATGGCATGAAATTTAAATGCTAAAAGTAGATAGTGCATAAAAATAAAAGGGGGCATATAATAAAAATAAAGGATAAAGTCAATTATTAGTGATAAGTGGTTAGTTGGATGATCATCTTGAAACTTGTATTTGGAACTCATTAGAGGATTGGTAGAACCAAAGCCTCCACACAATAAGTTACATTTGCTTTTTGTCAAGTATATAATCTATTTGGAATCCTCATAAGTACCATTTAATGATAAATAATGTTTAAGTGATCCGCGTTGACCAAAGGTGTTGTAGATCCATTAAAGGATTGGTAGAAACAAAGCCTCCACACAATGAATCTCAAGGTTATTGGATTAAAGAGATCAAATTAACATACTTGGGCTTGTAAACATAAGTTTGGGCCACAAATGATCATTTATTCGAATCGGGACAAAATTTAGCGCTATGTTAAGCAATCATAAGTGGACTTATATAGAACTCACACCTATTTTGAGGCCGGCCAATAGCAATCTACGCACCATTTGTTTTGAGACATGATATAGAGATCATGATCCAATAACACTTAGTGCAATAAGAAAGGGATGAGATGAAGAGGGGTGGAAGAGAATATACAAACCACTTTTGAATTAAATTTAATCAAACTATTGTTAAAATCATTCATCCATTTTTGTGGAGTTAGACTCAACACCATGGATCCAATGATGTTAATAAAGTTCACGATAAAATATTTAACCCAAGATCAGCCAGAAAATAGTCACAAAATAATATTACATTGAATATATACAAAAAGGTTTAAAAATATGTTTTAAAATAGAAATAAAAGAGAAAATATCAACTATGTTCAAATTGATCAAGAAATAAAAAGTAAGTCCATAGAAAACAATATCATTTGATCATTCCATAATTTTTCAGAATTTAAATATGCATAAAAGTATTTTTAAACATTTAAAACAATTCAAATAAAGTAAAAATTTATAAAAAAATACAATAACACAAAATTAAATTGTGAAAAAATAAAAATCAAAAAGAGAATAATCAAAAATATTTTTCATAATTTTTTCAGAATATAAAAATGCATAAAAGTATTTTTAAACATTTAAAACAATTCAAATAAAGTGAAAATTTATATAAAATACCAAAACACAAAATTAAATTGTGAAAAAATAAAAATCAGAAAGAGAATAATCTAAAATATTTGTCATATTTTTTTCAGAATTTTTGGACTAAAAATGAATTTTCTATTATTTTTTGAAGTTTAAAACAATTAAATATAAAAATCATAAAAGAAAATAAAAACAAAAAAAATGGGTCATCTGATCAATGTCAAAACGCGTTAGTAAACATATCAAGTGTACCTGGCGCGATGTACATGTTATAGACTTTAGTGAATAATGCACATGATCATTAATTAAATCATATTTTTGAAAAACACAGATGGCGCGCCTTCATTGGTTGGAAGATGACACGTTTGTCATCTTCAACCTCCAGCCAGTCTCAAAACCAGGTTGCTCAATCTGTAAAATTAGAGCACGATACCTATGCCATTCGCTTCGTCTCTTGAAGACGAAGACAACCACACCTTCGCGAAAAATTTATATAAATTGTAGCTCAAGCAATTTGGAAGGAAAGTTTTGAAAAGGGATTTGAAATTTCATGGTAAAAACGTGATTCCAGTAAAAAAAACAACTGTTGCGACTAGAATCAGGGTAATGAGAGCATCACAATCATATAAAAGTTTTGAAGAATTGATGAAGGAATATACCTATTGAAGTTGAGTTGCAGAGCTCTGAAACTGGAATTCTATGGAGCAATATAGGGCATGATTCTTGAATGTAATTATATGGTTAGCTTCAGGGAAGAACAAGGAAGGTGAATTGTTGGAAAATTGGATTGAAAAAGGCTTGAGAATGGATTTCAAAGTTGCTGAATTTTCAGTTATGGAACAAGTTTGGAAGGGTGATTCTAGCTATCCAAGCTTGAGGAAATGAATGGGGGATGACCCTCTATTTATAGGGAATCATATAGAATGTCCAAGCGTGTGAAATGATGAAGTTTGGAGGGCAATCATGTAAAGTTGCAAACAAGAAAAGTGTGACTTCTAATTTGATCAAAACTCATCCAAAACACGCGTTTTGTTGTGCTAAACAATTCTGGAACTTCATTAAACATGTTTAGAGGCATAAATGCGTGGAAAACTTATGATTAGAAGCCAAAACAAAGATTTCAAAATCTAAGTTGAGATGAAACTTCAGTTCAAAGTTACCAACTTCAAAATCATGGCATTCTCAGCTCAAGGGGTCTTAGGACATCATTCTTGATGCTTTAGAAAGATGAGGTTATAAGCTTTGCAATGGAAAAAGAATGGGATCAAATGGATGGTTGAGTTGAAAGTTGCATTGAGTCAAAGTTGCAGAAAAAGGGTTGACTTTCCATACTTAGAAATATTTCAAATTTTTCTTCAAAAGTGACCTATAATGTTTTGCATCCAAACATGGCCTTCCTCTTGGAATTTTCTCTTGACCAAAAAAGATGGCATGAAATAGGCCTCTTGAATGACATTTTGGGACTTGAACCATTCAAAATATCCAAAAATTGAGAGAGTTATGAATTGTTGAAGTTGGCAAAAAATCATAAAATGACCTATAATCTTTTGTATCCTTAAGGAAACTTCCATCCATTTTCTCACTTTGCACATAAAATAAGGCATAAATTTCACATCCTCAAGATCATTGTGGAAAAATAATGGGATCAAGGTGATAAAAATTGATCAAGTTATGATCACTTGAAGTCACACATGGAAAATTAGGGATTCATCTGGAGGACTTGTAATCTTTCTTCTTCATAAGTTTCTTCCACATGAAAACTCCTTGTAACTTTTGAAGTTATTTATTGATAGCCCTTTGAAGAGAAGGATTTCTTCGGAATAACTCAAAAATACCAAAAGATGAGAAATATATACTCCTTTGAAGTTCAAAACCCTAGCTCCTAGATCAAGAAACATGCCTTGAGGAACTTTCACAATTTTGAACAAACTTCTTGTACCAACACAAATGCTTTGTAAATATAAGTTGTTGAGGATGATAATGAGAATTCATAGCAACCACAACCACTTCCATATCTTGAGAATTGAGCGAAATATGATTTTTTGACCAATGGGAACAAAGCCTTGTCCAAGCATGACAACTTCTCCAATCAATCCCTTGTGCTTTTGAACCAAATTTGATAACCTTGAAATGTGGTGAACCAAAATAACCTTGCCATGCCATTTCTTCCAAAACAAATCCAATGGTTAGGTTTTAACTTCTCAAGCTTTATTGACTAGGGCATGGAAATAAACTCATGAACCCATGGAGCAACTTGTTAAATCTCATTGCCTTTACCTATATTAGTAACAAGCAAGACAAACAAACATTGCATTTTATTAATTAAGAGGAGAAATCAAGACAAAAATATTCATGATCACAAAAGAACACAAGTCAAGGTGCTTGGTGATTCCTCAAAGAGCAAAGCTAAATATAGGGAGGGGTACCAAGAATCCTAATGTGATCTTATTGTGAATGACTCAACATGGTATGATGAAGGGGTCTTAGGGGAAAAAATTGGGGTACAACACATAGGATTGAAGGATATCACAAAAAGCGGGTGGGTACAAATAAAATTTGAGCCTTTATCCTTTGTTTCTTAAACCGTGAACCAGGCCACGTTATAACCCTTAAAAGTCCCAACTGAAGCATGGGTTAGTTCGAAAGCATACTATTACAAAAGGTATCCTGACTCCTGTAGGGTTCACTATAAATCCTGAGTTGATATCACACTTTTACAAAATTTGTTTCTTTTACTAAAAAATGAGTTTTCAAACTTCAAGACAGACATAAGCTTTGCATTCTTAAAATACCACTGTTTGCTTATGACTATTTACTCAAAAGTAGATAAATTCGCATGGCGAATATCTAGTGAACAAAAACCTTCTCAAACGAAAGGATCACCTCAAATGGAAAAACACTTCCAACCAAGGGGCACAGCATGATCATTGTTCATCCTCTGGGGCAGTCAAGTCAAGATTCATAGAATCTCTCAAAATGCCAAACAACCAAGGGCAGATCTCCATCTGAATCACTTGGGGCATTGGACATGAATTCCAACAACGAATCCTATACGATCAAAGAAACATCTTCTGGAAGTGTGGCAACACTTACGACTATGGACAATGACAACTCTTTGTACCCGATGAACGTGGACATAGTCGGAAAATAATATGCATGAACAAAGACCCGCTAGGTTGACTGGCCTAGGAAAAAATAAAGGCATCCAGGAGAACCAAAAGGGTTCGGGCAAAAATTAAGGATAAAAACAAAAAATATGTACACCCGGCAAGTCAAAAACCTGAAAAGGAGAATTGGGCAAAAAAGGGTATCCCGGTGGACTGAAAACCCGAAAGGGCGATCCAGGAAAAAGTTAGGGATTAAAGCGTACGACTATGTACCGTCATCTTGTCACTTGCCTATCAGTAGAAGACTTATCATCCTGATCAGCATTTACCAAGCGCCCTAGGAGTTGGGATAACACTCAAACCATCCATAAAGTCTCCACGGGTACTTTCTTCGGCAGGTACAGAGCCATGGGCGTCCTCCTAAAAATGGTCACCGCATGTGAAAAAAAGTGTTTCTAGCAAGCATGTGAAAAAAAGTTCCTTGCCTTACAACACTTTACACAAAGATGAAATATTTACGTTTGAGAGTTCACGTGAAAAGTTCTTTTGGGAAAAACTTATTTTTCCAAGAGTTATTTTCCATTCTTCCAAGTCTTCTTTATATAGCCAAAGAAAGATTTGTTAGAGGGTAGAATGGGAGTACCGAATTCCAATTGTAATCTTGCATAATGGTCAGTGAGAATGGTAGACAACATTAGACCATAATAATGTCCTTGCACCATAAAATTAGAGTAGTGGAAGGAATATTTGATATTGTACCATCTATTATTCACTCACGATAAATCTTTTTGATCTTATCTTCTAATCTTCAGAAGCTTCAAAAGGTGTATTAGTGAAGTATGCTTAGAAGGATCAAAACTAGAATTAGAGTCTTCAGAACCTTATCTTCAGAGTTTTCAGAACTTGTTCAATAGAACCTTATCATTAAAGTCTTCAGAACTTGCTCTTCATAACCTCAGAACTTGAAAGTGCATAATATTCAGAGCTTTAGAAATCTTCAAAAGCTCTTCCATCAGAGTCACGGTCAGAAGCTTTAGGCAAACATTCTTCAGAACCTTTTCTTAGAAGCATTCCAGAACTTGATAATGTATTTGTAACACGTACTTTGTATCTTTCCAGAGTCAGAGTGTGTTGATTCTAAAAATTGATGACGTAACACACCATTCTATTAGAGTCGGAATATGTTTACAAAAGCTACACACTAGACAAAACCATTAAGGTACAAAAATCTTCTCTAACAAACAATGTATTGTAATCATCAAAACTAAAGGCCATATGCAGAACCAAATATTGTTCTTACAATCTCCCCCTTTTTGATGATGACAAAACCATGTATTTTTATGAACAATTTTTATAGGTTTAATCACATAAAAACATTTCAAAGTTAGTTAAACAGATCCCCCTGAGTTATAGACTTATGAAATAATTTTGAAGTATAAAACACCTTAATCAGCATGAAAGGAATACTTTCCTGATTAGAACTTTATCAGAGCCTGACTAGAATTCCTAGTTAAGAACATCATTAGAATTTGAGTAGAGATGTCTGGTTCATCATCAGTCTGAACAAAATTTCCTGGTTGGTTCTCTTAGATCCTGGCTTGCTACCAAAACAAATAGAACCTAGTTTTGATGAAGTATTAGAACCTGGGTATCAAAACTTGGTTGGACCATCACTGATATACCAAAGTATGGTTTAACAGAGTCTAGTTGAATACCCTTTAAGAAAAGTTTTGGTTAACATGACTTGATTACCATGACTTATGGATATCAAAACATGATATCTCTGCAGAGTTTTTGAACTCTCCTGTTTAGAAAAACTCAATGAACTTTATCAAAGTTATTGATTATTCATTCAATGTTAGAGGAAAAAATATTAGAACATGTATAGGTTTAGTTATGAGAAATAGGTATCTCAAAATCATCTTACTTTCCACCCTTTTGTCATAAATCATAAAAGACTTAGAATATTTTAACTCAAAATCAAAACTTCATTGAATAAATTAGATAAATTACAAATTACGATGGAGGTGGATGAGGCAGTATTGACATGATATCGATCAGCATGTTGCTGATCACAAAGTTAGTTTTATGTTGCTCCTTGAATCTTTCATCCTATTTATCCATACGCTGTCTGAAAATTCATTCTCTCTTCTGAGCTCGTCAAAGGTTTGCTTGATCATAAGAGTCACAATCTTGGAGCCATTCAAATCTCTATAAGAAGTACCAATCTCAAGAGACTTCTCATAAGGTTAAATCTCTTGGTCAAAAACGATCAAAGGAAGTTCAAATTCTGGTGCTGGGAGCAGAAGCATTGGAGGAGGAGTTATGCTTATAGAAAGTCACGCACTGACATTTCTCATAACATCCATGAAGCAGAAGAACTTGAGTTCTATAGTGCTGGAAATCTTCCATCTTCTGAAGTCATTCCAGAGGGCATTAGTTTCATAAGGATTCTCACAATCGTTGCAATTTTCCACTAAGGAACGAAGTGTATCCAGAGCATCAAATTAAAACTCATTTAATAATTCATCTATGGATGTTGGAAGAACATCAGTTTGGAGGAAAAGAAGGCCAAATGGGGTGGAGTAGGGTTTAGAAACTCTATTTGGTAAGGTTATGATCGTCAGAATTGCTTCTCTAGAATTAGAGGGGATGTAGATGACATCAGGCGAGTTCTTTGTGGTAGGTACATATGAGTTATACTAAGAATCATAGACAAGGATATTGTCACCCGACGAATTAGAGTTACTGGGGGAATGGTTCATGAAATATTCTATGGTAGTTCCAAACACAAGGGTTCTAGTGATGTTAGGATAGGTGTTTGTTGAAGGGTCAGTTTGGTGTTGTGGAGAGGGCATATAAAACAATTCTTCATAATCAGATGAAATATCATAGACATCATCTGAAGAATCATTGAAGGATGGATGGTTTAATAAGAAGTCTAGTCAAGCTAAGGTTTGATGAGTCTAGGTCAAGAGGGTATTAGAGGAAGTAGTTTTAGAAGGAATAGGTTTAGAAATGGGGGCAAGAGAATGTGAAGGGCCAGGAGATGACGGTGTGGGAATAAATTAAGTACTAATATTATTTTTAAAGGGATGTTTTATCATCTCTTCTCTTATGTGTTTTATCACATTTTTTATGTGCTTGATGTTTTATCATCTTCCTTCTTGATATTTTATCATCTTTATGTGATGTTTTATCATCTCTTCTCTTATGTGTTTTATCACATTATTTTATATGTTTGATCTTTTATCATATTCCTTCATGATGTTTTATCATCTTTATGTAATGTTTTATCATCCTTCTCTTTTCTTTGAGACTTGATGTTTTGTCATCTTAATGCATGTATGAATGATGTATTATCATCTTTATGTGATTTTTTTTCATCTTCCCTCTTATATGATGTTTTGTCATCCCCTCTTTATCTTGACGTTTTCTCATCCCTTTTATACTTGTTAGTTGATGTTTTATCATATTTTCTTTCTTATGTGCTTAGGTATGTATCCCAATTGCATGTGTGTTTTTGTGATACTTGTTTTCTCTCTTATCTAAGTGTGATTTCTTGTTTCTTCTTCCTGTTCTTCTCTTTTGTGAGATTGCCATGTTCCCCATGGGATCATTAGTTCCTTCTTCTCTAAGTTTAAATTAAATAGACGTTAGGTTTGCTATCTATGCGTGACAACATTAGGTAGATCTCCCTCTCATCCTAACCTTAGATCCAAAAGCATGACAACTTATAGGATTGAAATCCCTTTTTGTTAGTCTTTTCTCTTTTGCATTCATATCAAAACTAAAACTCTTTTTCTTTAATCAAATGCATAAAACACTCTGACATTGCTACACCCTTTGTCAAGGTAAAAAAACAATCAAATGCAAACCTTTTTGTCTTCTGACTTTTTCTTTTTAAAACCTTTTCAAAAAGAACATGCTTCACTAGCATCATTCATAAAAAACTTGTAACTCACCAAAATGTTTGAAGTGAACTACGAATGCTTTGATCCCCATTGCATGGTCGGTGGTATGTAGGCACAAAGGTTTTCAACCCCGGCCATCACGACTAATAAAAAATTTCTTTTTGTATATACTTTGCATGTATTGCCTTATAATTAAGCTTTAGATTCATATTTTTATACACCCTTAGATTAGAACAAACTTAAGTGGATCCTATGGAGTACCACGGATGTAAGGGGTGCTAACACCTTCCCCTTTCGTAACCGACTTCCTTACCCTTTTTCTCTTGGTAGTGTGACCATGCTCATTTACTTCCTTTAGGTTTACTCAATGCTTCCTTTCCCTCTCTTGGGATAAATAACATTGATGGAGACTCTTCTGTCTTTGGCCTCCATTCGCACTTTGATGAAAATCCATACGCGACAGATTGTAATAAATGTAAATAGCTTAAAAGTAAGATTAGCACAATTAATATATCTATGTTAGTTTTAATAAGGAATCAACTAAGTCGGGATAATTTAGTTCTCTGTTATGCAATTGTAAGTGGATGTAGAAGTCACACATATGTGAGGTCGGTCAATAACAATTTATGTGTTAACATGTTTCAGGAAAGATACAAAATCACCCTCCTAAAACAATGTCACACACTGATCAAAACAAAAGTAAAAGAAGAAGATGGAGAAGAGAGATAGAGATGATCAACCACAATTGAAATGTAGCAAGGGATCATCTATCATCAATTTAAATCATTCAAACAAACAAGACAACGGGATAAACTTATCATTAATACGAAGTACCAAAACTGATCAAATGATCATTTAAATGATAAGTTTAAATGAGGAAAGTTCATACTGTGAGTGTAAGTTCGCCATTATAAGTTTTGCATGATGTCAAAACTAGGAAAACTTAGCATTTCTATATATTATACGGTATCTCTGTTTTACTTGGTACACCCTTGCATTAGAGGTCGTAGGAAGTATTCAAAACAAATTTTAAATTTGGACAAAAACATGAAATAAACATTTTCGGCACAAAAAATACCAGCATGCACCGGAACATCCACTTTCCAGGCTGGAACATGTACTATATTATTATAGGTTGTAGTCTTTGTCTTGCATAGGTCGGCACATAGACTGTTTTAGGTTGGCACATTATGAAAAATAACAGTATGTGTTGGCACATTAGAGTTTTGGGTGGCGCATGTGCTGCATTATTAAAGCATGCAGCTTCTATTTCTCATGCGTCTGCACATGGCTCATTTCAGGTCGACACATGTGTCAATTTTTGGCTTCATGTGTCGGCACATAACTCATATGTTCCGGCATATCCTGGTTTTTTGGTCAATTTTTTAACTATTTTTTAAGTTATGAAGTTTCCCTCTTTGCCACCATATTTCCTAAACTATAAATACATCATACATGCATCATTTCAACTTGATGAAACTATAAACACTTACCACCATTTCTATTCATCTACAACCTCCAACCTATGCATGCACACTAACAAACTACACCTAATCATTTTTTGTTATGGTGCCATCTAGATAAGATTTGATAATATCCAATTAAGTTTTTGTAATCGAGAATATTGGGTTAAGAATTGTGGGGGGTTTCATCTGAAAAAACCTAGGGTTTGTCCTCCATGATAATTGGTAGATTTTGGGGTTTTATTCAAAACTTTGCAATGGTGGATTCATCCGAGTGAAAGCTTTGAAGATTGGAGATCCTGCAAAGGAGTAGCGTGAGATGGTGAATCGTATTAGAAGTTCTTGTGGTCAATAGTTTGCAATTAGATTCAATCGATTGCAAGCTTTCGAGATTATGGATCTCACAAAGGAGTAGCGTGTGACAATGAATCAATTAGATATATTATGTCTTGGTCTTGATAAAGATCAAAAGAAGATAAGGGTTGAATCAACATCAAACAATTAGGGTTTGTAGGGTTACTCTTGGAACACTTCTCTTCTAATCAACTTTTTGCAAACCAAGAAATTTCTATCAATTCCAAAACGGAATTAGGAGGAGACGTAGCCATATCAAGGACGATTGGTAAACTTCCTAAACCAATCCTTGTTTCGTTCTCTCTCTCTCTCTCTCTCTCTCTTACACTCATTTACTTTCTATATAAAATTTGTAGAACTTGGTGTTTGATTTATCGATTTGTATAAAAAATTTCTTTGATTGTTAAAGTTTAAATTGCTTTGTTGATTTACTTATAATCACTTTGATTGTAAGTGTTATTTTCAAATCAACAAAGCTCAAAAGAAAAATCTAAAAAATTGATTGCACGCCAAGTGTTCGATAAATTGTCAAGTTCTATTTTAATTTAATTGCATTAGAAATAAGTTTTTGTAGTGATTTGTGATAAATGATTAATTGTGAAACAATTGTGTTTGTTGCATTTATCATTGATTAATTTCATAAGGCTTTCGCCATATCCGAGTTTCCAATAATAAGGTTCATTTAGACGATGTTTTTGAACTAGTCAAAAACTCTTCCACGCAATATTTATTTTCAAAATAAAATTTTAATTACCTATTATTGAAAGGTAGTTTTACTTAGTTATCTATTTACCCCCCTCTAGATAAGTTGTCGTTGTCTAACAAGTGGTATCACGGTTTTTGTTAATTATGTGCTTTGAAACACTTATTAGAAAATGGCTAACGAACCTAAAGGGGCATATAATAGAGCGCCAATTTTTACGGGAGAAAACCATGGTTATTATAAAGCTTGTATGCGTATTCATATCAAGTCATATGATAAAGGTTTGTGGGAAGCTATTTTAAATGGCACAACATCGGCCACTCAAACCGATGAAAGTGGTGTTGCCACACCTAAGTTAGAAGCACAATGGAATGATGGTGATTGAAAGAAGTGAGGACATGTTTGATGATTTTTATCGCATTTCCCATTGTGAAATATCTAAGGATATATGGGACACATTTCAAGTTTCCCATGAGGAAACCAATGAGGTCAAACAAGCTAGAATTAACATACTTAATCAAGAGTTTGAACTCTTTCGCATGAAGCATGGTGAAACCATTGCTCAAATGCAAAAGAGGTTTGTTCATCTCATTAATCATTTAAACACACTAGGTAATCATATTTCCAATATTATTGCTACTAACAACGGTTTGAGATGTCTTACTAGGAATTGGCAACCAATGGTCACCGTGATCAAGGAAGCTAATGATCTTACAACACTTGATCTCACTACTTTTGGAAAGCTAGAAGAACATGAGCAAGAACTCACTTGATTAGAGAAGCATAAAAATAAACATGAGAAGAAGATGAAAAAGGAGAAAAAGACATGGATAAAGAGGAAGTAATTAAGTATAAATCTCTCAGGGCTTCTTGTTTAAGGTCCTCAAAAGGTGAGCACATTAACGAAAGTGATCCTAGTGACGATGAAGATTCAGATGATGAAAAAATAGGATTGTTTGTGAAGAGATATAATCTATACATTCAAAAGAATGATGTCAAGCACTCCAACAAAAATCTTGTGAAATTTAGAAGACATATCTCACCCTCTAAAGAAGAACACAACAAAAAGGGTAGATCAAGGAGTTTATGCTATGAGTGTGGAAAATTGGTCCACTATAGACCAAAATGTCCATCTTGTGACAAAGAGGAAGGAAAAGGCCTACACAACAAATATAGCGAAGCTATAAGAGCTTATTGTGATTGTGATAGCGATAATGATGCCTAAAGTAAGAAAAGATCAAGTGATAGTGAAGAAGAGGCTAACTTGTGTCTCTTGGCCAATCAATGTAAAAGAATGTAAGAAATTATAAATATGATAACATTGATAAGTTAACTTTGGTAAATTTAAAAATACTTTTGAAAATCTACATAGAGACACCTTGATTGCTTTTAAGAAACCAACAAGAAATTAGAAGCATTAAAGTAATCTATTGAAGATATTCAAAAGAATAAGAAGGAGGATAAGGAACCATATTGGTTTGATTGTGAAACTTGTGACATTTGGCAACAAGAGACAAGAGCTCTTAAAACCAAACTGGACAAGGTATTACAACCATGTGTTACATTTGCTATTGATTCCCCAAAGGTTGGAAAGTCTTTGGAAAAGCCATATAAAAAGTATAGTCTTTTCAAAAAGGGTTCAAATAGAAAAAGTAAATCTCATCAAAATTTATAGTGTCACTATTGTTGCAAGAAAGGTCATACTATTAAAAAATGCAAATTTAGGTGCTTCTTAGTTCCTAAAGGTATTTTCAATGGTTACCCAAATGCAACCAATTGTTTACTCACGCCCAAGGAGCCAATGAGAATTGAGTACCTACCACCTTCGTTTAATTTTGTAGGTTGAGTGTCTTGACTCTATGACGGGTAAGTGGATTCTTGATAGTGGATGTTTAAGATACATGATGGGAGACATCTTTCTATTCTCCGACTTTGTGGCAAAGAAGAAAAGTTATGTTTCCTACGGTGATCACAACAAATGTGTCATACTTGGAAAAGGTAGCATAGGTAATCTCTCGTCTATCACTATCTCTAATGTTATGTTAGTTGAATGCCTTATACATAGTCTTCTTAGCATTACTCAATTGTGCCACAATGGTTATAAGCTAACTTTTGCCAAATATAGTTGCATAATAGTACATAATAAGAAGAATAATTGTATGTTTAGTGGTTTGATGGTACATAATATCTATATGCTAGACTTAAAATAAGTATCCTTGACCGATGCTAAGTGTCTTGTTACCATGAGTGAAGATTCATGGTTATGGCATAGACGCTTAGCACACATCAACTTTGATCTACTTAATAAGATAGTTGCGAAAGATTTAGTAATCGGTCTACCAAAAATAAATTTTTCAAAAGACCACCTCTATGATGCAGGTTAAAATGGTAATCAAACAAGAGTCTCATTTTTATCTAAAAACATTATTTTAACTTCGAGACCTCCTTAGCTTCTTCACATGGATCTTTTTGGTCCTTCACGAACTAAAAGCCTAGGTGGTAATTGTTATGGTTTTGTAATTCTAGATGGTTACTCAATATTTTGTTGGACTATATTATTACATAACAAAGATGAAACATTCATAGTGTTCACATGTTTCTCAACATTATCCAAAAACTAATTAAATTAAAAAATTATTTCTATTCGAAGTGATCATATATGTGAATTTGAAAACCACCTCTTTGAGGAATATTGTGATAAGTATGGTATTGAACATAACTTTTCAGATCTTATAACTCCATAACAAAATGGTGTTGTAGAGCGAAAGAATCGTGTTTTAGAGGAGTTGGCAACAATAATGCTCAATGATTATGGTCTACCCAAATATTTTTGGGCCGATGTTATTGGCCCGGTGTTTTATGTCTTAAATAGGGTACTTATTTTTCCCATATTAGAAAAAACACCATATGAACTTTTAAAAGGTAGAAAACCAAATTTATCACATATTCATGTCTTTGGATTCAAATGATTTATTTTAAATAATGGAAAGGATAACCTTGGGAAGTTTGACACGAAAGCCGATGAAGGTATATTTCTTGAATACTCCCAATCAAGTAAAGCATATAGTGTATAATAAGCGTTTTCTTATTGTATAATATCTATTTCATGTTAGTCTTGCCCCAATAGTGTTGGGAAAGGTACTACTTTTCATGGTGTAGGTACAACCACAAAAGACATACTCAAGGAGAGCGAATAAGGAATTGATCAACCTGGAGAGGTGAAGCTTGGGGAGGAAGAAGATGACAACCCAGAAAAGGAGTATGATGAAAGTCATAAAGATGATGATGGTCTTCCATTGGAGTGGAGAACCTCCAAGAGTCATCAATTGACAACATTCTTGGGGACATCACAAAAGGGGTAACAATTCGCTCTACGATAAGTAATTTTTGTTATTACCATGCGTACGTATTACAAGTTGAACCTAAAAATTTTTAAAGATGCCTTACTTGATGAGAACTGACTTATGGCCATGCAAGAAAAATTGAGCCAATTTGCAAGAAATAAAGTTTTGGACTTTGTCCCTCATCCACAAAATCATGAAGTTATAGGCACGATATGGGTTTTTAGGAATAAACTTGACGAACATAGTGTGATAACAAGTAATAAGGCCAGGATAAGGGATCAAGGGTATAACCAAGAGGAAGGCATTGATTATGAGGAGACTAATTCTCTGGTTGCCTGACTCGAGGCCATATGCCTTTTACTAGAATATTCATGTTCCAAGAACTTAAAATTATATCAAATGGATGTGAAAAGTGTGTTGCTTAACGGGTACATAAATGAAGAGGTGTATGTTTCACAACCTCCCGGTTTTGAAAATCTTGAGTATCCTAATTATGTTTTCAAGCTAAAACGAGCTTTGTATGGTCTCAAACAAGCTCGTAGGGCATGGTATGAGCGGCTTAGCAAGTTCTTTCTTGACCAAGGATATTCAAGAGGGAAGGTAGATAGAACTCTTTTTATTAAACATCAAGGAAATCGTATTCTTCTTATTCAAATTTATGTTGATGATATCAATTTTGGATCGACTAACATGCTACTTGTTGAGGAGTTCTCTAAGCTTATGCATGCAGGGAGAGTTTGAAATGAGTCTCACAGGAGAGTTAAATTACTTTCTCGGACTCCAAATAAAGCAACTCAAGAAAGAAACATCTGTGTGTCAAGCTAAGTATTGTCTCGAATTACTAAAGTGATTTGACATGGATGATGCAAAAAAAATTGACACTCCTATAGCAACAAATGGTAACTTGGATAAAGATGAAAAGGGTAAGGATGTAGACGTAAAAAAATATAGAGGTATGATTGGATACCTTCTATATCTTACGAAATCTAGGCCTGATATTATGTTTAGCATGTGCATGTGTGTCTGATATCAATCGGCTCCCAAGGAATCACACTTAAAAGTGGTTAAGTGTATTCTTAAATACCAAATTTGTACTTCTAAGTTTGGGATTTTGTATTCCAAGGGAAGAGATTGTAGCTTGGTTGGTTACTTTGATTCTGATTTTTCCATTTGCAAATTGGATAGGAAAAGTACTAGTGGAACTCGTCACATTTTTTCATATTCCTTGGTTAGTTAGCCTAGTAAAAATCAAGTTTTTATAGTTTTGTTAACGGCCGAGGAGGAATACGTGGCAGCCAGTAGTTTTTGTTCCCAAATATTGTACCTTAAGCAACAATTACTTAACTTTGAAATTAAACTTTCATGTATTCCTATCATGTGTAACAACACTAGTGCAATTAATCTAACCAAGAATACAGCCCTACATTCTTGCACTAAACACATTGAGATACACCACCACTTCCTCCGCGATCATGTTAAAAAAGAAGATGTTGTATTCGAGCATGTTGATAGTAAAAATCAACTTGCCGATATTTTTACAAAACCTCTTGCAACCAAATCATTTTTCAATATACATGGGGAATTGGGGATTATTGATATCTCCAATGTTTCTTTACCTTGTTTCATGCAATTTAATACTTTTACTCTAACCCTTGTTTGATTATTTAACATCATGTGAGTGCATCTTCCGTTCCATCAAAATTGAGGTAATGTTGTTCCAAATTTCTCCTTGAAAGTAAGACTTTTATTCTTTCTTTCATTTTTATGTTGTGTATGTTTCAAATGCTTGATATATTCAAAATAATAAAATCCATGAATGTTTATTTCCAAAATTTTCAATTGAAAACCATTGTGTGTTTTTCAATTTATATGCTTATAGTGACTTCATGTATTAACGTTATATAATTTGAAATGTATGTTCTTGGTGTACAAGCATGTATGCTATTATTATTTTCTGCATTAGCACATAAATTAAATATATGTGTGTTATCTTAGAAATACAGTTCTTATTGTAGTTGTGTCACATGTTATGGCAACATTTTCATCTTGGATTTAGCGGTGATATAATTTTTATCAAGCTAGGCACATGCGTGTGAAGCATCGAGAGTTCCATTGTGATGTGTTACCTAATTGTGACGCTCGAGAAGCAACTCAAGAAGATTTCTCTTGCATAGTATTCATTAATATTCATGCATTTCATTACTTGTTGTTAATTTGTTGTGGTAGTTATATATCAATCTTATGTCATTTCATATATATGGAGATATGTGAATGCATGTTCTTATTTGCAAAAACGCCTTCGAGTAATATATTAGTATTTTTATTGAATCATGATGCTTCCTACGTTTTGATATCTTTATTTTTGATGTTGTCAAAGAGGGAGAAGTAGATGTGAGATGAAGTTGGGAAGCACAAATTCAGAGGAAGCCTTCAATGAAGACATGAAATGCAATGTCGCATGTTTTGTCATCATCAAAAAGGGGGAGTATGTGAGTGCAACTTCACCATTAGATGTTTTGTATAAGGTCAAAACTATGAAAACTTAGTATTTATGTATATTAGACGATATCTTTGTGTAGTTTGGTGCACCCTCCTTGTATTAGAGGTCTTAGAAAGCATTCAAAACAAGTTTAAATTTGGTGAAAAACGTGAAGAATTATTTTCTGCACAAAAAATAATAGCATGTGTGCATTATTGAAGGATGTAGTCCATGTCTTACATAGGTCGACACATAGATTGTTTCGGGTCGACACATTAGGAAAAATAACAATATGTGTTGGCACGTACAATTTTCAGGCTGGCACATGTGCTACATTATTAAAGCATGTAGGTTTTGTTTATCATGTGTTGACACATGGCTGATTTTAGGTCGGCACATGTGTTGATTTTTGACTTCTTGTGTCGACATATAATGCGTATGTGCCGGTAGATCCTATTTGTTTGGTCCATTTTTTTACTGTTTTTTAATTCTGAAGTTTCCCTCTTTGCCACCATATTTCCTCAATTATAAATACATCATACATGCACCATTTCAACTTGATGAAACTATAAATACTTTACACCATTGCTCTTCATCTTCACCCTCTAACCTATGCATACACACTAATAAACAACACATAATAATTTTGTGTTAGGGTACCATCTAGACGAGGTTTAATAACTTCCAATTAGGTTTGTAATCGAGAATATTTGGTTAAAAATTTCGGGGGGTTTCATCCAGAAAAACCTAGGGTTTATTATCCAAGATATTTGGTAGATTTTGGGGTTTTATTTAAGACTTCACAATAGTGGACTCAGCCGAGTGAAAGCTTTGAAGATTGGTGATCTTGCAAAGGAGTAACGTGAGATAGTGTATTGTATTGGAAGTTCTTATGGTCAATAGTTTTTAATTGGATTCGATTGAGTTAATGCCTTGATGATTGTGGATCTCGCAAAGGAGTAGTGTGAGACGGTGAACCAATTGGTCTATTGTTTATTGGTCTTTCTCAATATCAAAAGAAGGAAGGGGTTGAATAAACATCAAATTATTATGGTTTGTAGGGTTGCTCTTGGAACACTTTTCTTGTAATCAACTTTTTGCAAAGTAAGAAATTTATCTCAATTCCAAAATGGAATTAGGGGAAGATATAGCCATAGCGAGGACGATTGGTAAACTTCCTAAACAAATCCTAGTGTCGTTCTCTCTCTCTCTCTCATTTACTTTCTATATGCAATTTATTGAACTTGGTGTTTGATTTATCGATTCGTATACAATTTGTCTTTGATTATTGAAGTTTAAATTTCTTTTTTGATATGCTTATAATCACTTTGATTGTAAGTGTTGTTTTTAAATCAACAAAGCTCAAAATAAAAATCTAAAAATTGACCACGCGCCAAGTGTTGGATAAATCGTCAAGTGTTGTTTTAATTTAATTGCATTGGAAATAAGTTGATGTAGTGATTTGTTATAAATGACTAATTGTAAAACAGTTGTGTTAGTTGCATTTATCATTGATTAATTTCATAAGGATTTCACATATCCAAGCTCCAATAACAAGGTTTATTTATATGACGTTTTCGATCTAGGCAAAAACTCTTTCGTGCAATATTGCTTTTCAAAATAAAATTTTAATTACCTATTTTTGAAAGGTAATTTTATTTGGGTATCCATACACCCTCCTCTAGATAAGTCATCGTCTATAACATATAACAAAATCATCATTAAAAGACCAATTGAAATTGGTGAAGCATTGATCAACCAAGTCATGATCTAAATCAACAAAAGTCAAACAAAAATAGATCAACAATAGATTTTAAAATCATTTTAAAATGGAAATTAAGTGGAAAATTCCAAAGAGGCATAAAAAAATAAAATAAAATTCCAAGAAAATTTTAGAAATTCAAAAATGTTTAAAATAATTGGATCTCAAAAGTTGGAGTGAAAAACATTTCAAAATGCATGGGAATTAATTGTTAAATGAAAATCAAAAGAAAATAGCAAAAATTGCTAAAAATAATTTAAAAAATATAAAAATATATATGTTATAGAAAATATTTTTATTGATTTATGGAAAAATATTGGAGTAAAAAATGTTAAAATAACTATTTAAAATAAATCAGAAAAGAAAAAGGAATTAAAAATGAATTAAAACAAAAAAGAAATAAAAAGAACCAATGGCTAGCTGTTGGCGTATGGTGATTGGTCATAAAGTGAATTCTCTCAAACAAGTGCGTTAAGCACTGCATCATCTTCAACCTTTGGACAATTTTACAAATCCATGAAATCTGAGTTTTAAGCTCAAACAACACATGGTTAAGCTTCTACTCATGTCATTGTTCATGTCTCTCTGCATTAGAGCCATTGATTGGCTCTAAGCAAGGAGAATTTTCTCAGAAGCACTGAAAACCCTAAGTGCTTCAAAGTAAAGTTAAATGACTAATACAAAGAATAAATTACAAGTAAGTGGGGGATTTGAATCATTGAATCAAGACGAAGAGTGTGGTAACTTGTTTGTTCAGAAATTTAACTCGTATCTACCTTTCCTGTTGAAGATTTGAAGGTCAACACTGGTGAAATTGGGTTGAAGGGGTTGCAGGTGGTTTTGAACTTCTATAATGGTTTAGTTAGCTTCAGATGATGCCGATGAGTGATTATGGGAAGAGATTTGAAGTTAAAACAAGCTTAATTTTGAAAGAGAGTTTCTGGTTTTTGAAGCTTTTCCTGAGTGAAAATGGAAGGGGTTTTGTGGTTGTTCAATCTTGAAAATGAAGGAAATATGTTCCTCTATTTATAGGAAACACAATGAGGTCTTGGTATGTGCAAAATTAGATCTAGAACGTGTGAACCAAGTTGGAATTTCTCGTTTTGCAATCCGTGTGAGAAAAGGGATGAAATTTGTAAGATTGGCATGAATTCACGTTATTTTGCACTCCATTTTATGCGTTTTGAAATGAAAAATGAGTGTGCACGTGTATTTGTGGTCCCAAGTGAAGAATTCATGATTTCTAATTACGAGTCATGCGTAAAAAAGCAGAGTTCATGGCACCATGTTGGAGCTTAGGCAAAATGACATTCACTTATACATTTTGAAAATGTTCTTCATGCCAAATGACCTCTTCATGCTGAAGAATCAAATGCAAAAAGATTTACATCAAAAGGATACTTGAGTTGAAAATGACATGGATGACAAGTTTAGGTCATGACCTAAATTCTAGGTCAGGCATTAGGTCGAACTAAGTTTAGGACCAGGTTTTGTGCACACATGAGCATCTTGTCCAATTCCAAATTTGAGGTGCTTAGAGGAAAAATTTATGTTTTGTCCCTTGAAAAAAAGTTGTAGAGGAGTTCAAATGTGACATTTAGCTCGAAGTATATTCCAAAAATGTTGAAAAATGAAAGAGTTATAGTGTTTGGACCAAGTGGCACACCATACTTGATTTTAGGTCAACCAAAAATGTACCAACTTGTGATTTTGATATTTTATTGCATCCAAATGCCAAATGATGAACATTTGAACACCAAATTAATGAATCTTGATTTTCCCTTGAATAATCTTGAGAGTTAGATGGAAATGGCATGGAAATAAACACATGAACCATTCATGAATCAACTTTGAAAACATGCAACAAACTTGAACTTCTCTAGACCAAATGATGTTGAATGAAGCTTAAAATGAATATGAAGTAAGATTATAGGTCATTCCTTGAAGTAAAAGCTCTTGAGGACCACTTGTTGACCAAACTTTTACCTTGGGAACCAAAAACCTAATTTAGAAACAAAGCTTGATCCTTTGATTGCAAGTCCCTACCTTGTACAATAAGAAAAGAAAGAAACACATATTTTTGTATTTTGAATAAGGTTTTCAAAGTAAAATTTAAACAAGCATAGTTGAAAATTATATGATAGGTGGAATCTTAGGGGTAAAAATTAGGGTATGACAATTTCCCCTATTTAAGTTTCTTCTATCCGAAGATATGAAGATTAGAGTTCTTCGTATCGATAAGATTGAAGATACTTAAATACATAAGACACAATTTTTAGCCATAGATAATGCACGATGCATATTGTTGTACCCCAAAATTTGCCCTCTCATTTCATCAACATTTCTCATCATAAGACTCTTGAAATTCAAGATCAAGCTAGGGTTTGCTCTGCTAAAGACACCTCCTTGCACTGTTGACCTAAATTAGGGTTTGAGTTTGCACAGTGATGTTTTGACCTAAAATGCCCAAATTGACTTTAATACTTCATGTTGGACTCATAAGTTTGTCCATACCAAGTTTCAAGCCTTGATTCAAGTTTTTGCCCAGTCAATTGGACAGTTGACCTAAAAATCAGTTGTATTAGGGAAAAAGTCAATTGTGGCCAATTGATAGTCAAACCTCATGAAATTTGATTCACATCAACATTATGAACTCATATGAACCATTTGATCAAGTTTGGATCACAATTCCACAAGAAATTTGATCAGATCACCAAAAGGGCAAAATGGTCATTTTTAGGGTTTTGACTATACAAAGGCAATTTTTGACTGTTTGACCTAGCCAATGGCAAATCAAGCTCAACCATGGACTCAAGAACTCAATGAAATTGTATTGACTCATTCAACAAGTTCAAAAGATCTCAAATGCATAGGATTGACAGATGAATTTTTCAGTCAACTGATCAAAATTTGACTGTATACTGAAAAGTCAAACTTTGACTTTTTGGTCAAAATCAAGTGCCAAGGGTCATTTTTCATCAAGACATGTCAAATAATGAAAATTGTTCATCAAGAAACCCAAAAATGCAAATTAGGGTTTAAAATGGAAAAATTTCATAACTTAGAATTTTTCTAAGTTATAAAATTTTCTTATTTTTTAACCAAGATACAAATGGATTCAAACAAAACTTGCAACATAAAAGTTGTAGTCCATCACAAAGTCTACAACTTTTATTCACAAAGTTTTCTCAAAAGAGGCTTTTATCTCAAGTTATGATTTTTGGAACAAGGGTATCTAAAACTTTTAACTTAGAGAAATTTTGCCCTAGTTTAGGCAGGATTTTGACCGATCTTCTTGGCCATTTTTCACATAGTTACACTTGGAGTTTCAAGTTGCATTTCAAAGATGGATTATATTATATGTTGCAAGCTTTCCAAATTATCCAAGAACTCCTCAAACACCTTTGTGGTTAGGGAGAATCGAATGCTTGAAGTTGGCAAAAACTCACTTTGCAACCATGGCCAATGCATGTTCATACCAAGTTGCAAATCTGATCTAGCTAGCTTGGTTCACAATTACAGGCCTCTAAACCAGTTTGTACTCCATAATTTAATGCATATCCATTGAGCCAAGGCATTGTCTTGGTCATTAGGGTATTGTACACTAGATTAAGCCTTAAATGGAAAAAGTAACAACGCCATTTTTGCTTGAACTTTGCTTTATGTCAAAACAACATCCTAGATCATTGAACCAGATCTGATGCTGCAAACAAAATCCACTAATTAGAGGGGCCAAGAGGGTTGTGTGCAGGGTGATAGGATGGCTTGTACAAGTCTATAACCTCACTTCCACTCTTTTGCTTCAAGAAGAAGAAAACTTGTCAAAAACAAAGCATCTCACACATGTGATAAAACCAACAAAAACAAAGTTGTCAAACAAGTTTGATACACCCTAGCAAGCCAGAAACACGAGCCTTGGACCTCTCAAAACTCCTTGTGCACAAAATCCCCATTTTCTTGCAAAACAGGGTCAGTTCTGCATTTTGCAAGCCACCATCAAATTCCATCGTGCGTTTTGTCCAAAGATACTTCAAACACCTTCCAACCAACATACCTGAGTTATTCCAGACCTCCATTTCTAGCTGTAACACCATTAACACACATTGCCATTTTTGTTTAAAAGTTGTGCAGGTTGAGTTCTGTAGCACGATCCAGGCTACTTCAAAACAAACCAAGCATTGGGAAAACTTTAGTGGACCTCAGGCAAGCTCAAAAGAACCTCAAGCACCCTTGGAAGTTGCTGCATTTTCCAGCTCGAAGTCAACTGAAACAGGTATTTCATGAACTTCTATCTCTCTATTCAGAAATAGTTAGACTTAGGTTTGTGAATGAAAGATGTTGTATTCATAGCCCTGAAATCATACTTGTGCTTAGTTTTCATTTATATTAATCATGCCAGGAGAATTTCGTTCATGAACTTTCTGAAAAAACTAGGTTAAGAATTAGGGCCAGATAAATTCTCTCTGGTCTTTGAGAGTTAGCTTAAGTTTTTTATATGGTTAGATTCGTTGTTTGATGCTCTACAAGTTTCATGTTATGAGTTTTGTCAAAAAAGCAAGGAATCAGTAGATATCATTTTGTATAACAGAGCGCACGTGTTTCTGTTCAAAAGAAGAAGACGAAGTTGCTTGGGCTGGGCCTGGTTATTTTTGCTTCTCACACATTCATTTTCAATTCACACCCCCCTGGCCCATTGCTTTGTATTTTCATTATTTTTGCATTTTTATTTTTTCTCTGACCTTGATATTTTATTTTTAAATATAAAAAAATACTAAAAAATATTTTCATAAATTTTTATATTTATTTGATATTTATTTTAATTAATTCTAGTATTAATGCATTAAATACTTTATATTTACCTTTGTTTAAATATAAAAATAATGTAAAAAATACTTTTATTTTTATTTATTATTTTTATACATATTTGAAAATATTCTCTTGAAATATATATATATTTTGTAATTAATTTATTTTATTTTTATACACACTTAATATATTTAATATATATATATATATATATATATATATATATATATATATATATATATATATATATATATATATATATATATATATATATATATATATATATATTAGGGGTGTTCGCGGTTCGGTTTGGATCGGTTTTAAAGCAAAAACTCATCCGATCCAAAGATTAATTCACTTAAGGTTCGGTTCGGTTTTGGATGATATATTTAAAAAAATCCAATCTGATCCGATTCAATTTTATGCGGTTTAATTTGGATCGGTTTTTGGATATCCAAATTACACATTATATTTTTATTAATATTATAAAACTTCTAATAAATCATAGATTTGATATAATATATAACATATAGTATATTAAAAGTTAATATTTCAAAATGAGAGTGATTGATTATGCTTGAAATAATAAAAATAAATACATTATACCAAACTAATAAATATTATTAAAAAAATTATTATCATCTAATAATAAATTCACATAACATGTCATACTAATAAAAAGTAAATAAGTATCAAAATATATTTATGTGGTTCGGTTTGGTCTGGATCGGTTTTGAAAAATTCATCCGAAATCCAATCCGAACCGATAGGTTTTCTTAAAATAACATCCAAACACAACCAATAACTTTCGGTTTTTTATAGTTTTCGGTTTTTTATTTGGATTGGTTTAAATTTTAACACCCCTAATATATATATATATATATATATATATATATATATATATATATATATATATATATATATATATATATATATATATATATATATATATATATATATATATATATATATATATATATATATATATATATATATATATATATATATATATATATATATATATATATATATATATATATATATATATATATATATATATATATATATATATATATATATATATATATATATATATATATATATATATATATATATATATATATATATATATATATATATATATATATATATATATATATATATATATATATATATATATATATATATATATATATATATATATATATATATAAAATACATTTTATTAAAAAATAAGGACAAAAAACACAAAAATAATACATTTTTTATTTTTATTAATAATTTATATTAAAAAATACCATTTTTTAATATACTTATAGTTTTGTACAAATTAATACATTATTGTATATAAATAATAAATAACACTACTTATTTAAGAAATTAGGGTTTTGGCCCTAAAAAATAAAACAATTGAAATTGACTTTTTATTTATTTACATTTCATATTAAAAATACTTTTTACATATATAAAATTTTTTTGTATTCATTTAAATATTGTACATTTAAATATTATGTCTTACCCATTCAATTTGGTTGTAATAATTTAGGATTTAATTTCTTGCAAAATAATCCCCAATTCAAATTTGTACCCCCTCCCTATATCATGTTGTAATAGTGTAGAATTTAAATTCTCGCACCTTTAAATGTTTTCAATTATGCCATGATTAGACCTAGGGTTTGTATGCAAAATAAAATCAACAAATAGCTTAACCTAATCAAAAGATAAAAATGCATGAAAAACAAACACAATGCACACTTGCACCCCTAGGGTTACAATCCACTTGTTGCCTTCAAAAATGGGCCATGGTATGCATGTCAAGTACTTTGGTAAAACAAAAACAAAACAAAAGATCATAGTCCCTCGATGACGCTATCTGAGTTTCCTAAGCAAAATGATCAAGTCCCTCAAGAAAATTGCCAAAAATACTTGACACAATTACTATCATGGTCTACACGATGACCCGCGCCTGTCCCGTTTAACATCCTAATACAAAGTTGTTCACCAAATACAATGGTGAAACAACACTGTTAAAAGGGTTAAAAACATAAGAAAGACCTTTGAGTAAAATAGGGTAGACAACTCTTAGTTACTTGATCAAAATCTTGCAAAACATCCTTGCCATTTTCAAACACACTTCCCAACACAACTTCAAAACAAATTCAAAACAACTTTCAAAACATTGGAATATCTTTTCAAAAAGACACACACCTTTGTATATATTCAAACAAGAATCATTACAAAGGTTTCCTATACAAGACATCTTTTTCAAATCATTTTCAAAACCACACACACAAAGCACCATTTCAAACAATTGAAAAGCAAAGGCAAGTGATCTAAGCAAGTAACTAAGAGCCCATGGATAACCATGGATAGAAAGGGTGCTAATACCTTCCCTTTCTATAATCTACTCCCCGAACCCGAGAAAACATCTCAAAGGTCTTTCCTATGCTTTTTGACCTTTCCTTAGGATAAAATAAAAAGTCGGTGGCGACTCTTGCTAAACTGAAACATTTGCAAACACAAACGCGAAATCCTAAATCAGTTCTCCCACCGTATCACAGAACTGGCGACTCTGCTGGGGAAAACTTTAAAGGTGGAGTAACCTTAGGGCTTAGATCACCCTTTGCATGATTATATTGTTTGTTATGATTGCTTTACATTTGGTTCTCTTGTTTGGGCTTGAAATCCTCTACCCGGATTTGGGAAACATTCATAGGTAAATAGCAATACATTATGGAAACTGTGCGGGGTATACCGACATGGTTGAAGCAATAGCTATATTAGTGCGACATATTTGTAAGTACCGGTAGCCTTTGAGTCAATCAAAGAGAATATGGGGCCGCTGAGTGATGTCATGAAGCACTAATGAACTCTTAGAACCTTACTTGACCATCTTGGCCTTTTATTAGGGGTAGTGAGATGACCGGCTTTTGTGCAGTCCGAAGTTGGTAGATACTCGATACTACACTCATTGAGGGTTGTTTTCTTGGAATATTTTGGTTGCTAGTTAAGTGGCTAAACCAAAACAATGAACATAGAAAACAATACAGTGATATTGAGCTCCTTAGAACCCGGTTACTATTTATAGGACAAGTTTGAGCCAACTAAACTCAAGAGGTACTTACCTATGAAACCTCATGCAAGCCTGAAACTAGGGTTTTGTGTGACTTGCTTGTACATGTGTTTGTGTATACATCATGAACATCATAAAGCATCATATACATCCACTAACCATTTCAAGGGTTTGGATCTTCATCTTTGTTCTTGTTTTGTAGGTCATGGAATCTCTTCGCAGGAAAACAATTCAAGTCAACCTTGTGAGAATCCCTCCTCAACTCAAGGAGCTTACTTCCAAGATTCCAGAGAATTATCTCTTCAGTGAAAGACATGGTAGACTCCTCAACTTGGTCAACACCAACATTGAAGAAGACGTGGTGAAAGTCCTCTTCCAGTTCTTTGACCCCCTACACCACTGTTTCACATTTCCTGATTACTAGTTGGTGCCTACTTTGGAGGAATTTTCTCAACTCTTGAGAATTACTATTCTTCATCAACTATCCTACAACGGTACAGAAAAAGAACCAAAGCCTTAAGATGTTGCTCAAGCATTACACTTTCAACCATCTGACATCAAGGGACATTGGGAAACCAGAAGTGGTGTTAAGGGTTTCTTGGAAAAGTTTCTGTTTGAAAAGGCACAAGACTGCTGGAATTCTCTTGATCTACAAGCCTTTGAAGAGATTGTGGCACTCCTTATCTATGGGTTGGTCTTGTTCCCAAACCCTAACCAACTTATAGATGTGAATGCTGTCAAGATTTTCATATCCAGGAATCCTATACCTACATTGCTTGGGGACATCCTACACTCATTTTACACACGAACAATGAGGAAAATAGGTGTTATCATGTGTTGTACTCCTCTCCTAGCAAGGTGTTTTATTTCTCACCTTCCACAATAAGTTTTGAAGAATGAGCAGGGTTTAAGGTGGTCACAACGGCTGATGACCCTCACACATTCTGATGTACATTGGTGTTCTCAGTCCAGAGAAAATGTCATCATCATTGATCGTTGTGGGGAATTCCCTAATGTCCCAGTACTTGGCATTAGGGGAGGCATTACCTACAACCCCTATTTATCTCTGAGACAATTTGGATATGCTCGGAGGGATGGCCCTCATGACATGCTGATTCCTGACCTAGTTTTTGACTTCGACAATGATGCGCAAGGACTTCGACAAAGGTTCACCAAAGCTTGGAGGATGCCCAACAAGGTGGATGGTAAAACACTGAGGCACAAGAATTCCATCCCCCTTGAGCCTTATCTCAAGTGGGTATGAACCCGCTCCCAGAATCTTATGATGCCATATCCTCACATTCTCCCCGTGATCAAAGAGCCTGTTATGGAAGGAGAGGTTCCATACACCATCCTACATCCGGACATGCCAACATCATGGGAAGAAATGCAAAAGAGTTGGATCCAACTCAAAGAAGAACGAAATACTTTTGAAGCCAGCTTCTATGCCAGTGAGAAGAAGGTTTTGGAGCTTACCCGCCGACTTCATGAGGAGGAAACTCTCAACACTTACATCACACCAAAGAGGATGCGCAATGTCTTTTTACATTAAGAATTTTGTAATATTTTTCCCATGGGGCACTTATGTACTAACAATTTCTTCTTAATATGACGTGTGTTCCTTTTTGTTTGCAACAAATTTGAATTTCTGAATCCTTGAATGCATTACATGAATAACATACCATTCATCATATGCATAAACAGGTCTTCGCACCAGGTTTCCTTATCTTTCTGCTATTTATTTCAGCAAGATGGATTTGGAGCAGACGGTAAAGGATTTGCAGGCACAAAATTCACAATTCCGGCAACTCCTCGTGACCTTGGCAAAGGGTCAAGAAGACCTCGAAGCTCTGTTGGAGAAGAATAAAGAGAAAAAGAAAAAGAGACCTGGAGTAGCCACTTTCGGAAGAAGGTTTGAAAGTAATGCTATGAAGGTTCTTGAGTTCCCCTCAACGTCTTACGAAGGGGCCGGTAAAGGAAAAGGGGATGCTGTACCATCTGAATCTGAAGTTGAAGAGGAGGAAGAGGAAGAAGACGAAGACTACTCCGAACAACAGTATCCTCCAGCGGATGATAAATATAAGAATCTTGAGGATAGACTGACAGCCATGGAGTTGCAGAGGGTCCCTGGTTTGGATTTTGAAGAACTAGGGCTGGTAGCTGGGATCGTTATGCCTCCCAAGTTCAAAGTGCCAACATTTGCCAAGTATGACGGTCTGTCGTGCCCAAAGATGCACCTGAGATCGTATGTCAGAAAGATCCAACCCCATTCATCTGATAAAGACCTTTGGGTGCACTTTTTTCAAGACAGTTTTTCAGGCACGCAGTTGGATTGGTTCTACCAACTCGAGAGATCAGAGGTTCACAATTGGGAAGACTTAGCAGCTGCTTTTTACCGTCAGTATCAATACAATGCTGATTTGGCTCCCACTCGTACTCAGTTACAAAGTATTGGGATGGATTCCAATGAAGGGTTTAAAGAATATGCCAAGAAGTGGCGTGATCTGGCTGGAAGGGTGCATCTGCCGTTGTCAGATAGGGAGCTAGTTGATATGTTTCTGGGGACCCTGTCTGGCCCCTTCTTCAATCATCTAATCGGGAGTTCTTCCGCGGGATTTGCTGAACTAATTTTGACCGGTGAAAGGGTCGAGGCCGGTATTAAAAGTGGAAAGATTCAAAAGAATGCTTCCGCATCCACAACTGTTAAGAAACCCTTCCCGGCTAAGAAGGAAGCCTCTGCTGTGTATTCTCAGAAGGGTCAGGGAAGAAACGAACGCCGGCTGACTGTAGGGGCTGTGATGATTCAAAACTCGTTAAATGATCAACCTCATAACAATCAGTCGAGACCTAATCAACAACGGGTAGAAAGGCCACAACGGCAGTTCACCCGCATCAACATGACGCCAGCTCAAGTACTCCCCCATTTGTTGAAGCTGAATCTTGTCAGTTTGAAGGAAGCGCCAAAGAACCCTAACACCTCCTTTCCATCCTACCATCTCAATGCCAAGTGCGCTTACCATTCTGACAGTGTTGGGCATGATACCAATAGTTGTTGGGCGCTTAAGTTCAAAATCCAGGACCTGATTGACGCTAATAAAATAGAATTTGATGCTCCTGAGAAGCCCAATGTGATATCTGCTCCGATGCCCAAGCACGATAATAATGTTCATGCTGTTATGGAGGACCTCCATGTTACTGATGTTGTTGACTTGTTGACACTGTTACTTGTGATTAAAGAGAATTTGATGAGAGACGGGATCTTTCCTGGTTGTGGTAAAGACTGCTATTTTTGTTTGAACATACGAGGTGATTGCCCAATGTTGAAGTCAGGTGTCCAACGCCTGATGGATACCCAAGAGATACTTTTCCAAAAAAACCCTATTGATACCTTCAATCCTGTTACTCCTGCTACTTTTGCTACTTCAACCAACGATATCGCAATCATAACCATTTCCTACAATCCTCCCAAGGCTTGCAAAAGGCCTGTTAGGATTACACCCAACTCTAAATGTGTACCATTAAAGATCACCATGCCGGGACCTGTCCCGTACCAATCAAGCAAAACAATACCATGGAACTATGGAGGAGAAATCTTCTATCATGGTATCAAACAAATTGAAGCAGTCCAAGATATTTTTGAAGAAGAAAACCCTGATATAGGGAACATTGCGGGTACAAGCAAGATAACCCGCAGTGACCGGATTTTTTCTCCGGAGATTGCTCCCCCTCGAGCAGTTTTCGGACCCTCGAAAGCTTCTGTACCTGTTAGGCCATCTGTGCAAGGCCCAATGATTGAAGAATTGGATACTCCTGAAGTAAGACCATCTGCTGATACTACCAATAAGGGTAAGGGGATACTGGAAGAGCTTGTCAGGATGAAGGCTCATGTTGTGGTGATCCCCAAAACCACTCAGAAAGAAATGGATGAAATCTTGAAAATAATCAGAAAACGTGACTACGACGTTGTGGAACAGCTAGGGAAGACCCCTTCTAAAATTTCAATGTTGGCTCTTCTACTCTGCTCTGAGGCCCATGCTAAGGCCCTGATCAAATTCTTGAAGGCGGCACATGTACCCCAAGAGACTCCGGCTGACCAATTTCAGGAATGTGTGGCCAATCTTACTGCTGATAATGGCCTTGGCTTTTCCGACACTGACTTAACTCCCAAAGGAAGGAAACACAACGACGCGCTACATGTCTCAGTTGAATGCAGGGGAACCACCCTCACCCATGTCTTAGTTGATACTGGTTCTTCCTTGAATGTGCTGCTGAAGAAAGCCTTAGACCGTTTGGACTGCGAAGGATTGACCCTCAAACCTAGTAACATCGTTGTTAGGGCTTTTAATGGTTCCAAAAGAATGGTTCATGGAGAAGTTGATATTCCTATCAAAGTAGGCACAGAAGTTTTCAACTCCACCTTTTATGTGATGGACATTCGTCCGTCATATTCATGTTTGTTAGGGAGACAGTGGATCCATTATGCTGGGGCAGTTACCTCCTCTTTGCACCAAATGCTGAAATATCCTGTTAAGGGTAAGATTATAACAGTGCACGGCGAGGAAGAGTACATGATAAGTCATCTCAATTCCTTCCACTATGTGGAGTTGGATGGCGAGTTCATCGAAACGCCTTTCCAACATTTTGAGGAATTTTCTCCTGAGGTAGCAGTTGCGAAGGCAATGGTTGAGGTGCCTATCGTTCCCAAGCACGTATCTAGGATGGCATCTCTCAAAGATGCACAGGTTGTGGTTAAAGAAGGGAAGAGTACAATATGGGGGCAATTGCCTGATTTTCCCTATAAGACGAACAAGTTTGGGTTAGGGTTCACTGCTGCGGAACAAAAGGCTATGTGTCGCTCCAAGGCTGGAGGACCACCCATCAAGATCTCTCACCATGGAATCAATGTTGTAGAAGATGAAGATGAAGAGAGCCACTTTGAAGATTGGATCTTTCCGACCGTCGAAGGGGGTTTAAGCAACTGGGAAGCAAAGGATTTTATTCCCATCACCTTTATCAACCAGTAATTTTATCTTTGAACAATTTCCTATTTTTGGTCTGTAATAACAAAACAATCCGCACACTATTTTCACCTCATGCCTTGCCGGGGCATGTAGGTCCATTTGTAAGGGTTTGATCTTCTTCATTATCATATGCCATGTTTTAATGAATCATTGGACGTTTTTCATCTATAAACTGCTGTGTTCATTTTCTTTCCTTTTTCATTTTTGTTTGTTTAAGGATGGCTATCCCTTACACACACCCACACTCACAAATACAGGTACCCATCCACTCCGGATTCCATGGGTGACTATTCTATTTTAGCCTTCGATAACTCTGAAGACTTGGTCAATCATGATGAGTACGAAGTTGACGAAGACTGTGAAGTGCCGGGAGAATTAGCCAGACTTCTACAACAAGAAGAGAGGTCCATTCTGCCTCATGAAGAGTTGCTAGAAACCATCAATTTGGGGACAGAAGAAGACAGGAAAGAGGTAAAAGTGGGTGCCAACCTGGAACCAAGTGTCAAGGACCGCTTAGTGCAGTTGTTGAACGAATATGTTGAAATCTTCGCCTGATCTTATGAAGACATGCAAGGGTTAGACGCAGATATCGTGGTTCACCGCCTCCCTACAAGAGAAGACTGTCCACCAATCAAGAAAAAGGTCCGTCGGATGAGGCCTGACATGTCTGAGAAGATTAAAGCTGAAGTAATGAAGCAATTCAACACTGGCTTTCTGGTCGTTACTTCTTATCCACAGTGGGTTGCTAACATTGTGCCTGTGCCTAAGAAGGACGGCAAAGTCAGAATGTGCGTGGACTATCGGGATTTGAACAGGGCTAGCCCCAAAGATGATTTTCCACTTCCACATATCGATATCTTGGTTGACAACACAGCTCAACACAAGGTTTTTTCCTTCATGGATGGATTCTCGGGATACAACCAGATCAAAATGGCCCCCGAGGACATGGAGAAAACTACTTTTGTCACGCAATGGGGTACCTTCTGCTACAAAGTGATGTCGTTCGGACTGAAGAATGCAGGGGCAACCTATCAACGCGCCATGGTAGCTTTGTTTCATGATATGATACATCATGAGATTGAAGTTTACGTAGACGACATGATAGCTCGATCACAGACAGAAGAAGAACACCTTGGTCATTTGCAAAAGCTGTTTGCCAGGTTGAAGGAGTATAAGCTCAGACTGAACCCAAGCAAGTGCACTTTTGGGGTAAGGTCTGGTAAACTTTTGGGATTTATTGTCAACAACAAAAGCATTGAGGTTGATCCAGCTAAAGTAAAGGCTATACAAGAAATGCCTGCCCCCCGTACTGAAAAGGAGGTTAAGGGATTCTTGGGACGCTTAAACTATATTGCGAGGTTCATCTTTCACCTGATATCTACCTGTGAGCCAATCTTCAAGTTGTTGAAGAAAGATCAGGTAGTCGAATGGAACAAAGATTGTCAAGTTGCTTTTGATAAGATCAATGAGTATTTACTAGAACCTCCTATTTTGATGCCACCCGTCGAAGGAAGGCCCTTAATCATGTATCTGACCATTTTGGATAACTCAATGGGGTGCGTGCTGGGCCAACATGATGAGTCTGGTCGAAAAGAGCATGCCATTTATTACCTTAGAAAAAAGTTTACCGACTGTGAGACTCGCTACTCACTGCTCGAGAAAACTTGTTGCGCTTTGGTATGGGATGCTCGCTGGCTAAGGCAGTATATGTTGACTCATACCACTTTGCTGATTTCCAAGATGGATCTGATCAAGTATATCTTCGAGAAGCCTACTTTATCTGGAAGAATCGCTAGATGGAAAATGATCCTGACTGAGTATGATATCCAGTATACTACCCAAAAAGCTATAAAGGGGAGTGTACTAGCTGACCATCTAGCTCATCAAGCCGTCGAGGATTACCAATCTATGAGATTCGACTTCCCTGACGAAGACATCATGACATTGGACAACATTGAAGGTAACGGGCCGTATGACGGACCTGAACAAGGATCCCGATGGACCTTGTACTTTGATGGTGCTTCAAATGCACTTGGCAACGATGTCGGTGCGGTACTCATTTCTCCGGAAGGTTGCCATACACCCTTCACTGCCCGATTTTGCTTCAGCTGTACCAACAACATGGCTGAATATGAAGCTTGCATCTTTGGTCTCAAGGCTGCTATAGACTTGGGAATCAAATCTTTGGTCGTATTTGGGGACTCGACTTTGGTTATCAGTCAAGTCAAAGGAGAGTGGGACACCAAGCATCCTAATCTTATCCCATACAAAGAACATGTCTTAACATTGTTGCCTCATTTCGAGCAGATCACCTTCGAGCATTTCCCGCGAGAAGAAAATTAGCTAGCAGATGCTCTGGCTACAATGTCTTCCATGTTTAAACTCAACTGGGATAACGAGGCTCCCCAAATTACCATCGAGCGAATGGACAAACCTGCACACTGTCACGAGATTAATATCGAAGAAGTAGTGGAACAACCCTGGTTTCATGAAATCAAAAGGTATCTCCAGACTAGAGAATACCCTGAAGGAGCTTCCGTCAATGACAAAAAGTTCTTAAGGAGATTTGCTTCCAAGTTCTTCCTAAGCAATGGCATCCTTTATAAGCGCAACCACGATTGTGTTCTACTTCGTTGTGTGGACAAAGATGAAGTAGATTTGATCATGACTGAAATACATAGTGGCACATTTGGCACCCACTTGAGCGGACATACGATGGCTAAGAAGATTCTAAGGGCAGGCTACTACTGGTCTACTATAGAAGCTGATTGTCATCAAAATTCCCGTACCTGCCACAAATGCCAAGTCTATGCTGACAAGGTACATATTCCTCCTGTTCCTCTCAACGTTCTGAGAGCTCCTTGGCCATTCGCA
The DNA here is from genome assembly GCA_948472305.1 of Vicia faba. Lineage (NCBI taxonomy): Eukaryota > Viridiplantae > Streptophyta > Magnoliopsida > Fabales > Fabaceae > Vicia > Vicia faba. Next base: position 1,010,483,654 of record OX451738.1, read on the forward strand.
ATGTGGGGCATTGACATGATTGGAGAGAACAAACCTACGGCATCCAATGGACATCGCTTCATCTTGGTCGCTATTGATTACTTTACCAAGTGGGTCGAAGCAGCTTCCTATGCCTCAGTTACAAAGAATATGGTTGCCCGCTTCATCAAGCAGAACCTCATATGCCGGTATGGTGTCCCCGACAGGATCATCACAGACAACGGTACAAATTTGAACAACACTATGATCACCGCTCTATGCGAACAGTTTAAGATTTATCATCACAATTCATCTCCCTATCGGTCGAAGATGAACGGTGTTGTTGAAGCTGCGAACAAAAATATCAAGAAGATCATTCAAAAGATGACAGTCACCTACAAGGACTGGCATGAGATGTTACCGTTTGCTCTGCATGGATATCGTACCACGGCACGTACTTCAACAGGGGAAACCCCATTTTCTTTGGTGTATGGCATGAAAGCTGTTTTGCCTATGGAAGTTCAGATTCCTTCCTTGAGGATTATGAAGGATGTCGGTTTGAGTGAAGACGATTGGATTCAGACCCGGCTTAAACAAGTTAATTTGATCGACGAGAAGCGACTTACTGCTGTTTGTCATGGTCAGACGTATCAAAAACGGATGATTAAGGCTTTCAACAAGAAAGTCAGGCGTCAGGTATATCAAGTCGGAGATCTTGTAATCAAGCGGATCATCTTACCGCAAAGTGATCCCAGGGGCAAGTGGACTCCTACTTACAAAGGACCATTTGTGATTAAGAGCATCTTTTCTGGTGGGGAAATGATTTTAACCACCATGGACGGCAACGATTTGCCGCACCCTGCGAACGCAGACACAATCAAAAAATACTACGCATAAAACGACCCCACAAGTTGAAAACCCAAAAGGGCGACTTGAGCAAAAATGGGCGTCCCGGTGAATCGAAAACCCGAAAGGGCGATTCAGGCAAAAATAAGGGATAAAACAAAAAAAAATCTGTACACCCGGCAAGTTGAAAACTCGAAAGGGCGACTTGGGAAAAAAGGGTTTTCCGGTGGATCGAAAACCCGAAAGGGGGGTCCAGGCAAAAGTTAGGGAATTAAAGCGTATGACAATGTCTCGTCGGATCACTTTAAGAACAATCTCTTCACCAACAAGCTCCAAGCTTCTGATCAATCCAGTCATCGGCGGACGAAGCAACGAATGGACAAGATATTCAGAGTTATGAAGGCTATAGCAGAATGGGAATCCCATGGAATTGTTACACATAGCCATCTTTCTTTTGTATAAATTTTTTTTCAATTTTTACGACAACATTCTCTTACTAGGATGTCTGTCTCCTTTGTACAAAGATACTCACAACAGTTAAATACAAATATACTTCAAAGTGCAGAAATTTGCTTGCCTTTCTTTTCTTTTTACACTTATGTTTTATTTGAAAATGTCCAATGTTTTGTTAAATAGGCATATGCATTTGAATATAATCGCTGCTTACAAATAAAATGAAATTGAGAAAGGATAATTACTGATAGGTTGGAGGTGTAGGAAGATATCTTTGTGCCATTTCATAAGAAATCCCCTACGATACATCATTCAGATCCTCAACAAAGCTAAAATTTGGAGTATATGTCCCCAGCGGAGTTAAACTTCAAGATCCTCAGCGGAGCCAGTGCATTCTAAACTTGATTCCCTAGATGAGTTAAGTTTCAAAATTCCCATCAGAGTTAAGCTTCGAGATCCTCAGTGGAGCCCGAAAATCCTAAAAATCCTATCCCCGGCAGAGCCAGAATAGCGAACATTCCCCCCACAGAGTTATCTCCCAGCAAGATCGAAGATTCTCGGTCTCATTTCTCCAGGCAGAAGCCTCCTAGGTTTTAACTCCCCAGTAGAGATTTTCAGAGTTTTCCCTACATCCTAGGAAAGTCATGAAGGATTCTCATTCCCTGCAGAAGTTGTTAAAGGCCTTGTTAATCCCCACAAATCACCAAGGATTTTCAATCTCCAACAGTGGTCCCAGGATTTCTCCTTCTCAGCAATCAGAGATCTTTAATCCTCAAGCATCCAGCAAGGAGTTCTCATCTTCAGTATTCAAGTATTTTTGGAATCCCCAGCATCGGTCAAGGATTTACTTTCCCCAACAGCAATCAAAGATTTCATTATCTCCAGTTATCAAGGATTTATTTTCCTCAGTAAGACAATTACTCATCTTACATGCGCATCCATTACATTCATACATCATAAACATTGATGAAATGCAGTTCATTGCATCATACATATCATGCAACATAACTTTGTGTTTTAGCTAACGTTTTACCCTTTTCGGGATAAGATTAAAAGGCTATCGTTAACAATTATTCAGATACAGTATGGATACACCCCAGACACGGCGGTCATTTTATTCCTCATTCACAATTTCAAGTCAAATATAGTACAAATATACCCCAGACACGGCGGTCATTCTACTACTCATTCAGACTTCAGCAATCCGATACAGACTAGATATGCTCCAGACACGGCGGCCATTCTATCTCTCATTCAGATTCAACTATCAACTTCAAGTTCAGATATGCTCCAAACACGGATGCCATTCTGACCTTTACACCATCAGTTTGATTATCCCCAGTTCAGTCACCATGGAAGTCATCCTCTCACTTATTCAGATCCCAGCTATAGTCTCAGATATACTCCAGACAGGGAAGTCATTCTGCTACTCATACAGATCTCAACTCTAGTTATAGTTTCAGATATACTCCAGACCCGGAAGTCATTCTGCTACTCATACAGATCTCAACTCCAGTTATAGTCTCATATATACTCCAGACACGGAAGTCATTCTGCTACTCATACAGATCTCAACTCCAGTTATAGTATCATATATACTCCAAACACTAAAGTCATTCTGCTACTCATACAAACGCAGTCTCCAGATACAGTTCAAACACATTCCAGACACGGATACCATTTTGATGCTCATTCTTCTGACCTACCACTTCGCAATTCAACAAACATTCTTGGATGGCATCTTTAAGCCCATCTCCAGCAATATTCTACCATCTCCAAATGGCATCTTTAAGCCCATTCCTGCATCTATGTTTTGACGAGTGCAAATTTACGGGCACTTTAATGTCCAATCCTCTTTTACCTTCGAGTCGCGAAAGGCAAAATTGCCAATCTAACTCTTCAGGTTCAAGAAGATTGAACAGGGGCAATTGTTGTACCCCAAAATTTTCCCTCTCATTTCATCAACATTTCTCATCACAAGACTCTTGAAATTCAAGATCAAGCTAGGGTTTGCTCTGCTCAAGACACCTCCTTGCACTGTTGACCTAAATTAGGGTTTGAGTTTGCACAGTGATGTTTTGACCTACAATTTCAAAATTGACTTTCATACTTCATGTTGGACTCATAAGTTTGTCCATACCAAGTTTCAAGCCTTGATTCAAGTTTTTACCCAGTCAATTGGACAGTTGACCTAGAAATCAACTGTATTGGGGAAAAAGTCAATTGTGGCCAATTGACAGTCAAACCTCATGAAATTTGATTCACATCAACATTATGAACTCATATGAACCATTTGATCAAGTTTGGATCAGAATTCCATAAGAAATTTGATCAGATCACCAAAAGGGCAAAATGGTCATTTTTAGGGTTTTGACTGTACAAAGGCAATTTTTGACTGTTTGACCTAGCCAATGGCAAATCAAGCTCAACCATGGACTCAAGGACTCAATGACATTGTCTTGACCCATTCAACAAGTTCAAAAGATCTCAAATGCATAGGATTGACACATGAATTTTTCAGTCAACTGATCAAAATTTGACTGTATACTGAAAAGTCAAACTTTGACTTTTTGGTCAAAATCAAGTGCCAAGGGTCATTTTTCATCAAGACATGTCAAATTATGAAAATTGTTCATCAAGAAACCCAAAAATGCAAATTAGGGTTTAAAATGGAAAAATTTCATAACTTAGAATTTTTCTAAGTTATTAAATTTTCTTATTTTTTCCTAACTTTGTCCCATTTTTTCACCAAGATACAAATGGATTCAAACAAAACTTACAACATGAACGTTGTAGTACATCACAAAGTCTACAACTTTTATTCACAAAGTTTTCTTAAAAGAGGCTTGTATCTCAAGTTATGATTTTTGGAACAAGGGTATATAAAACATTTAACTTAGAGAAATTTTGCCCCAGTTTAGGCAGGATTTTGACCGATCTTCTTGGCCATTTTTCACATAGTTCCAATTGTATTTTCAAGTTGCATTTCAAATATGGATTATAGTATATGTTGCAAGATTTCCAAATTGTCCAAGAACTTCTCAAACACCTTTGTGGTTAGGGATAATCGAATGCTTGAAGTTGGCAAAAACTCACTTTGCAACCATGGCCAATGCATGTTCATACCAAGTTGCAAATCTGATCTAGCTAGCTTGGTTCACAATTACAGGCCTCTAAACCAGTTTGTACTCCATAATTTAATGCATATCCATTGAGCCAAGGAATTGTCTTGGTCATTAGGGTATTGTACATTAGATTAAGCCTTAAATGGAAAAAGTAACAACGCCATTTTTGCTTGAACTTTGCTTTATGTCAAAACAACATCCTAGAGCATTGAACCAGATCTGATGCTGCAAACAAAATCCACTAATTAGAGGGGGTAAGAGGGTTGTGTTCAGGGTGATAGGATGGCATGTACAAGTCTATAACCTCACTTCCACTCTTTTGCTTCAAGAAGAAGAAAACTTGTCAAAAACAAAGCATCTCACACATCTGTTAAAACCAACAAAAACAAAGTTGTCAAACAAGTTTGATACACCCTAGAAAACCAGAAACACGAGCCTTGGACCTCACAAAACTCCTTGTGCACAAAATCCCCATTTTTCTTACAAAATAGGGCCAATTCTGCATTTTGCAAGCTACCATCAAATTCCATCGTGCGTTTTGTCCAAAGATACTTCAAACACCTTCCAACCAATATACTTGAGCTATTCCAGACCTCCATTGCTAGCTGTAACACCATTAACACACATTGCCATTTTTGTTTCAAAGCTGTGCAGGTTGAGTTCTGTAGCACGATCCAGGCTACTTCAAAACAAACCAAGCATTGGGAAAGCTTCAGTGGACCTCAGGCAAGCTCAAAAAAACCTCAAGCACCCTTGGAATTTGCTGCATTGTCCAGCTCGAAGACAACTGAAACAGGTATTTCATGAACTTCTATCTCTCTATTCAGGAATAGTTAGACTTAGGTTTGTGAATGAAAGATGTTGTATTCATAGCCCTGAAACCATACCTGTGCTTAGTTTTCATTTATATTAATCATGCTAGGAGAATTTCGTTCATGAACTTTCTGAAAAAACTAGGTTAAGAATTAGGGTCAGAGAAATTCTCTCTGATCTTTGAGAGTTAGCTTAAGTTTTTTATATGGTTAGATTCGTTGTTTGATGCTCTACAAGTTTCATGTTATGAGTTTTGTCAAAAAAGCATGGAATCAGGAGATAGCATTTTGTATAACAGAGCACGCGTGTTTCTGTTCAAAGGAAGAAGACGAAGTTGCTTGGGCTGGGCCTGGTTGTTTTTGCTTCTCACACATGCATTTTCAGTTCACCCCCCCCCCCCCCCCTGGCCCATTGCTTTGTATTTTCATTATTTTTGCATTTTTATTTTTTCTCTGACCTTGATATTTTATTTTCAAATATAAAAAAATATTAAAAAATATTTTCATAAATTTTTATATTTATTTGATATTTATTTTAATTAATTCTAGTATTAATACATTAAATACTTTATATTTACCTTTGTTTAAATGTAAAAATAATGTAAAAAAATACTTTTAATTTATTTTATTTTTATACACACTTAATATATTTATTACATATATATATATATATATATATATATATATATATATATATATATATATATATATATATATATATATATATATATATATATATATATATATATATATATATATATATATATATATATATATATATATATATATATATATATATATATATATATATATATATATATATATATATATATATATATATATATATATATATATATATATATATATATATATATATATATATATATATATATATATATATATATATATATATATATATATATATATATATATATATATATATTAAAAAATAAGAACAAAAAACACAAAAATAATACATTTTTATTTTTATTAATATTTTATATTAAAAAATACCATTTTTTAATATACTTATATTTTTATACAAATTAATACATTATTGTATATAAATAATAAATAATACTACTTATTTAAGAAATTAGGGTTTTTGCCCTAAAAAATAAAATAATTGAAATTGACTTTTTATTTATTTACATTTCATATTAAAAATACTTTTTACATATATAAAAACATTTTGGCATAATACATTTTATTTAATATTTATTTACTGTATTCATTTAAATATTGTACATTTAAATATTATGTCTTACACATTCAATTTGGTTGTAATAATTTAGGATTTAATTTCTTGCAAAATAATCCCCAATTCAAATTTGTACCCCCTCCCTATATCATGTTGTAATAGTGTAGAATTTAAATTTCCGCACCTTTAAATGTTTTCAATTATGCCATGATTAGACCTAGGGTTTGTATGCAAAATAAAATCAACAAATAGCATGACCTAATCAAAAGATAAAATTGCATGAAAAACAAACATAATGCACACTTGCACCCCTACGGTTACAATCCACTTGTTGCCTTCAAAAATGGGCCATGTTATGCATGTCAAGTACTTTGGCAAAACAAAAACAAAACAAAAGATCATAGTCCCTCGATGACGCTATTTTAGTTGCCTAAGCAAAATGATCAAGTCCCTCAAGAAAATTGCCAAAAATACTTGACACAATTGCTATCATGGTCTACACGATGACCCGCGCCTGTCCCGTTTAACATCCTAATACAAAGTTGTTCACCAAATACAATGGTGAAACAACACTGTTAAAAGGGTTAAAAACATAAGAAAGACCTTTGAGTAAAATAGGGTAGACAACTCTTAGTTACTTGATCAAAATCTTGCAAAACATCCTTGCCATTTTCAAACACACTTCACAACACAACTTCAAAACAAATTCAAAACAACTTTCAAAACATTGGAATATCTTTTAAAAAATACACACACCTTTGTATATATTCAAACAAGAATCATTACAAAGGTTGCCTAGACAAGGCATCTTTTTCAAAGCATTTTCAAAACCACACACACAAAGCACCATTTAAAACAATTGAAAAGAAAAGGCAAGTGATCTAAGCAAGTAACTAAGAGCCCATGGATAACCATGGATAGAAAGGGTGATAATACCTTCCCTTTCTATAATCTACTCCCCGAACCCGAGAAAACATCTCAAAGGTCTTTCCTGTGCTTTTTGACCTTTCCTTAGGATAAAATAAAAAGTCGGTGGCGACTCTTACTAAACCGAAATATTTGCGAACACAAACGCGAAATCCCAAGTCAGTTCTCCCACCGTATCACACATATGATATGAATGCAAATGATCTGACACCATGAGGACTATGGTGCAGGAGACACTCTACACAAATGAACCACGACTTTGATTCTGCTGGAGAAAAAACATGAAGGGAGTGCGACAGGGAGACATAAATCATTGGGGAGCGACATAACACCGTGAGGACCTATAATAGGGGATAACACAAAGCATAGCCAGAGGTGAAAGAGATACCAGCCTATAATGGAAGACTCCACTAGGGAATATGGAGAAAGGAAGAATCACTAAACTCACTTGAAAATAAACCATGTGTAGTCAGTTTGGAAAAGGAACTACTACCAACTCATAGTACCAATCTTGAATAAACTTAGTAAGCATACATCAAATTTGAACTTATCTTGATCAAATAATAGTGAATAAAATTTGAGGTGAAAAGGACCTAAGATTATAGATCATGCCTTGAAGAATAAGCTTTGGTGGACCACTTGTTGACCAAACCTCTTGTTAAGAACCAAACCCTTAATTTAGCAGCTTCACTTGATCCTTTGATTAAAAACCATACCTTGCACAAAAAGAGAACAAACTAAGACATTTTTTTAATTTTGAATAAGGGTTAATAAATCATAAAATCATAAAGGCAAAAAGAAACACAAGGGTGCTTGCTGATCTCTCCAACAAGACAAATCCAAAGGCTGGGAAGATACCATGCTTGTGACCTTGATGAAACACAAATGATGATATATGGAATCTTAGGGGTAAAATTAGGGTATGTCACACATCATCGGTTTCTAGAATCAACATACTCTGACTCTAGAGAAATACAAAGTACGCGTTACAAAAAATTGTCAAGTTCTAGATTACTTTTAAACAATGATTCTGATGAACGTTAGTCTAAAAGCTTCTGACTATGACTCTGATAGGAGAGATTTTAAAGACTTCTCAAGATTTGGTGATTCTGCATTTTTAAGTTCTAATGTTCTAATTACTAAGATCTAAAGACTCTGGAGACAAGGTTCTGGTGAACATGTTCTGTTGACTCTCATTTTGCTTTTTATCCTTCTAAGAATGCTTTATCAACACACATTTGAAGCCTCTAAAGATTATAAGATAAGATCAAAATGGTTTTGCATGAGTGAATAGTACATGGTACGAGATCAAATATTCCTCCCACTACTCAAATTTTGTGGCACGAGGAATGTACTATGGTACAATGTTGTCTACCACTCTCACTGACTGTTATGCAAGAAACAAATTGGAATCTAGAATTATCATTCTACCCTCTAACATGTCTTTCTTTGGTTATATAAAGAATACTTGGAAGAATTGGAAAACAACTATTGCTCAAGAACTTTTTCCCTAAGAATTTTTCACGTGAAATCTCAAACATAAATATTTCATATTTCTGTAATAAAGTTTTAAAGCAAGGAACTTTTGTTCATATACTTGATAGAAACACTTTTGTATTTATCACTGTATTTCAACTTATGTAATATGCTTTATTATAAGTATCCTTGTAAACACACCTTTTGTATCTCAACTTTTGAGTTAATTGTTCCTTGAGATACTAGGGTATAGTCAGAATTTCTCAAGAAGTCATTGACGGGTAGTATTTGTGGTTGTAATCAGTCTGGTTATAGTGGATTAAGTCCTTATTGAGAAGGCGGAATCACCATGGCGGGTGAACTGGATTAACTTTGTTAACGGTGAAACATGATAAAAAATAATTATGTTCATTTATTTTTGTTCTTGTTTCATCTTTGATACAGTTCAATATAAAAAATTTCAAATCTAGAAACCCAATTCAAACCCCCTTTTTTGTGTTTCATGTACCTTTATTTGTGGTTGTAATAAAGTTTGGTTATAGTGGATTAAGTCCTTGTGAGAAGGCAAAATCACCTTGGTGGATGGACTGGATGTAGTTTTGTTAACAGCGAACTAGGATAAAAATATTGTGTTCATTACTTTTATTTAAGTTCTTTGTCCTTTGTTTTAGGCCACAAAAAAGTTTAGTTCTAGAAACCCAATTCAAACCCAAACCCTCCCCCTTCTTGTGTTTCCTTAACCTTCAACTTGACCTTGTTATAAAACCCAATTGTGAACTTATCCATTTGAGAAAGAATATGGAGGAGTGTGGCTTGATTTATGTTATCTATAGGTGAGATAGAGGTTGGAGTGGGGGTAACAATAGTGTGAGTGGTATCATTTCCAGTTCTAGAGATTTGTTTTGTGCAAGCTTGTGCCACATGAGAAGCTTCTGTGATTGGATATGGAAGTTGAGGGTTAGAAAAAGATTCAGTTTTGTATTTGATTTTCTAGGTGAGTATCTGGTTGAGTTTCTTAAAATACAACATATTCAAGTTCATCAATATGATGACTCTGAGTCTATTGTGATAAAGAACTGGGTGATTGAGAGTTAGAGGGTAGAGGTTCAGTAGGAAAAACTTGTATAGCTTAAACTAAAAAAGGTGGTAAACATATTTGGTCAGAAGGTGGTTCAATTACGGGATGTTCTGAAGAGGCTTCAGACAAAGTTTCAAATTTTTTTTGAACCACTGAAAGGTCATAAGTTTATTAGGAGGGTGATGGTTGAGAGGGTATGAATGATAGTTAACAAAGTAGTATGGCTAGGTTGTTTGTTGAAGGGGGCGATGTATTTTTTGAGACAGACGATGTGGGGGCTAGAGACTTTCTCATTAATGGTGAAGAATTTAGAGATGAATCAAGCAGAGGATCAAGAGATTTACTTGATGTAACTTCAGCATTCCGAGGTAGTTCTGCACAAACCAAATCTTCTGCCATATGCTCCTCATAACCTACTTCAACATCTACATAATCCTCAACCATTTTATCAACACTCGTAGTAACTATACCAAAGACAATTATTTTAGAATCTTCAGGAGAAATAGTCTCAGTTCCAACAATAATCTCTTGAACAAATTCACCAACCTTAGGTGATGTGGTTACCGATTCAAATATTGTTCCCAACTACTACCTTAGATCATTTTCAACACCCTACTTAATTTCATCAGCATGTGGTGCAGCCACTTATGTAAGAACCTTTGCACTAGCTATAATCATAGATGACATGACAATGTCCACTTGTTTTCTGACTTTCCTAATTAGAGGTTCTTCTTTAACATCTTTATCTTCAACAAGAACTACTACTCTTTCCTTCTTCTGCATAGGAGCAAGAGAAAGAAGTCCTCTTGCTATTTTCAAGAGTTCTACCACTCCTAGCTTTAGTTTGGAAGACCACTGTTGTGGCAGCCAATTCCTCAAATTTCTTTCTTAGAGCCTTCTGAGCATCATTAAGAAGCTTCTTCTTAGCAGGCTTCTGAGTGACTATTCCTTTATCGGAAACAATAAGTTTTCTTTTCCCTTTTTTGATAGATACATCAACAAATATATAATGTAAATTTCCATTGTCATAGTAATCTCAGTTTCTCTCTGAACCATTAATAAGTATTCCCTTATAGATTCATATTGTCTTCTTTGGTGATCATTAGAAAATTATTCAAATAAATTGAATTCTAAAAGTAAGATGTTTCTCCGATTTTAATCACCATTAAAGCCCTTAATAGGTTTTCAAATTCCAACAAAATCTACGCTTATCAATTAAATCTCTATTACCAAAATATAAACCTAAGTGTGTAAGTTCTATGAAATTTAAATTAAAGAGTAAATGAGACAGAAATGACACGATGATTTATAGTGCTTCGACTTTATCGTCCATGTATGAGTCTACATGCACTTTTGAAAGTACTTGCATAATTCCATTAGTTTGACAAATATACAAAGAGTTCATACAATCAATTGTCTAAAATAATGTTGTACACAATAAAACTTTGATTCCGGATCTTGACTTGTATATATGGACAACTACCAAACCCTTTTGCGTAATCTTCACTTGATTAACGCTTCCAATCTTCCAATAACCAATTCTACTCCAAGCCTAAGTATGTAGCAATCAACCCCTGGATCCTGCTGACTTCTTGAGTGGTGAGTTTACTGAAGATGTAAAAATAACTCTGCCTTATCCATAGCCTTCCACACAGTCACTACTAAGGCAATTCTGGAGAGAAAAACTTCTTCTTTTCACTGGAATTTGTGAACACCAGCGACAACAACCACAATCTTGCAACAACCTAAAAATATTTAAACAAATCTCCAAGAACAATTAGTTTCAAGATAACATATCCCCTAATCAATTAACACCCACTCATGATTAAGATGCGAAAAAGAAATGAGGTTGAAGATGAAAGATTTGTGTACAAGTATTTAAGTATCTTTTCCCCTAGTATTTATGTACAAGTTGTATAGCTTGACCATTTGAATACTTGTATCTCGCCTAAAATTAATCCAACCAATCAATCAAATTTGTTTCCCCAACCGCAAGTCCTTTTCAAGCAACTTTCACTGCCCAAGCACGAATCTTGTAATCAATGAGTCTGTTTCCACTCAAGCGCGACTAAAATCCTTTTCACAATTAAAATCAACCAACAAAAAAAGTTATTTATACCAAGAACTACATAGCCTTGAGTTCCCCATTGCACCTAGGGATATGTAGGATCAGGACTTTGAAATCTTGTCAGGCACATTGATAAAAAAACCGTAAAAAACTTTCCTTTCCTTCTTTTGTAAATACTCGCAATAAGTAGAAGATCACAAATTAACCTTACACTAACACTCTTTCACAAAGCTAACAAAATGGGTCGTATTGAGTACAACATATGTGAGGGGTGCTAATACATTCCCCTTGCATAACCGACTCCCAAACCCGAATTTGGTTACAACGACCATTTTTCTTTTTGTTTAGTGGGTTTTATCGATATTTTCCCTTTCCTTTTGGAATAAATAAATTTTGGTGGTGACTTTGTTGTATTTCAAGCGTGCATGCTTGGATATTTGTTGCGCCTCGACAGATTGCACTAGGGAAAAATGAGTTTGATTGGTTGAGTTTGCTCTTAGGTTAAAAACGAGTACTAAAAAAGAAAGCTCTATAGCTAGTATCTAAATACTCGGAGATTAAGAGGCCTACGCCAAATTATTCCATTTTAATATGAATTTATTGTAAAATATATGAGGTGAATTAGATCACGGTTCATTAATGGAAGACGAGTATTTGAAAAGAAAGCTCTACAACTAGTATCCAAATACTCAGAGAAGAAGAGGCATGCGCCTAATTAATCTTTTTCTATCCATAAAAGAATGGACAAAATTCATTTAATTATCGTATTTTAGTATGGAAGACGAGTATTCGAAAAGTAAACTCTACAACTAGTATCTGAATACTATGGGAAAAAAGGCTTACGTCCAATTAATCCTTTTTCATTTGATTATTGTGAAATAAGATTTTGAATTGTTTAATAAGAGGGAAAAGAACTTGATGTTCCTCAAGCATTCGATTTGATTTTGAATTTATATTGACTTGATTGTGAAATAATTTTAACTTGATATCGATCAGGTGTTTTAATTTTTAGAAAGCTTGATTTTAGTGGCATTTTATTTAATTAATTAAATTAATTAATTAAATAAAACAATAAAAATAAAATAATAAATTAACAAATTAAAGGGTAGGGTAATACAAGAGAGATGGGGTAACATGAAATCAAAAGGGAAAAAACCTAGTGCGCTTAGCCCAAACAAAAGAAATAAAAATTAGAAGAAAAAATAAAATAAAAAAACACAACTACAACAAAAACAACCAAAAAAGAGAGTGTGTGGCACCAAAAATGCTTGGGCCCAAAACAACTTCCCTCACACCATCAGTGGGTGTGAGGAAATACCTCAATGATGTGAATAGATATGGGCAAGGCCCACACACTGAGGGAGGCCAAAAGCGCAGAGTCAACCATTGATTCGTTCTAAGGAATAGGATTTGTTGACTAACATTAGTCAACAAAAACAAAGGGTAGGGAGAGAAGGTGTACACATGGTATAGGTTGGACTCCTGTACAGGAGTCCCTAAATCAACAGGGGAATCCACTAGTCAAAAGGCAGGGAGACTGTCACATGGCCAAATGGGGGTCGGGACTGAGTTGATCAAAACAGAGAGAGGTGTGAGATCTTTCACATTTCATATTTTTTTCTCTTCTCCCTTCTCATCCATCTCCTTGATATCGCTACTCTCTCTTCACTAAAACACAACCACACACGCAGACACACACACTTCTATTACTTTTTCAAATTAAACAAAGCTAAAATACAAGAACACAATGAATAACATCATGAATGTTCTTCATCCCAAACCCAGAAATCTAAAAAAATAACCCCCAAAATCCAAAATAAGAAAAACTAACCTACTTAAAATCACCCCCTAAACACTAATTGTAATGCCCCATTTAATTAATTAGTCGTTGTTAGTTAATTTTGAATTATTTTGGCATGACTAAGGGTATGTGGGCATTGGCTAAGGGTATGTGAGGAATTAGTTCTAATTAGTTAATTAGAATAAAACTTAGCCTAGAGTGTAATAATAGTAATAATATCGGTGATTGATGAAAAAATACTATTATTATTAATAAAAATATTATTAGAATAAGGTATAGTCACCACTAATAATAATATTATAGTTATTATTATAATTATTCCATTATTATTATTATTATTATTATTATTATTAATTGTATTAAGAATAAATTATTATTAGAGAGAGTAATAGAAGTGATTTGGGAGAAGCTATTGTCACGTAGAAACAGAGAGGAGAAGAGAAGGAAGAACTAGGGCAAGGGAGAATCTCACCATTGTTGAAGGATCAAAGCTCCAAACTAAGGTAAGGGGGGAGAACATGTTCTCTAAAGGGTGATTATAACATGAGGGGGTAGTGAGGGTTCCTTTCCCTCTTTGGATTTTGTGTATAATTGAATTATGCTATTCCTTTGTGTAATTGATGATATCTCTGTTGTTTCTCTGAAATTATGATCGGCATGAATTTTGCTAAAACTAACTTTGAAGCAACATGTTGAACAAGATGTTTCAACTTTCTGATTCAATATATCGAATGTGATGTCCTAACTAGAAGTATAGGACATCTGATCTGTTACAGTTTTGTAGTTTGGAAAATATTTCAACTTGTAGTTTTAACATGTCGAATGTGATGTCCTAACTAGAAGAGGAGGACATTTGGTCTATTACAGCTTTGTAGTTTTGAAGATCTTTCAACTAGTTGTTTGAACATGTCGAGTGGGATGTCCTAACTAGAAGTATATGACATCAGGTCAGCTACAGCTGACAGTTTGGATTTAGTTATTGTGATTTAATTACTGAATATTCTGGGAGTATTTAGTAATCCTATGTGGCGTCCAAGATTGATAAATAAGAGATTTTATGTTGGTATTCAAGATACTCAAAATTTCTAAACATGGATACATTTTAGGAAAGTTTTAATTGAAGGCCTATTTTCTTGGAAAAGTTTTTGCAGACTTTGTGTAGTCTTCTTGCTGCATTTTTGAAGCTCAAATCCAGTTGGGAAACATGTTATAAATAGAAGTGATTGTAACCTAGGAAAGGTACCAGCCGTGAATAGAAAATATGTAGTTATTAAGGCTGAGTCTGGGCTATTCTCTAGGAGAGTTCGTTTGTGTGATCCACTCGGGTTGTGAGTTAGACTGGTGAAATAACCAGCTAAAATAATCAAAAATCAATGAATTCACTATTGAACATTTTTTATCCCAAGGAGGGGAAAGGTGAACATCGAGTAAACCTGAGGGAAGGGAGTCTATTACGGGAGGGGAAGGTATTAGCACCCCTCACGTTCATGGTACTCCATGGGATCCACTCTTGTTGTCTAATCTAAAAGGTGTGTCTGAAATCTAAAAGCTAAGTTGTACAGAGAATGCATGAATGCAAAGGATTATATGCAAAAAAATAAAGTTTTTATTAGTCGTGCTTGTCATGGTTGCGAACCATTGTGCCTACGTACCACTGGTCGTGCAATGAGGATCAAGGAATTCGTAGTTCACCTTAAAAGTTTTTGTGAGTTGCATGTTTTTTATGGATAATGCCATGTTCGCATCCTTGTGGTTAGGATTACAACTCGTGCTTGGTGTTGCAGCTCATAAGAGACTCATGCTCGACAACTTGCACACTCACCATTTCTAGGTTGCTTGAACTTGAAACTACATACCCTTATCGAAAATGTTTTAAAAAGAAAAAGTTTGAAGACAAAAAGAGTTTGCATTGGTTGGTGTTTTTTACCTTGAAGAAAGGATTTAGGTATTGTTAGAGTATTTTATGAATTTTCCAAAGAAAAAGGTTTTAGTTTTAATCGTGCAAAAAAGGAAGAAAAAGTCTAAGGGAGACTATCTAACTTTATCCCTAATGTTATCATACAATAATGGTCCTAGAGTTAGGATTAACAAAAGGGAGATATCTACCTAATGTTAACATGCATGGATAACCATCCTAGAGTCTACTTAGTTCTATCTTAACCAAGAAAGAACTAATAACCATATGGGGAACATGTGGTCAAACAATATAGAGAAACTCATAGAAATCAAGAACTTAAACAAGCCAAGAATGCAAGCACACAACGCTTGAGGAGTACTCACTCACCCAAGTAGAACACACCTAATTGTGACATCGTGTCTCTAAGGTAGGATAAAGGAGAGGAAAGAACACCTAGTCATGATATCAAATCACCAAGGAAGGATAGGGGAATGGGACACCTAACCAGTATATCGTATCATCAAGATAGGGTGGGGGGAAGTTCCTGACCATAGATATCTTATCATCTATGCAAGAAGGGGTAATGAAAGTAAATCTTAACTAAGGTATCGTATCACTGAGGCAAGAAATAAAGAAGGGGGAAAATTGAATCTTAACCGAGATATCAAATAATCGAGACAAAAGAATAACAAAGAGTGAATCTTCATAAGCGACTAAACACCTAACCAAGATATCTAGGATCGAGGTAGGAGATAGAAGACAATAATGGGATCACTAAGAAGCATCAAACGATAACCAACGCGAGCTTGAGACAAAATGTGGGGGTTGGTTATAAACCCTCCTCCACTTGACCGACTCAACACAAGAGAAACACAGTTCAATAGCATCGAAATACAACGTGAGCTACGAATGCTCTAGGGACTAGAAATGGCGGGTTTGATTGTGGACTCTTTGTCGCCTATGTCTCCTTTTGAGGACTTATCAATGGGGAAAGGGAATGAGACGCCTCCGTCGAGGTCTTTGACACAAATGTAACCATACCGAATTGTAAATAAACACACATAGGAATTACCTTAAACAAGGTCATTAAATAAACCATATTTGCCTCAAAGGGACTCCTAGAACATGCATCTCTAGTCCTGCTTCTCATGGCAAGGAAAGTGGTACATAATCATGCATATGTAGTCTTACTTCTCATGGCATCATAAAAGCGTTAAATTAGGAAATAAAATAGACAAGAGATATAACAAACTGATAATAATCTATAGCAAATCTAAACGAGTGTAAGAAACTCGGAATACTTCACCCAAGCTAGCATCAACAACAAAATCAAATCAGAAATCTGGCGCGTGAAATATGCATCAAAGCACCAATGTCAAAATAAATCACAATACGGAATATGTATCGAACACATTTGAATATCAATCAATACACCTACACGAGATATTGATCCAGACAAGCAATAACAATATAATACAGAATATAAACCAAAATGTGTGTCGTACACATCCGAATATGAAACAGTACACCTGTACAAGATATCAATCCATACAAGCAACAAAAAAAATAATATGGAATATGTATCGAACACATCGGAATATAAAACAGTACACCTACACAAGATATCGATCCAGACAAGCGATAACAAAATATATCATCTCATGAAATGAGAACAATATCCAAGCGTATCGGACGGAAGCTCAAACTACAAATAAATGGCATAAATTACTTTTCAATCGAATAATCAAGCGATAATTAAACGATTGAAAGCCATCTCAAAGTACCTTTCACAAATTAACAAACACATTAGAAATTCCAAGGGAACGTAACCAAAGTTACGTGTTTACATCACAACACCAATTAAGCATGAATTATGAAGAAACGAAATACAAAAATGCATTGGAACCTTAACAACAAATACCGGGAAGTATGCATATCATCTCATGAATCGTGCAAAATGTCGGTTTAAAAACATCAAAACTCAATGCATATGGCCAAGATATATTAATACAAGTGTAACAATGCATGAACCAACAATTAAATGTATCTCAAATGCAAATTAGAAAACCCGGGCAGCAACTCTGTCATCTCATGAATCGGATAATAAGTTGATCTAAAAGTGAACAAACTCAACAACAATGGTCCATAATTGAACAATTAGGCATAATAATGCATTAAATGAGAATTAAATCACAACAAACATGTTAGAAGAAAAATCAGACAGTATTGTCGTATCGTACAACATAGCATAAAAACTCGGTATAAGGTACCGACATCATACAATCATGCTAACAAGCTCAAACATGCAACAAGTATGAATTAAATCAACGTGTACAAATGTTTACCAACACTAGGAAGCCATGACATAACACACAAAATCTCAACCGAAGTCAAATTAAAATGAACCGAAATTGGTACCGGTATTAACCAATTGATTAAATAAAATCAACAATGTATTATTCAAGAATTAAACTCAAGTGCACATGCAAAAATGATATTCCGGACAACCACATATCCTTTCATTAAATGCAAAAAATTTCGATTTAAAATCAACTTCAATTGATACTGTTATCAACCAAAAGACTAAATAATGACTAATTATGTATCAGACATAAATTAAATCAACGTCTTACATGCTATTTAATTCCGGGACAGCACCATGTAACCACATAAAATAAGTCAGAAAATGGTGTCGGAACTACCAAAACTCATCAATAATACTCATTAAAAGATCAATTATATACAAGTAATCATCAAATGAAAAAAAAATCGATATGTAGATGAGAAATTAACTTCTGGACATTACAGCATTAATTTGAAAAACGGCTTGGAAACATGAATTTTAAATGGTAAAACTCAACAACAGTAGCTTAAAAAATCAAAACCATGTTATTTGCGCATGGAACAACAATTAAAGCCTCGATTACAACACATTTGAATATTTCGGGCAACACTATTCATGAGTCGATGAATATCCAACAATTATTTTGCAAAACAAGTACCAACTCATGAATTGTAGCCAAAAAGCTTCAAATAATTGTAATGAATTAAATCCGCATTAGTGCCATGGTTTTCCAATCACAAACGGTAAAATTCAAGTGTTAAAATAATTACTTGAATCAAAATTTAATGTTGAAAAATTAAATTACCATTCAATTCAACTCAAGAATTATGTCAACTCATGAATTCAACGTTATTCCTCATCAAAACTTCCACAAATAAAACAATCCGCAATAATTCAACATTAACAAAATGTAACCGGATTAAATCTCAAGATTCTCATCAATTTACCGAATATTCAACCAATTTCAGATTTCAACATATTCAACAATTCAAGAAATAACTAATTCAAGATTCAATTTCAAGAAATCAACAATTTTAATTATCTCATGTAACTATACAAATTCAATTGAATTCTCAACAAATCAATACAACTTATCAATTTGCACTTCAATTCAAGAAATAAATCAATTCAATATGCACGAAACAATTAATTCAAGATTGAAGAATCGGAAACTTACCGGGTCGAAGAAATCGAAAGAGATGACTGGAAAATTAAACGGAAGGAGGAGGAACACGAAGAGACTCGGCCACGGATGAAAGGTGATGTGACGGATGGAGTCGCATAGACTCTTCGCGAGAGGGAGGGGGGAGTGTGACCGGACCAGAGGAAAGGGGAAGCGTGACCAAACCAGAGGGAGGGGGAAGCCGGAGGAGCGGCGATGGCTACCGGACTGTGATGGCGACCCAATTATGCAAGGAGGAGGGAGAAGAAGCTTTTTTGAAATTTTTCTTCTACTTTGTTCTTTATGAGAGAAGAGAGAGTAGAGAGAGTTTTTGTGTGAGTTTTGAGTGTGAAACTTAGAAAATAATTTGTGTGTGTGTGTGTGTGTAAAATAGAGAGAAGAATTGAATATATGTCTTGACAATTTGGGCCTTGGTTTGGGCCAAGAG
Source organism: Vicia faba (assembly GCA_948472305.1). Classification (NCBI taxonomy): domain Eukaryota; kingdom Viridiplantae; phylum Streptophyta; class Magnoliopsida; order Fabales; family Fabaceae; genus Vicia; species Vicia faba. The sequence goes on from OX451738.1 coordinate 1,010,503,250, forward strand.
AAAGCCAAATCAATGTCTTCACAAAACTGAATTTTCAGTGTCAGCAAATGCAGTTGAACGCAAAATCTACGAGCTCACTAATAATCAGTGTGAAATCTTAACGCGAGACGAACACCAAAATCGTAGATGTCAAAATTTGTAACGTTGTGCCAAAAGACCAAACACGATACGATAAAAACGAGCAAGTTATGAATTTTTGAGTGGCGAGAACCCGAACAAAAAAATCTGCAACACAACTTATTTTACCGGTCAACTTGAGAAACAAAAAATAAGCGAAGCCTTCGGAGTAAAATTTAAACTCGGGACTTGGACAAAGTTGTTGCTAACAAATTTTGTGATCTTATACTTCCAGAACCATCCTGATACGATACAAATCGAGAGAGTTGCGATTTTTTCAATATCAAGAAACAATGAACCAGAGCTCCAATTTTACTGTAAAAGTTCTCTAGTAATTCGCGATTTAAGAGATATTTGGCACATAATAGGCCCTCGATCTGGAAATACGAAATGTGAGGGACATCAAGATAGAATTTATGCCCAAAGAACAAGTCCAAATTGTCGAATCAGACGAATGTTATGAATTTTTGAACGTCTGAAAAAATAATGGTTCAACATACTTTTCATTGTATTTTTCATTGCGCATCTTCAACGTATTCACACATTCGGAGACCTTCTTCAAAGAATTATCTCTCGGCCTGAACGCATGAATTGGAGAAGATATCAAAACAAATTTTATGGCAGAAGAACCATTCAGAAATTTCGAGATAAATGAAAATTACGAGTTTCCGAACATCTGAGAAACAATTGACCAGTAAAACCCAAAACTCTGGTTATTTAAATCTTCGGTGGTCTTCCTCACAAAATTGGCCTTCGGTCTGAACAGACAATAAATAAAGAACACCAAGACGGTTCTAATTTCCAAAGAACCACTGAAAAATCTTCTTCTGACCAGAAGTTATAAATTTATGAAACCCCCCGTAACAAATAGACTTTTAATTCAAATTGTTCTGAACTGAGTGAAACACTTAATTCTCTATGTCATTCAAGGCGCGTTGGAACACACGGGAACTTGGCATGATGATGACTTAATTATACACTGATTGAATAGCCTGGAGAAGGATCTGAATGCATCAAACAATGAAATAAATGTCTTTGGTAACCCGACAAAGCTTGAGAGAAATACCTTGATCCCGTAACCACATAACCAATGTTATATATGCATGTATATGGTAATGAACTATAAGCCAAATAGGTTAAAATGAAGAGGGTAAATTTTTGGGTATAACAGATGTCCTTATTCAATCTTCCTAAACCTAGAGCGAGATTTGCATCGGCCTTTTGAGCGATAGGGTGAAAGAGTATTGAATACAAAGTAAAACCCAAATATTTATGCTCTGAATTAGAGCAAGGTGCATCTACACTGGTAACCGTATTTTAGTAGCTTTGTGGTATCGACCCAAAAGAAATAGATTTGCGATTCGAGAAGAATAGTAAACACTAAACCCAACCTAAAAAGACTAGTGACCACTAGACATGGAAAACGAGATCAATGACTATTGAACTCGATCTAAGAATACTAGTGAACACTATACTCGAGAAGATACCAATGACCATCGGATCTAAAAGAGGAATACCAGTACAAACTGGTCTCAATAAAATTGGAATAATGCCTTTTTGTACTAAAACCATTAGAACGCTTGACCAAACGATGAGGATCGAATGAAGGTAGCGAGTGACCACTCGACCTTAGGAGTACTATAAGGAATGTGCCATGGAATAACTGGATCACAAACGAAGCAAAGAGTGAACACTTAGCTTAAACGGGACTAGTAAGCACTAGACCCAAGAGTACTCAACAGGTTACCAATTAACATTGTATCCAGAAACAAGGAGAACACATGATATCCTCAAATCAGGGAGAACCAATAACCACTGAAACTGATCAAGGAATTAAAGAGACAAAGAGACAAGTAACCACTTGACTCCAAAGTACCTAGTAACTACTACATTCTACCGAATACCAGAACATTGTATTCTAAATCAGATGAAAAGTGACGAACTTGACCTTGATTGGAACTCATGACCACCAGACCTACAACTGTTGCACCAGGGGATAACTGGATCGCAACCAAGCAGACGAGTAACCACCCGATCTATGAGGAACTAGTAACCACTAGGCTCTAGGAATATCAGTAAAATGATTTAATCACTAGCGATGGGGGAAATAACATTGACTTATATTTCAATACATGTTTGGACTCTTTGTTTTGGAGCTACCAATGACTATTGGAACCGAGATAGGTGACACGTAACCACTTGACATAAAGAGGAACTGATGACCATCAGATTTGAGGATGATGTGCCAGGTGTTGTAACTGGTTTGAAAATTCAGAGAGTCACCACCCTTAATTTTTTTCTAAGGAAGAGGATATAAAGAATAACCTTAAATAAGTTAGATATTCTAAGTTTTTGGACTCGGATCTAGATGAAGGAAGGTGTTAGGCACCCTTCATCTACCTTGTTCACAAGGATACTAGATTTAGAGTTAATCTTTATGGAATAGGGTTTTAGTTTTTATTAGGGGAACTCGCCACGATTTTAGTCGTATGCATATGTATCCTATTATAAGGAGTCAGAGTCCCAATTCGTAGTTTACACTTGGTTGATGTTTTTTTAAAGGATTGTGTAGAATTGTTTTCGAGTTATCCTTGAACCTTGTATGAGTTGTAAGTAGAGTGACCGTAGACGCATTTCGCAGTTAATTTCGATAACAATTCTCCTTAATCCTCTTTCGAAAATGTTCTTGAATTTAATTATGTTAGTTAAAAAAATGTTTGAATGTTGGTTAGCTGTTTTAAGTTGTAAAGCGGGAGAGTCTGATATAGTTTCTTCATCACGTGGTCAGATATTGACCACATGTCATTCGCAGATGGTGAATTTGGTGAGTTACGTGGATTTGATTTTGATTTTGAATAATAAACCGGAAGACGGTGTGTCGACCGATTTAATTACTCGAAGATGGAAATCTTATTATTTATGAAGTTATCGATTTAATTAATTTGAGAAAGAAAAATATTTGAATTATGTACAATCTTAATGATCTACTTAGTCTATATATATATATATATATATATATATATATATATATATATATATATATATATATATATATATATATATATATATATATATATATATATATATATATATATATATATATATATATATATATATATATATATATATATATATATTCCCTTTTTTTATAATTAAATCGGATTCTAAATCTATCTCTAGAATCCAGAAACTAACAGATAATCATCCTAGATAAATATTTGAGCAATATATATCTATAACAACCCAAACCCCGAGCATGATGTATATCTCTAAATCTATCCATGGTGTTCTAGACTGAAGGGCTCTGAAGAGATGTTAGACATGATGTTTTGACATCATGATATTGAGAATTTAGTTTCTCTATTTGCCACAACTATGTTTAGTAGACTGACTAACTACTAACTATTTATCTATTTGTGTTGCTGCTCATAACTCTGTTATGTTATGTTTCTGCTCTTGTGCCTCTGACGTGTGTTTTTTATTTATTTTCAAGCATGCTTATGGTGTTTTCTTGTGCAAGGGTTATTTGGTTGTTTTAGCCAAAATTTTCCAAAAGGGGAGATTGTTATTTCTCTTAAATTATGATTGGCATGAATTTTGGTAAAACTAACTTTATACCAATATGTTGAACAAGATGTTTCAGCTTGTTGATTCAACATATCGAATGTGATGTCCTAACCAGAAGTATAGGACATCTGGTCTGTTACCGTTTTGCAGTTTGGAAAATATTTCAACTTGCAGTTTCAACATGACGAATGTGAAGTCCTAACCAGAAGAGTATGACATCTAGTTTGTTATAGTTTTGTAGTTTGGAAGATGTTTTAACTTGCTGTTTGAACATGTTGAATGGGATGTTCTAACCTGAAGTATACAACATTCGGTCTGCTACTGCTGGCAGTGTGGATTCAGTTGTTATTATTTAATTACTGAATATTATGGGAGTATTTAGTAATCCTATGTGGCATCCAAGATTGTTAAATCAGAGATTTTATGTTGGTATTCAAGATATTCAAAGTTTATAAACATGGAGACATTTTAGGAAAGTTTTGATTGAAGACCTATTTTCAAGGAGAGGTTTTTGAGGACTTTGCGCAATCTCCTTGCTGCAGTTTTTAAGCCCAAGTCCATTTGGGAAACATGTTATAAATAAAAGTGTTTGTAACCTAGGAAAGGTAATAGCCATGAAAAGAAAAGATGTAGTTATATGCATCTTCAGTGAAAAGCAATTATCTCTCAACTCAGATTTCATTTTGAAGATCCCAACAGTCAAAAGTTAGATAAAGATGTTGCAAACATACCCTCCAAATTTGAGCTCAATCCAATGGCTAACAAATCAGCGATCATCGATTTAGTGACTGATGCAGAAAAATAGAAATGAGTTTGTCTCTTCTTTTCTCTCTTTTGAGTCCTTATTTTCTCTCTATTTTTCTTAACCCTAAATTGACACTCTCCACTTAAATAAGTGAGGCAAATGGACTATTCATATTTGGGTCTTTCTCCATATAGGAAGGGAGCTCAAGCCCAATAATCTCCCCTTCATAACTATGTGGAGGAAATCGCCAAACAGGTAATATCACAACAAGCTTCAATTTTCCCTCTTGGTAATGAAGAAGTGAAAAACACAAGAAGGGGGGGGGGGGGGGGGGGGGTTGAATTGAAAATTTGAAATCAAATGCACAATGACACAGTATTTTTATCCTGGTTCGTTTGATCTCAAACTACACCAGTCCACCCGTCAAGGTGATTTCTCCTCTCTCAAACGAGGTCTTAATCCACTAATCCCAAAAAGATTACAATCACTACTTTGACAACTGTCAAAGTCCTCTTGAGTACAACCACAATCCGGTTAATCTCAAGGAACACTTTTTTAAACAAAGATACAAGAATGTGTGTACAGATGTTTTTTGTTACAAAAATTGTTATCACAACTGTGATATTTTACACAAATTTAGAGCATGGAATAGATGAGTAAGCTTGCAGCATTTTTGAATTCTCGTGTAGTAGTATTGGAAAAATCGTGAACGATTTGTACACTAAACTTGTTTATATAGGCAATGGATTCCTGTTGATCATTAAGCATGATAAATGTCATTAACTCAGTTTCCATTTGGAGAAGATCATGTCTGAATGAAGCCGTTATAATTGATGCTGTCTTGAATGAGTAGTAACGCTTCAGAATTTTACATCCTTGTCTGCTGCTGATGCTTCAGAATTTTGATGCCTTAGTTTATATTCCTTCTGTTCAGAATCAGAGTTTACTTCACTTAAGCGCAGGTTCTGATTATCATTCTTCAGCGTAAATTCTGATTACTTTCAGGGTGTAGTTTCTATAGCTTATCTTCTGATGTTGCTTTGGTCTTAACTTTTGCATACAAAATAACATAATTTTTAGGGTGCATATTAGTTATTTGTATTTTTTATCATCAAAACTCTAATCAAGGGTTGTAGAATCAAACTATGTTCTAACAATCTCCCCCTTTTTGATGATGACAAAAACTAGAATTTTCAATGAAAAATAAAGAACAAAAAGTTTAAGAGAGACTCCCCCTGAGTTGATTACTCCCCTGAATTTCCTTCTCATCAGAGCTTTTGCTGCATCTCCTATCAGAATTTGTTCCTGTTCAAACTTTTCAGAAAGTAGAGGTTAAATAATTCATAATGTTTGAGACTTTTGTCCCGGTATACCATTATTGAAAATATCTCACTTTCTCCTCCTTTTTATCAAGTATCAAAAAGCAATATAATCAGAGAACAAGATGAATTATATTAAAAACGTAATGCAATGACAAGTTTCAGAAACAAGGAGGTAAAGATAAAAATTACAGATAAACAATTTTAAAAGAAAAATCTAAGAAGGGGGGGAAGGCGTGTGAACAATGCTTCCAACAAGCTCTTGATCTGAGTGCTTGACTCTTCCTGTTTGCCCAAAATATCTTTGATTTCCTTTTTAGTATCTTCTTGTTTATCCAGAATCCCTTTGGTCTCTTTGTTCGTATCCTCTTGCTTGTCCAGTCTTGCATGGATCAGAGCATTCTCTTTCTTCAACTCTTCCAGAGTTTGCATGACTAGAGAGGAAGCTGGTGTCTCTTCAGGGCTTGCATATAGTTCAGAATATTCTGTGGCTTCTTCTGAATGAACCACTTCTTCTGCTACAATCATGTCTTCTGGAGCAGTACTCAGAGAGAGACTATCTGAATCTAGTTCAGCAACTTCTGAAGGATGGTGCTCTTTCCAGGGAGAATTATCCAACGGAAGTGTCTCTTTCTTGCACCATTGACTCAGAACTTGATCTTGAAGAGCTTTTAGCTGATCACTGAAGTTATGTTGAGCCCTTTCATAACCCAATTCCTCCAGCTTCAAAGTTTCAGCGTTGAGCCATTTTCTGAATCTATCACAGAGAGAGTCAGAAGCAGCATGATCAGAAATATCTAGGCTTGCTTGCTTCAAAGAATTGATCCATTCCTGTATTTCTGTTTCAAAAATCAACAGACTGTTGCCAACATCTGATTTTGGTTTAGGTTTGGGAATTGCAATTTTGTGAGAGGTGGAAGCTAGTCTGTCCAGGACTAGTGGATCAATGATAATTCTGAGGTTGTCAGATGGATGTTTGATGGATGAAGGAGTGGGAGAGTCAGGAGTTAGAATTGGTCCGTTAGGGGAGTTTGGTGGTGTGGATTCAAGGGATGAAGGAATTTCTGGAATGTCATGAATAGTGAGAGGCATGTGAACCGCAAGAGGTTCTGTTATTCTAGGAATTTGGATTGTGGTATCAGAGTCTGAAGGAGAGTCTTCAAATTGGTTTGTGGAGGTGTGTTGAGTTTCTGGTTCAAGAATTACAGAGGATCGGTTTTCAGAAGGTGGAGAGAGAGAGTGTCTATTTTCTGGTTGTGGTGAGTTGGGATTCATATGGTATGGAGAGTGTGGTTGTGGATTATCTGATTGTTGTTGGGAGTTTGGATTTTCTGGGAGTTGTTGAGAGTTTGGATTTTCTGGGAGTTGTTGAGAGTTTGTATTTTCTGGGAGTGGAGATTGAAAGTCTGAATCAAATAGTTCAATGTCAGATAAAACTTTTGCAAGTTCTGGTTGATGAGGTTCTGGGTTAGGATTTTGATTGGGGGAGTGAGGTTCATTCAAAAAATTACCTAGAGTTATGGATGGATTAAACTCTATGTCAAAATCTTCAAAGGTTTGGGGTGATGGGTTTTCTAGTTGAGAAGGCATGGGTTCAGATGTTGAAACAATTATTAATTTTATAACAAAAACAGGAGATGGATTACCTTTCTTTTTGGCAGCTTTAGGTGTCCTCTGAGAGGGTACATCTCCTGCTGCTTTCCTCTTCTTTGATTTCTTTAACGCAACTTCTGGAGCAGCCTTGTGCAGATCCTGAATGTTGATTTCTGGAGCAGTCCCATCAGCCTTACAAGCTTCAAGGTATCTGACAATGATTTCTGGTTTGGAGTCTATCTCAGAAAATAAAGGAAAATCCTTCAGAGGTATCCTCCTTGAAGTAATGGTCTCATGAGAAGTAATAATTGGTTCCTTCTTGATATTCTCAATGATCTTCATTTTCTTCAGATTCTTAGCGTTCAAAGGCTTCCCAGCAGTTGCTTCCAATGTGCTTATTTCCTAAGCCTCTGTCAGATGTTCTATCAGCCTGTTCTCTGTTAGAATATCTGATATCATCCTTCCTAAGGGAATCCAATCCCTCTTAGTCCTTTCGTCTTCTCTGGTTTCCTTCACACTTGCTCTGAGATGGTTGAAGAGCAAGTGTGGAAGATTTACCTTTGTCTTCTTAGCAATGAAATAAATCAGAAATTGCTGATCAATATTGATGTAATCAGGAGAGCTTGTAGGCTTCCTGTGGTGGATACATCCCAGAATGATTTTGGCCCAGATTCTGTGATGATCCTTCAAATCTCTAATTTTACTGGAGGGTTGTCCAAAAGTGAAGATTTCCTTTGCAATTGATCTTACGTCAGAGCATCTCTCAGCCATATTAATGCATATGACTCCACCATCATTGTATCCAAGAAGCTTCACAATAAGATCTTCTGTTATCACAATTTTCTTCCCCATAACATAAGAAGTAACCTGATGATTTGATGAGGAAGAATGTATCCAGAATTCTTTGACAAGAATGGGAAACGTTGGATCCAACAGACGGTCAAAATACTTGTTCCATCCCTATGCAGTAACGTCTTCATAGAGGTTGAAACCATTTTCTTGCAAGCTCTCAAAATCAATAATCAGTTCAGAGAGAACTTCTAGGTTGTCAACAGGAGTGAGAAGCGTTCTAAATGGTTCTTTATATTGTTCCGTTGATGAGGATTCAGGAGCACTGAGATTTTTGAGACTTGATGATGCCATTGTTCACACGAGATTTTGAGGAAGATGAAAAGGGTTTTTGAAAGCAAGAACTTGAAACAAGAGAAAATATTGAGGAGAGTAAAAGGGAATGAATGAAAAAAGTAATTTTGAGTTTAAATAGGTTTCTTGAAAACATAACCAGTAAGTAAAATAAAAAATCAGTAATGATTATATGCATTAATGACACCTGAATTTAGGGGATTTAGAAAGATACTGAACGGTTACCCCTAAGAAGTGTCTTAATGCATCCAATCAGTGCCTTGTACCCTTCAGAAATTGAACGTGTGTTCAGCTTCAGAAGGTAGCAGGTGAGAGGATGACAAGTGTTTGATGATGTGAACTGCACGCCTCTATCCTTGAAATGAAACGTTCAGATCTTCATGGATAGATTCTGAGGCAATCTGTACTTCTAAACTTTGAAGACAGGTTGATCAGTTGTTCACAGAAAATAATAAAGTTCTGAGGGTTAAGATATGTAAGTAAAACATTTTATTCTAGGCATAAATTCATGCTGAGATGTTTCAGAATGAAGTTGAACCTATCTTCAGAAAGAGGTTTTGTAAAAACATCATCCCATTGATGGTCCGTGTCAACAAATTTTAAGGTTAGAATTCCTTTCTGAATATATTCCCTAATAAAATGATGTTTTATTTCTATATGCTTAGCCCTAGAATGCAAAATAGGATTCTTACTGAGACATATAGCAGAAGTGTTGTCACTAAGGATAGGAATGTTACTCTCAAATATGTTAAAGTCTTCAAGTTGACTTTTCATCCAGAGCATTTGCGTGCTACATCCAGCAGCTGCTATGTATTCAGCTTCTGCTGTTGATAGTGCTATTGTGGACTGTCTGTTACTGGTCCATGAGATCAAATTTTCTCCCAGAAACTGGCAGCTTCCAGAAGTGCTTTTACGTTCTACTCTGTCTCCAGCGAAATCAGCGTCACAATATCCTACTAAGTTGTAACCATTTGATTTTCTATAAAACAAACCCATATTAGTAGTACCTTTCAGATACTTGAAAATTCGCTTAACTGATTTTAAGTGAGATTCTCTAGGATCTGATTGGAATCTAGCACATAAGAAAACACTAAATAAAATGTCAGGCCTTGAAGCTGTCAGATAAATGAGAGAACCAATCATACCTCTGTAGACTTTCTGTTCTACCTTTTTACTTACCTCTTCCTTTTCCAGAATGCACGTGGGGTGCATTGGAGTCTTTAAGGGCTTACATTCTGAGAGATCAAATTTCTTCGAAAGTTCTCTGACATATTTGCTCTGATGAATGTAAGTTCCTTATGGAGTTTGGTTTATCTGAATTCCCATTGAGTTCCTCCATTAAGCTCATCTCAAACTATGCCTGCATGCATTTAGAAAACTCTCTTCCCATAGAGGGTTTAGTAGATCCAAAGATGATGTCATCAACATAAATCTGACACACTAAGATGTCATTCTTAAATGACTTACATAACAATTTTGTGTCCACTTTCCCTCTGGTGAATTCCTTTTCTAATAGGAAGTTACTTAGTCTTTCATACCAAGCTCTGGGAGCTTGTTTCAGACCATAGAGTGACTTCTTTAGCTTGAAAACATATTCTGGGTGTTTGGAATTCTCAAACCCAGGGGGTTGGTGCACATATACCTCTTCATCTATATAGCCATTTAGGAATGCACTTTTGACATCCATATGATACAGAGTCATGCCATTTTGCACAGCAAATGAGATTAAGAGTCTGATAGATTCTAACCTGGCGACTGGAGCAAAGGTTTCTGTATAGTCTATCCACTCTTGCTGACTATAACCTTGTGCTACCAATCGTGCTTTGTTTCTGATGACTTCTCCTTGCTCGTTCAGTTTGTTTCTGAACACCCACTTTGTTCCAATGACGTTGAATCCTTTTGGTTTGGGAACCAGATCCCATACGTCATTTCTGGTAAACTGATTCAATTCCTCCTGCATTGCCAGAATCCAGTCATTGTCCAGAAGCGCTTCATCAATGGTTGTTGGTTCAATCAGAGTGACCAGTCCCATGAGGGATTCTTCAGAGTTTCTGAATGTTGATCTTGTCCTGATTGGATCATCCTTCTTTCCCAGTATTTTATCTTCTGGGTGAGCTATGCTGCTTATGGAAAACCTTTTCTGGAGTTGATCAACAGAAGGTGTTGTATTGCTTGTAGCATTTCTTTCTGACGTTGTTGGAGCGTCTTTGTTGAGATCTTCTGATGATTTGTCTTCAGTACCTGTGAGTTCAACTTCTATATCTGCAAGAAATTCATTCTGCTTTGACTTTTGAGAGTCAAGCTTATCATCAAATCTAACACTGATTGACTCTTCAACAATCTGTGTTTCTGTATTGTATACTCTGTACCCTCTTGAGAGTTTAAAGTATCCTAACATAATACACTTTTGTGATTTAGAGTCAAACTTGTTCAGATAATTTTTTGTATTCATAATAAAGCAAGTGCATCCAAACAGATGGAAATAAGAAATGTTGGGCTTTCTGTTCTTCCACAATTCATCTGGAGTCTTTTCTAGAATAGGTCTTATGGAGATTCTATTCTGAATATAACACGCTGTGTTAATTGCCTCTTCCCAGAAGATCTTAGCAATGTTAGTCTCATTGATCATGGTTCTGGCCATTTCTTGCAGTGTTCTGGTCTTTCGTTCTACAACTCCATTTTGTTGGGGAGTTCTAGGACAAGAGAAGTCATGCAAGATGCCTTTTTCATTAAAAAATGATTCAAAATTTTTATTTTCAAATTCCTCACCATGATCACTTCTGACTTTGACAATTCTAAGATCTTTTTCATTCTGAACTTGGTTACAGAAGGTAACAAACACAGAGTATGACTCATCCTTGTGTCTTAAGAAATTTACCCATGTCCATCTACTATAGTCATCTACGATCACTAATCCATACTTCTTGCCACTGACAGACGCAGTTTTTACCGGTCCAAATAAGTCTATATGCAGAAGTTCTAATGGCTTAGAGGTGGAAACAACGTTTTTAGATTTAAAAGCAGGTTTTGAAAATTTTCCTTTCTGACATGCTTCACACAGAGCATCTGAGCTGAACTTCAAATTAGGAAGTCCTCTGACCAGATTGAGTTTGTTAATCTGAGATATTCTTTTCATACTAACATGTCCCAATCTTCTGTGTCAGACCCATTGCTCGTTGTTAACAGAAAGAAGGCATTTTACGTTCTGACTCTTAAGTTCAGAAAGTTTTATTTTGTAAATGTTGTTTTTTTTCTTTCCATTAAAAAGGGTAGTTCCATCTTTCTTACTAACATCTTTGCATGAATTTTAATTAAAGATTATATCATAACTGTTATCAATTAATTGACTTATGGATAACAGGTTATACATTAATCCATCAACTAGCAATACATTATTTATAGAGGGAAGATTTTCATTACCTACTGTTCCAGAGCCAATGATCTTTCCTCTTTGGTTGCCTCCAAAGCCCATGTAGCCTCCAGGTTTATGTTCCAGGCTTTGGAACATATGCCTTGTTCCCGTCATGTGTCAAGAGAAGCCAGAGTCTAGGTACCATGACTGGTGTTTTAGCCTTACTGCTAAAGATATCTGCTACATCTATAATTTTATCCTTAGGTACCCATATCTTTTTGGGTCCTGGTTTGTTAGTTTTACCAAAATTCTGGTTGAATTTTGGTTTGACAGAGTAATCACTACTAGTGTATTTTATGTCATGTATGTGCCCATATATAAAATGTGATTTAAGTGGTGTGTGTTTTATGACTAAGTCCATGGCTTGCTTAGGTGTAGATACCTTACCTTGATATCCTATCCCTTTTCTATCATTTCTGCTAACTCCATAGATCATTGAAGCCATCTTGCTTCTATCTATGTTTTTAGCCAGAAACTTCAGAAAGATGTGATCATACTCTTTGATGATCTCATCAGCATTACTGGGAGTCTCTGAGATTATTTCCTTCTGATAATTTTGCAAATTATTTTCTAAGTTTGAAACTTTTTCCTTTAACTCAGAGTTTTCTAATCTGAGACTCTCAGTCTTTTCAGAGTTAGAGACAAGTTCCTTTTTCAGGTTCTTGAATTTGAATCTGATTTGCTGATACCTTTCCAGAATTTCATTTAGACTTTCTGCAAGTTCAACTTTAGTGAAATTAATAGCAAAGTTAGGGAATACCTCTTCAGTGTCTGATTCTGAGTCTGAACCAAAAGCTTCACTTTCTTCTGACACTTTTGCCATGAGAGCTATGTTTTCACTTTCATCATCTGACTCTGAGTCAGCTTCAGAGGTGTCTGAATCGTCCCATGTTTCCATGAGGCTTTTCTTATTTTCTTTGAAGAACTTCTTCTTGGGCTTCTCCTTCTGAAGCCTTGGGAAGTCACTTTTGTAGTTCCCTTGCTCATTACACTCGTAGCAGATGATGTCTTTGTTATTTTGCTTTATGTGTCCTGAAGAACCTTCAGATATTCTATGTCCAGAGGAAGACTCAGACTTTATGTATCTGGAGGAGGATTCATTTTGATTCTCTGATCTTCTAGGATTTCTGAATTTCCTTTGTCTCTGCTTCCACAGTTGATTCACCCTTCTGGAGAGGAGATACAATTCATCTTCTTCTGATGAGGATCCATCAGAGGTTTCTTCCATAGCCTGCAAAACCTTAGAATTAGATTTTCTGTTAGATTTTAAAGCTAGTGGCTTACCTTGATTTTGAGGCTCATCTTCTTCTAGCTCTATCTCGTGACTTCTGAGGGAGCTGACAAGTTCCTCCATAGATATATTGTTGAGATCTTTGGCTAGCTTAAGTGTTGTGACCATTGGCCTCCATTTCTTGGGTAGACTTCTGATGATCTTCTTTACATGATCAGTAGTGGAATATCCTTTGTCAAGAACCTTCAGCCCAACAACAAGGATCTAGAATCTTGAGAACATTGTTTCTATGGATTCAGTATCTTCTATCTTAAATGCCTCATACTTCTGAATAAGCGCAAGGGCTTTGGTTTCTTTGACTTGAATGTTTCCTTCATGCGTCATTCTTAGAGACTCAAACATATCTTTTGCTGTCTCTCTGTTTGAGATTTTCTCATATTCTGAATATGAGATAGCACTGAGAAGTATTGTTCTGTCCTTATGGTGATGTCTGAAGTCACGTTTCTGCTGGCCATACATCATTTTTCTGTCTATCTTCTGATCCCTTCCATCCACTGGATATGTGTATCCATCAGTTACCATGTCCCATAGATCAGCATCATGGGCCAGAAAGAAGCTCTCAATTCTGTCTTTCCAGTAGTCAAAGTTTTCTCCATCAAAAATAGGAGGTTTGCCACTGATTCTGTCTTTATCTTCATGATAGTCATTGCTGATGTTTTGGCTTGGTCCCACCATAGTGTTTTTCTAAAGCTTGGATCTTGTACTGACACAATTAAGTGTATGAACTCAAAACCAGGCGCTCTGATGCCAATTGAAGAAGTGAAAAACACAAGAAGGGGGGGTTGAATTGAAAACTTGAAATCAAATGCACAATGACATAGTATTTTTATCCTGGTTCGTTTGATCTCAAACTACTCCAGTCCACCCGTCAAGGTGATTTCGCCTCTCTCCAACGAGGTCTTAATCCACTAATGTCAAAAAGATTACAATCACTACTTTGACAACTGTCAAAGTCCTCTTGAGTACAACCACAACCCGGTTAATCTCAAGGAACACTGTTTTAAACAAAGATACAAGAATGTGTGTACAGATGTTTTTCGTTACAAAAATAGTTATCACAACTGTGATATTTTACACAAATTTAGAGCGTGGAATAGATGAGTAAGCTTGCAGCGTTTTTGAATTCTCGTGTAGTAGTATTGGCAAAATCGTGAATGATTTGTACACTGAACTTGTTTATATAGGCAATGGATTTCTGTTGATCATTAAGCGTGATAAATGTCAATAACTCAATTTCCATTTAGAGAAGATCCTGTCTGAATGAAGCTGTTATAATTGATGATGTCTTGAATGAGTAGTAACGCTTCGGAATTTTACATCCTTGCCTGTTGCTGATGCTTCAGAACTTTGATGCCTTAGTTTATATTCCTTCTGTTCAGAATCAGAGTTTACTTCACTTAAGTGTAGGTTCTAATTATCATTCTTCAGTGCAAATTCTGATTACTTTCAGCGTGTAGTTTCTATAGCTTATCTTCTGATGCTGCTTTGGTCAGAACTTCTGCATACAAAATAACATAATTTTTAGGGTGCATAATTGTTCTTTGTATTTGTTATCATCAAAACTCTAATCAAGGGTTGTAGAATCAAACTATGTTTTAACAGGTGTGATACGGTGGGAGAACTGACTTGGGTTTTGCGTTTGTTTTCGCAAATGTTTCGGTTGAGCAAGAGTCGCCACCGACTTTTTATTTTATCCTAAGGAAAGGTTAAAAAGCACATCAAAAAACCGTTGAGATGTTTTCTTGGGTTCGGGGAGTAGATTATAGAAAGGGAAGGTATTAGAACCCTTTCTATCCATGGTTATCCATGGGCTCTTAGTTACTTGCTTAGATCACTTGCCTTGCATTTTCAATTGTTTGAAATGGTGCTTTGTGTGTGGGTTTGAAAATGTTTTGAAAAAGATGCCTTGTCTAGGAAACCCTTGTAACAATTCTTTACTCGAATGTTTTACAAAAGGTGTTTGTCTTTTTGAAAAGATGTTTCAAGGTTTTTGAAAGTTGTTTTGAAAGTGTAGTGATGTGTGGTTTGAAAAATAGGCAAGTGTTTTTTTTGTTTTGCAAGTTGGCAAGTAACCAAGAGCTATCTACCCTAAATTTCTCGAAGATCTTTGCTATGTTTTAACCCTTTTAACAATTTTGTTCCACCATTGTATTTGGTGGACAATCTTGTGTTAGGATGTGAACGGGACAGGTGCGGGTCATCGTTTAGACCATGATTGCAATGGTGCTAAGTATCTTTAGGAGACTTTTCTTTAAGGGACTTGATCATTTTTAGGCAACTTTCGAAAGCGTCATCGAGGGACTATGATCATTTGAACTGTTTTGCTTTTGCCAAAGATACCTAACATGCAATACGACCCATTATTGAAGGCAACAAATGGAATATCCTAGGGGTGCAAGTGTGATTAGTGTTGTTCATTTTCATGCTTGTTTATCTTGAATTTAGGTCAAACTATTTTTGGTTAATTTTGCATACAAACCCTAATTCTAACATGGCATAATTGGAAAGCTTTTAAATGCGAAAAATAAAAGGTCCTAAGTTATTACAACACAAATATGGGATGGGGGTACAAATGTTCAAATGGGAATATTTTAAGCAAGAAATAAAAACCTAAACTATTACATCCAAATTGAAATTTTACAAGGTATTTAATTACATAATATTTAAATGAAATAAAAATAAATATGCAAAAATGCAAAAATGGTTTTCATATGTATGTAAAAAGGTATTTTTCATGTATCAAATAAACAAAAATAAAATGAATTAATTTTTGGTATTTTTACGTATTTAGGGCAAAACCCTAATTTTACTAAATAAAATGTATGAATTATTTAATATGTGCAATATTTATCAATTATGTACAAAAAATAAATAAAAGAAGGTATATTGTAAAAAAAGTGATTTTTTAAGTTAAATACTAATAAAAATAAAAATGTATTTTTTTTTGTATTTTTAACCTAAATATACTAATAAATATATAAGTATTTTCATTATTTATTAAATATTCATTATATGTACAAAAATAAAATATTTAATATTTACGAAAAAAGTATATTTTATGTAAAATGTTTTCAAAGGTAAAATAAAATAAAAATCAGAAAATAAAAGTGTTTATATTATTTTTTGGTTATTTCAAATAAAAGTATATAAATGTTTATTTATGTACAAAACTAAATAAAGCCAAATAAATATAAAAACAAATGCAAAAAATATGGGAAAAATAATTTTAATATTTTTTCATGTTTAAATAAAAATATAGAAACAAAATCAAAAGGAAAAAATTAAAAATGATAAATGAAACTCAAAATGGGCCAGGGGGTGCATGTGTAAAACAGTGGTGTGAAACACATTTCAGGCCCAGCCCAAGGACTCTGTCTTCTTCAACCTCCAACTTCCTTGAACAAAACACGCGTTTATGCTATCTCATGATTTTTGGACTTTTAGCACAAACTCACAACATGAAAAATGTCAAGCATCAAGCCACGATTCCATACATATAAAAAACTTAACTTAACTCTCAGAAATGAGAGAGAATTTCTCCATCCCTAATTCTTAACCTAAGTTTTTGTCAATGTTCAGGTTCAAAATACTCTCAGCATATGCAATATAAATGGAAAGTGAAGATATGTATAGATTCAGGGCCATGAGTAGAACATTTTTCATTCATAAACTTAGAGCTAACTCTTCCTATATTGAGAGATAGAAGTCCATGAACTTATTTGTTCAGCTTGGATCGTGTCTGGCAATGGGGGCACTTTCAAGGCAAAGTGAGGATTGGTACAACTTTCTTGAAGTCCAGGGATGTTATTCCAACCTTTAACTTGTTTTGAAACCTAGTGAATCAAGCTATAGCAATCCACCTGCAAAACAGAAAAAATGAAAATGGTGAAGTTGGTTAGAGGTGTTACAGGTCGTGTCCAATGCTTGGGATAGCTTGCATATGTGGTATGGAATGTGTATGAACTGGTTTTAGCAAGAATGTATGAATGGACTGAGTTATGGAAGTCCAACTGCAGAGGTGACTCTGTTTTCTGCAGTAGGAGGGTGTTTTGAGGTTTGATGATGTTTGGGAGGTGTTTTGCTCGTGCCTTAGCTTAGGTTTGATGTTTAGAAGGTGTACAACCAGTTTGTCTTAGCTTGTGTTAGCAGAAATGAGAGTTGATGTATGTTATGCCAAGTTTCTTCACACTTAAGCAACAAAATGTCAACTTGGTTTCTAGACTTGTGCAGGCCCCTCTAATATGCTGCAACCATCCCTCTTGATCAGTGTGACATGCTCCTGAACTTGTGACAAAGAGATTTTTCTTGTACTTCTTGATTTGCAAATTTGACATAAAGTTCAACTTTTCAAAAATGGATATATTGCTTTTTCTAGTTATGGCTCAATCTTGTATGTAATGCTTAAACACACAAGATAAGGCTTAAACATGAAGGATTGGCATTAAATTTATGAGTGTGAATGAGATAAAGGACCTGTAATCTAGCTTAGAACATGCTGAGTTCAAAAATGCAAAGTTATGGACATGTAAATTGGCCATGAACAAAGTGAGTTTTGCCTATATTGCCAAATTCGATTCTCCCTAACCACAAGGTTGTTTGATGAGTTCTTGGACATTTTGGAAAGCTTGGAATGTGTACTATAATCCATCTTTGTAATGCAAATTGAAATTCCAAGTGGAAGCATGTGAAAAGTGGCCATGAAGTTAGGCAAAAATCCTGCCTAGAATAGGTCAAAATTTTTCTAAGTTAAGAAATGTTTTACACCCTTATTCCAAAAATCATAACTTGAGCTACAAGATTATTTTGAGGAAACTTTGTGAATAAAAGTTGTAGATTTTGCAATGGACTACAACTTTCATGTTTTGACTTTTGTTTGAATCCAAATGCATTTTGGTGAAAAATGGGGACAAAGTTAGGAAAAAATTAGGGATTTTCATAACTTAGAAAAATTCTAAGTTATGAAAATTCTTCATTTTAAACCCTAATTTGCAATTTTTGATTTCTTGATGAACAAGTTTCATGTTTTGACATGTTTTGATGAAAAATGAATCTTGACACTTGATTTTGACCAAAAAGTTAAAGTTCGACTTTTCAGTATACAGTCAAAAATTGATCAATTGACTGGAAAATTCATCTGTCAATCTTGTGCATTTGGGATCTTTTGAACTTGTTGAACATGTCAAGACAATTCCATGGGGTCCTTGAGTCCATATGTGAGCTTGGTTTGCCATTGGCTAGCTCAAATAGTCAAAAATTGCCTTTGTGCAGTCAAAACCCTAAAAATGACCATTTTGCCCTTTTGGTGATCTGATCAAATTTCTTGTGAAATTATGATCCAAACTTGACCAAATGGTTCATATGAGTTCAAAATGTTGATGTGGGTCAAAAATCATGAGGTTTGACTGTCAATTGACCACAGTTGACTTTTTCCCCAATACAGCTGATTTCTAGGTCAACTGTCCAATTGACTGGGCAAAGTTTGGAATCAAGACTTGAAACATGGTATGGATAAACTTGGGAGTCCAACATGAAGCATGAAAGTCAATTTAGGTATTTTAGGTCAAAACATCTTTGTGCAAACCCAAACCCTAATTTGGGTCAACAGTGCAAGGAGAAGTCTTGAGCTAAGGAAACCCTAGCTGGATCTTGAGCTCCAAGGGTCTTGTGATGAGAAAATGTTGAGGAAATGGGAGGGAAAATTTTGGGGTACAACAGTTGCCCCTGTTCAATCTTCTTGCACCTGAAGAGTTAGATTGGCAGGTTTGCCTTTCGCGTCTCGAAGGTAAAAGGAGATTGGACACTAGAGTGCCCTTAGATTTGCACTCGTCAGAACAATGGATTGTGGGAATGGGCTTAGAGATGCCATTCAGAGATGGGCTTAAAGATGCCATCTAGATGGGTGACAGACTCTTGTCGGGGATGGGCTTAAAGATGCCATCTGGAATGAGTATCAGAAAGGTATTTATGTCTTGGAACATCTCTGAATTGGGGGGTCTTGAATAAGCAAGGGATTGATATCCGTGTTTGGAGAATCCATAAACTGTTTTAAAAAATCTCGAGTCTGAACAAGCGATAGGTTAACATCCGTTACTGGAGAACCCGTGAACTGTTTTCAGAAGTCTGGAGATTGAATAGGCAATAGAGCAGCATCCGTTATTGGGAAACGTCCGTAAACTGTTTTCAAAAGTTGAGAAGAGTTTGAACAAGCGATAGGTTAACATCCGTTACTGGAGAACCCGTGAACTGTTTTCAGAAGTCTTGAGGTTGAATAAGCAATAGAGCAGCATCCGTTGTTGGGAAGCGTCCGTAAAATGTTTTCAAAAGTTGAGAAGAGTCTGAACAAGCGATAGGTTAACATCCGTTACTGGAGAACCCGTGAACTGTTTTCAAAAGTCTTGAGGTTGAATAAGCAATAGAGCGGCATCCATTATTGGGAAGCGTCCGTAAACTGTTTTCAAAAGTTTAGAAGAGTTTGAACAAGCGATAGGTTAACATCCGTTACTGGAGAACCCGTGAACTGTTTTCAAAAGTCTTTGAGGTGGAGGAGGAACCGGTGTAGGGTTTCCTGATGATGAGTTCGTGTAAAACTGCATCTGGATGAATCTGGAATAAGTATCAGAATACTGCCATGTTTGGGTCACATCTGAACTATTTCTAGAAAGAATCTCAGAAGATGGTGATCTTTGTCCTTCGATTGATCTTACCTGAAAAGGTAAAGAGTTAGTTGTATGCAATGTCATGATGCATGATACAATGCATGTTATGTCGACGTTTATGATATGAATGTAAATGAATGCGCATGTAAGCTGAAGAGCTGTCTTGCGAAGGATAGATGAACCCTAAATGGCTGAAGATAAAAGAATCTTGACTGCTGCCGGGGAGAATAATTCCTTGGATGCTGTCGGGGAGGGCGAGAATCTTTTGACTGCCGAGGGTGAGACATCCTTGTTGGCTACTGCCAGAGAATTAGGAGCTTGGGTTGTATACCAATCTTCTGAGGATTCTTGTCTTGAAGAGATCTTCACTGGAGAATATTCGAATATTCTGTGAGGAACTGAGGATGAGAGTCTTCAATCTGCGTGGGGAATACCAGATCTTCAATCGTTGAGGGACCTTAGGACCACTGCGGGGAATTGGAATTTCCTTAGTGACTTGCAGGGTAAGAGACTTTCTCACAATATCCAATGGGGAGTTCAGAACCTGATAGACTCATGCCGGAGAGGTAAGACTGAGCATCCTCGACTTGATGGGAAGTATCTCTGTGGGGAAAAGGTTCACTAGCCTGGTTTAGCTGGGGATATGATGGTTGAAAATTTTAGTTCCGCCGGGGATTGGAATTTCAGATCTTCAAGGCTCCACTGGGGATACTGAAACTTAACTCTGAGGGGAATTGAGCTCGGGAAGGCTCTCTGGCTGGAGAAATCAGCATTGGGAAAGCTTTCTCTGATGAGGATCCTGAAGTCTAACTCTGTTTAGGGAATTAAATTCTGACGGAGGAATTTGGATTTCAAATCTGCTCGAGATTTCCTTTGAAAGGGCATCAAGATATCGATCTGCACCTTCAACTTATCAGTAATCAATTTCTCTGATTCATAAGGAAATGATTATGTTCAAATGCATATGCCTATTTAACAAAACATTGGACGTTTCTCAAATAAAACAATAGTGCAAAAGAAAAGAGAAAAGGAAGACGACGCAAATTTCTGGAAAAGTATTTGTATTAACTTTCTATGAGTATATTTGTACAAAGGAGACAGTCATCCTAGTAAGAGGATGTCGTCGTAAATATTGAAAAAAATTATACAAAAGAAAGATGGCTATGTGAAACCATTCCATGGGATTCCATTCTGCTATAGCCTTCGCAACTCTGAATATCTGTCCATTCAATGCTTCGTCTGCCGATGACTGGATTGATCAGAAACTTGGAACTGGTTGATGAAGAGATTGTCCTTAAAGTGATCCGACGAGACATAGTCATACGCTCTAATTCCCTAACTTTTGCCTGAATCGCCCTTTCGGGTTTTCGATCCACCGGGAAACCCCTTTTTGCCCAAGCCTCCCTTTCGGGTTTTCAACTTGCCGGGTGTACAGATTTTTTTTGCTTTTATCCCTAATTTTTTCCTGAACCGCCCTTTCGGGTTTTCGGTCCACCGGGATACCCATTTTTGCCCAAGCCGCCCTTTCGGGTTTTCGACTTGTCGGGTTATTCATATGTAGTATCTTTTGACTATGTCTGCATTCGCAGGGTGCGGAAAATCGTCGCCGTCCATGGTGGTCAAAATCATTGCACCACCAGAGAATATGCTCTTGATCACAAATGGTCCTTCGTATGTAGGAGTCCATTTTCCCCTGGGATCACTTTGCGGTAAGATAATCCGCTTGATTACGAGATCTCCGACTTGATATAATTGACGTCTGACTTTCTTGTTGAAAGCCTTGATCATCCGTTTTTGATACGTTTGACCATGGCAGACAGCAGTGAGTCGCTTCTCATCGATCAAATTGAGTTGATCAAGTCGGGTCTGAATCCAATCATCTTCATTCAAACCTGCGTCCTTCATAATCCTTAGAGAAGGAATCTGAACTTCCATGGGCAGGACAACTTCCATGCCATATACCAAAGAAAATGGGGTTGCCCCGGTTGAAGTACGTGCCGTCGTACGGTATCCATGCAGAGCAAACGGTAACATCTCATTCCAGTCTTTGTAAGTGACTTTCATTTTCTGAATGATCTTCTTAATGTTTTTATTCGCCGCTTCAACATCACCGTTCATTTTTGGCTGATAGGGAGATGAATTGTGATGATAAATCTTGAAATGTTCGCACAATGCGGTGATCATAGTGTTATTCAGATTTGTACCGTTGTCTGTGATGATCCTGTCTGGAACACCATACCGGCATATGAGGTTTTGCTTGATGAAGCGGGCAACCACATTTTTAGTAACAAAGCCGAAGGAAGCTGCTTCGACCCATTTGGTGAAATAGTCAATGGCGACAAGGATGAAACGATGTCTGTTGGATGCCGTGGGCTTGATCTCTCCAATCATGTCAATGCCCCACATTGCAAATGGCCACGGAGCTGTCAGAACATTGAGAGGAACCGAAGGGATATGAACCTTGTCAGCGTAGACTTGACACTTGTGGCAAGTACGGGAATGTTGATGGCAGTCAGCTTCCATGGTAGACCAGTAATAGCCTGCCCTTAGGATCTTCTTAGCCATTGTATGCCCGCTCAAGTGAGTGCCAAATGTGCCGCTGTGTATCTCGGTCATGATTAACTCTGCTTCAGCTTTGTCTACGCATCGGAGTAAAACACAATCATGGATTCGTTTGTAGAGGATTTCGTTGCTCAGGAAGAACTTGGCAGCAAATTTCCTTAAGAACTTCTTATCATTTACGGAAGCTCCTTCGGGATATTCTCTAGTCTGGAGATACCTTTTGATTTCATGGAACCAGGGTTGTTCCACTACTTCTTCGGTATTAATCTCGTGACAATGTGCAGGTTCATCCATTCGCTCGATGGTGATTTGGGGAGCCTCGTTATCCCAGTTGAGTTTAAACATGGAAGACATTGTAGCCAGAGCATCTGCTAGCTGATTCTCTTCTCGCGGGAAATGCTCGAAGGTAATTTGCTCGAAATGAGGCAACAATGTCAAGACATGTTCTTTGTATGGGATAAGATTAGGATGCTTGGTATCCCACTCTCCTTTGATTTGACTGATAACCAAAGCCGAGTCCCCGAATACGATCAAAGATTTGATCCCCAAGTCTATAGCATCCTTGAGACCAAAGATGCAAGCTTCATATTCAGCCATGTTGTTTGTGCAGCTGAAGCAAAGTCGGGCCGTGAAAGGTGTGTGACAACCTTCCAGGGAAATGAGTACCGCACCGATACCGTTTCCAAGTGCATTTGAAGCACCATCAAAGTACATGGTCCATAGGGATCCCTTTTCGGGTCCGTCATACGGTCCGTTATCTTCAATGTTGTTCAAATTCATGATGTCCTCGTCTGGGAAGTCAAATCTCATGGGTTGATAATCTTCGATAGCCTGATGAGCTAGATGATCAGCTAGTACACTCCCTTTTATAGCTTTTTGAGTGGTGTACTGGATGTCATACTCAGTTAGGATCATTTGCCATCTAGCTATTCTTCTAGATAAAGCGGGCTTCTCGAAGATATACTTGATAGGATCCATTTTGGAAATCAACAAGGTAGTATGAGTCAACATATACTGCCTTAGTCGGAGAGCAGCCCATACCAAAGCGCAGCAAGTTTTCTCGAACAGTGAGTAGCGAGTCTCACAGTCGGTAAACTTTTTGCTAAGGTAATAAGTAACATGCTCTTTTCGACCAGACTCGTCATGCTGGCCCAAAACACACCCCATTGAGTTATCCAAGACGATCAGATACATGATCAATGGTCTTCCTTCGACGGGTGGCATTAGAATAGGAGGTTCTAGAAAATACTCCTTGATCTTATTAAAAGCAGCTTGGCAATCGTTGTTCCATTCGATTACCTGATCTTTCTTTAATAGTTTGAAAATTGGCTCACAGGTAGAAGTCAAATGAGAGATGAATATGGAAATATAGTTTAAGCGTCCCAAGAACCCTCTAACCACTTTTTCAGTACGGGGAGCAGGCATCTCTCGTATTGCTTTCACTTTTGCTAGATCGACCTCAATGCCTTTGTTGCTGACAATGAATCCTAGAATTTTACCAGACCTAACTCCAAAAGTGTACTTACTTGGATTCAGCCTGAGTTTGTATTCTTTCAACCTGGCAAACAGCTTTTCTAGATGTTCAAGGTGTTCCTCCTCTGTTTGTGACCGAGCTATCATATCGTCTACGTAAACTTCGATCTCATGATGTATCATATCATGAAACAAAGCTACCATGGCGCGTTGATAAGTTGCCCCTGCGTTCTTCAGTCCGAACGGCATCACTTTGTAACAGAAAGTACCCCATTGTGTGACAAAGGTTGTTTTCTCCATGTCTTCGGGGGCCATTTTGATTTTATTGTAACCCGAGAATCCATCCATGAAGGAAAACACTTTGTGCTGAGCTGTATTGTCAATCAAAATGTCAATGTGCGGTAGCGGAAAATCATCTTTGGGGCTGGCCCTATTCAAATCCCGGTAGTCCACACACATTCTGACTTTGCCATCTTTTTTAGGTACTGGCACGATGTTAGCAACCCATTGTGGATAGGATGTAACAGCCAGAAAGCCAGTGTTGAATTGCTTCATTACTTCTGCTTTGATCTTCTCAGACATGTCGGGCTTCATTTGGCAGACTTTTTGCTTGATCGGTGGACAATCCTCTCTTGTAGGGAGAGGGTGAACCACGATGTCTGTGTCTAAACCCGGCATGTCTTCATAAGACCAGGCGAAGATTTCAACGTACTCATTTAACATCTGTATCAAGCGCTCCTTGACACTTGGTTCCAGATTGGCACCCACTTGTACCTCCTTCCGGTCTTCCTCCGTTCCTAAGTTGACAGTTTCCAACAACTCTTCGTGAGGTAAGATGGCCCTTTCCTCTTGCTATAGAAGCCTGGCTAATTCCCCTGGTACTTCACAACCTTCGTCATCTTCATACTCGGCTTGATTGACCAGATCATCAGAGTTATTGAAGGACATAGCAGAATAGTCACCCATGGAATCCAGAGTGGATGGGTGCCTGCATTTGTGAGTGTGGGTGTGTGTAAGGGATAGCCATCCTTAAACAAAAAATGCAAAAGGAAAGAAAATGAACACAGCAGTTTATCAATGAAAAACGTCCAATGAATCATTAAACATGGCATATGGATATGAAGATAATCAAAAACCCTTACAAATGGACCTACATGCCTCGGGCAAGGCATGAGGTGAAAAAGTAGTGTACGGATTGTTCAAAAGTAAATATTACAGACCACATGAAATGTTTGACAGATAATTACTGATTAATAAAAGTAATGGGGACAAAGTCCTTTGCCTCCCAGTTTCATAGTCCTCCTTTGATAGTTGGGTAGATCCACTCTTCAATGTTGTCCTCTTCGTCTTCACCCTCCAAAGCGTTGATTCCGTAAGGAGAAATCTTGATGGGCACTCTTTCAATCTTTGAGCGGCGCATAGCTTTCTGTCCTGCAGCCGTGAATCCTAAACCAAACTTGTCTGTTTTGTGAGGAATATCAGGCAACTGTCCCCATGTTGAATTCTTCCCTTACTTCATTGCGGCCTTCGCGTCTTTTAGAGATGCCATCTTGTCCATCTGCTTTGGTACCTCAGCTACCATTTTTGCTACTGTTATTTCAGGAGAGACTTCTTCGAAGTGCTGGAATGGTGTCTCAATGAATTCACCCTCTACCTCTACATACCGAAAGGAGTTCAGGTGGCTGATCATATATTCCTCTTCACCGTGGACGGTTATGATCTTTCCCTTGACAGGGTACTTCAACATTTGATGTAAGGAAGAGGTGACTGCCCCGGCATTGTGTATCCATGGCCTCCCCAGTAAGCAAGAGTATGACGGACGGATGTCCATCACATAGAAAGTCGAGGGGAACACTTATGTGCTAACTTTAATGGGAATGTCCACCTCCCCATGTACCATTCTCTTTGACCCGTCAAATGCCCTTACAATGATATTTCTTGGCCTTAACTCCAAGCCTTCACAGTCTAAACGGTCGAGAGCCTTTTTGGGAAGCACGTTCAGAGAAGAACCAGTGTCGACTAGAACATGGGCCAGAGTAGTTCCTTGGCATTCCACTGACACATGTAATGCGTCGTTGTGCTTTCTTCCTTTTGGGGTCAGGTCGGCATCAGAGAAACCTAAACCATTGTCTGCAGTAAGGCTGGCTACACAGTCTTGGAATTGGTCGGCAGAGGTTTCCTAGGGCACATGGGCTGTCTTCAGGAATTTGATCAGTGCCTTGGCGTGCGCTTCTGAGCAAAGCAGTAATGCTAACATGGAGATCTTCGAGGGGGTTTTCCCCAGTTGTTCTACCACGTCGTAATCACTCTTCTTAATTATCTTCAGGATCTCCTCTATCTCTTTCTTGGAGGTTTCCGGGATGACCAAAGGTTGAGCCCTCGTCCTGACGAGCTCATCTTGGGTTCCTTTACCCTTATCAGCAGAGGTAGGAGGGACAATACCAGGAACAACAACATCTTCAATCAACGGGGTTTTAGCGGAAAGTTTTACTGGCGCAGGAATAACTTTGGCAGCAGATGAGGGTCCAAAGATTGCCTTTGGGGGGGCAATCTCTGGAGAAAATATTCTCCCACTTCGGGTGATCTTGCTTGTGCCTGTAATGTTTCCAATGCTGGCATCTTCTTCATCAGAGCTTCCTTCGGTTACTTCAACCTGTTTAATACCATAGTAGTAGATGTCTCCACCGTAATTCCATGGTATTGATTTTTCAGAAAGGTAGGGGACAGGCCCTGGCATTGTTATCTTCAGAGGATCAGACTTTGTAGCGGATGTAATCTTAACAGGCTTTTTGACGGCCTTGGAAAGATTGGCGTGAATGGTGATAATTGAAACATCTTCAGTAGGGGTTGGAATAGCAGAAACTTTTTCAAACAGAATTTGTTACCTGTCCATTAGGCCTTGGATGCCTTTCTTCAGTAACGGACAGTCAAATGGCAGGGAGTAACAACAGTAGCAATCTTCTTTGCATCCCGGGAAAATCCCGGCCTTTAGCAGATTTAACTTGATGGTTAACAGCGGATTTATCAGGTCACTGACATCAGAAACATACAAATCTTCCTCAATAGCATGGACATTTCGACCGTGCTTCGGCATCGGAGCAGATATCACGTTTGGTTTCTCTGGAGCATCGAACTCCACCTCTTTCGCCTCTATCAAGTCTTGAATTTTATGCTTGAGTTCCCAACAATCGTTGGTGTCGTGCCCGACACTGTCAGAATGGTAGGCGCATTTAGCATTAGGATGGTAATGCGGAGAGGATGTATTCACATTTTTTGGTGCCTCTTTGATAGTGGCGAGATTCAATTTTAACAGATGGGGAAGCACTTGCGCTGGCGTCATATTAATGCGGGTGAACTGCCGTTGTGGTCGTTCCACCCGATGTTGATTTGGTCTGGACTGGTTATAACGAGGATGATCACTTGATGGATTTTGGATCATCACGGCCCCCACAGTCGGCCGACGCTTAGTCTTCCCCGCTTTTCTCTGGGAGTACACAACAACCGTTTCCTTCTTCGCTGGAAATGATTTCTTAACAGTTGCAAATGCAGAGGTATCCTTATGAATCTTCCCATTCTTGATACCGGCTTCTACCCGCTTGCCAGTCAGAATTAACTCGGTAAACCCTGCGGAAGATCTACCGATCAGTTGGTTAAAGAATGGACCAGACAGGGTTCCCAGGAATATATCAACAAGTTCTCTATCAGAAAGAGGTGGTTGCACTCTTCCGGCCAGATCGCGCCATTTTTGGGCATATTCCTTGAATCCTTCTCCTGAGGCCATCCCCATACTCTGTAGCTGAGTACGGGTTGGTGCCAGGTCAGAGTTATACTGATATTGGCGATAAAAAGCAGCTGCCAAATCCTCCCAGCTGTGTACCTCCGATCTCTCAAGATTGTAGAACCAATCCAGCTGAGTACCAGATAGGCTATCTTGAAAGAAATGTACCCAAAGGTTTCTGTCAGAAGTGTGAGGTTGGATTCTTCGGACGTACGACCTTAGATGCATCTTCGGACAAGACAACCCGTCATATCTTGCAAAAATGGGCACTTTAAACTTCGGGGGGATCACAATTCCAACAATTAATCCCAAATCTTCGAAATCTAAGCCGGGAACTCTCTGCAGCTCCATGGCTGCCAACCTGTCTTCCAAGTTTTTGTACTTATCATCGGCGGGCGGGTATTGTTGCTCTGAGTAGTCCTCATCTTCTTCAGCCTCTTCTTCTTCAGCTTCGGATTTGGAAGGTACCGCAGCCCCTTTTCCTTTACTAGTTCCCTCCTCAGATGTAGGGGGAAATTCAAGAACTCTTCTGGCTTCACCCTCAAACCTTCTTCCCAGGGTAGCCACCCCGACTCTCTTCTTCTTCTTTTTCACTTGCTCTTTGTTCCCTAGAAGGACTTTTAGATCCTCCTGACCCTTTGCCAAGGTCATCAGGAGGTGCTGAAACTGTGAGTTTTGAGACTGCAAATCCTTGACCGTCTGTTCGAGATCTATCTTACTGAAATAAACAGCAGAAAGATAAGGAAACCTGGTGCGGAGACCTGCTTATGCGCATGATGAATGATATGCTTATTTATGCAATGCATTCAAGGTTTTAGAAATTCAAAATTGTTGCAAACAAAAAGAACACACGTCATATTAATAAGAAGAAATTTGTCAGTACATAAATTCCCCATGGGCCAAATATTACAAAAACTTCTCAAGGTAAAAAGACATTGCGCATCCTCTTTGGTGCGATGTAGGTGTTGAGGGTCTCTTCCTCATGGAGTCGACGGGTAAGCTCCAAAACCTTCTTCCCACTGGCGTAGAAGCTGGCTTCAAAAGTGTTCCGCTCCTCCTTAAGTTGGATCCAGCTCTTCTGCATCTCCTCCCACGATGTAGGCATGTCAGGATATAGGATGGTGTAGGGAACCTCTCCTTCCGTAACGGGCTCTTTAATCACAGGGAGAACATGAGGATAAGGCATCATTAGACTCTGGGCTCGGGCTCACACCCATTTGAGGTAAGGCTTAAGAGGGATGGAGTTCTTGTGCCCCAGTGTCTTGCTGTCAACCTTGTTGGGCATCCTCCAAGCTCTGATGAATCTTTGGCGAAGTCCTTGTGCATCGTTGTCGAAGTCAAAAACTAGGTCAGGAATCAACATGTCGTGAGGGCCATCTCTTCGTGCATATCCAAATTGTCTCAAGGCTAGACAAGGGTTGTAGGTAATGCCTCCTCTAATGCCTAGTAAAGGAACATTAGGGAACTCTCCACAATGATCGACGATGATGACATTTTCTCTGACCGAGAACACCAATGTACATCAGAGTGAGTGAGAGTCATCAACCGTTGGGACCACCTTAAGCGTTGTTCATTCTTCGAAACAGATTGTGGAAGGTGCGAAATAAACCGACTTTTTATTTTATCCTAAGGAAAGGTTAAAAAGCACAACAAAAAACCATTGAGATGTTTTCTTGAGTTCGAGGAGTAGATTATAGAAAGGGAAGGTATTAGCACCCTTTTTATCCATGGTTATCCATGGGCTCTTAGTTACTTGCTTAGATCACTTGCCTTGAATTTTCAATTGTTTGAAATGGTGCTTTGTGTGTGGGTTTGAAAATGTTTTGAAAAAGATGCCTTGTCTAGGCAACCCTTGTAACAATTCTTTACTCGAATGTTTTACAAAAGGTGTTTGTCTTTTTGAAAAGATGTTTCAAGGTTTTTGAAAGTTGTTTTGAAAGTGTAGTGATGTGTGGTTTGAAAAATAGGCAAGTGTTTTTTTTGTTTTGCAAGTTGGCAAGTAACCAAGAGCTATCTACCCTAAATTTCTCAAAGATCTTTGCTATGTTTTAACCCTTTTAACAATTTTGTTCCACCATTGTATTTGGTGGACAATCTTGTGTTAGGATGTGAACGAGACGGGCGTGGGTCATCGTTTAGACCATGATTGCAATGGTGCTAAGTATCTTTGGGCGACTTTTCTTTAAGGGACTTGATCATTTTTAGGCAACTTTCGAAAGCGTCATCGAGGGACTATGATCATTTGAACTGTTTTGCTTTTGCCAAAGATACCTAACATGCAATATGGCTCATTATTGAAGGCAACAAATGGAATATCCTAGGGGTGCAAGTGTGATTAGTGTTGTTCATTTTCATGCTTGTTTATCTTGAATTTAGGTCAAACTATTTTTGGTTAATTTTGCATACAAACCCTAATTCTAACATGGCATAATTGGAAAGCTTTTAAATGCGAAAAATAAAAGGTCCTAAGTTATTACAACACAAATATGGGATGGGGGGTACAAATGTTCAAATGGGGATATTTTAAGCAAGAAATAAAAACCTAAACTATTACATCCAAATTGAAATTTTACAAGGTATTTAATTACATAATATTTAAATGAAATAAAAATAAATATGCAAAAATGCAAAAATGGTTTTCATATGTATGTAAAAAGGTATTTTTCATGTATCAAATAAACAAAAATAAAATGAATTAATTTTTGGTATTTTTAGGTATTTAGGGCAAAACCCTAATTTTGCTAAATAAAATGTATGAATTATTTAATATGTGCAATATTTATCAATTATGTACAAAAAATAAATAAAAGAAGGTATATTGTAAAAAAAGTGATTTTTTAAGTTAAATACTAATAAAAATAAAAATGTATTATTTTTTGTATTTTTAACCTAAATATACTAATAAATATATAAGTATTTTCATTATTTATTAAATATTCATTATATGTACAAAAATAAAATATTTAATATTTACAAAAAAGTATATTTTATGTAAAATGTTTTCAAAGGTAAAATAAAATAAAAATCAGAAAATAAAAGTGTTTATATTATTTTTTGGTTATTTCAAATAAAAGTATATAAATGTTTATTTATGTACAAAACTAAATAAAGCCAAATAAATATAAAAACAAATGCAAAAAAATGGGAAAAATAATTTTAATATTTTTTCATGTTTAAATAAAAATATAGAAACAAAATCAAAAGGAAAAAATTAAAAATGATAAATGAAACTCAAAATGGGCCAGGGGGGTGCATGTGTAAAACAGTGGTGTGAAAAGGAAACACATTTCAGGCCCAGCCCAAGGACTCTGTCTTCTTCAACCTCCAGCTTCCTTGAACAAAACACGCGTTTCTGCTATCTCGTGATTCTTGGACTTTTAGCACAAACTCACAACATGAAAAATGTCAAGCATCAAGCCACGATTCCATACATATAAAAAACTTAACTTAACTCTCAGAAATGAGAGAGAATTTCTCCATCCCTAATTCTTAACCTAAGTTTTTGTAAATGTCCAGGTTCAAAATACTCTCAGCATATGCAATATAAATGGAAAGTGAAGATATGTATAGATTCAGGGCCATGAGTAGAACATTTTTCATTCATAAACTTAGAGCTAACTCTTCCTATATTGAGATATAAAAGTCCATGAACTTACCTGTTCAGCTTGGGTTGTGTCTGGCAATGGGGGCACTTTCAAGGCAAAGTGAGGATTGGTACAGCTTGCTTGAAGTCCAGGGATGCTATTCCATCCTTTAACTTGTTTTGAAACCAAGTGAATCAAGCTATAGCAATCCACCTGCAAAACAGAAAAAATGAAAATGGTGAAGTTGGTTAGAGGTGTTACAGGTCGTGTCCAATGCTTGGGATAGCTTGCATATGTGGTATGGAATTTGTATGAACTGGTTTTAGCAAGAATGCATGAATGGACTGAGTTATGGAAGTCAAACTGCAGAGGTGACTCTGTTTTCTGCAGTAGGAGGGTGTTTTGAGGTTTGATGATGTTTGAGAGGTGTTTTGCTCGTGCCTTAGCTTAGGTTTAATGTTTAGAAGGTGTACAACCAGTTTTTCTTAGCTTGTGTTAGCATAAATGAGAGTTGATGTATGTTATGCCAAGTTTCTTCACACTTAAGCAACAAAATGTCAACTTGGTTTCTAGACTTGTGCAAGCCCCTCTAATGTGCTGCAACCATCCCTCTTGATCAGTGTGACATGCTCCTGAACTTGTGACAAAGAGATTTTTCTTGTACTTCTTGATTTGCAAATTTGACATAAAGTTCAACTTTTCAAAAATGGATATATTGCTTTTTCTAGTTATGGCTCAATCTTGTATGCAATGCTTAAACACACAAGATAAGGCTTAAACATGAAGGATTGGCATTAAATTTATGAGTGTGAATGAGATAAAGGACCTGTAATCTAGCTTAGAACATGCTGAGTTCAAAAATGCAAAGTTATGGACATGTAAATTGGCCATGAACAAAGTGAGTTTTGCCTATATTGCCAAATTCGATTCTCCCTAACCACAAGGTTGTTTGATGAGTTCTGGGACATTTTGGAAAGCTTGGAATGTGTACTACAATCCATCTTTGTAATGAAAATTGAAATTCCAAGTGGAAGCATGTGAAAAGTGGCCATGAAGTTAGGCAAAAATCCTGCCTAGAATAGGTCAAAATTTTTCTAAGTTAAGAAATGTTTTGCACCCTTATTCCAAAAATCATAACTTGAGCTACAAGCTTCTTTTGAGGAAACTTTGTGAATAAAAGTTGTAGATTTTGCAATGGACTACAACTTTAATGTTTTGACTTTTGTTTGAATCCAAATTCATTTTGATGATAAATGGGGACAAAGTTAGGAAAAAATTAGGGATTTTCATAACTTAGAAAAATTCTAAGTTATGAAAATTCTTCATTTTAAACCCTAATTTGCAATTTTTGATTTCTTGATGAACAAGTTTCATGTTTTGAAATGTTTTGATGAAAAATTAATCTTGACACTTGATTTTGACCAAAAAGTCAAAGTTCGACTTTTCAGTATACAGTCAAAAATTGATCAATTGACTGGAAAATTCATCTGTCAATCTTGTGCATTTGGGATCTTTTGAACTTGTTGAACATTTCAAGACAATTCCATGGGGTCCTTGAGTCCATATGTGAGCTTGGTTTGCCATTGGCTAGGTCAAATAGTCAAAAATTACCTTTGTGCAGTCAAACCCCTAAAAATGACCATTTTGCCCTTTAGGTGATCTGATCAAATTTCTTGTGAAATTGTGATCCAAACTTGACCAAATGGTTCATATGAGTTCAAAATGTTGATGTGGGTCAAAAACCATGAGGTTTGACTGTCAATTGACCACAGTTGACTTTTTCTCCAATACAGCTGATTTCTAGGTCAACTGTCCAATTGACTGGGCAATGTTTGGAATCAAGACTTGAAACTTGGTATGGATAAACTTGGGAGTCCAACATGAAGCATGAAAGTCACTTTAGGCATTTTAGGTCAAAACATCTTTGTGCAAACCCAAACCCTAATTTGGGTCAACAATGCAAGGAGAAGTCTTGAGCTGAGGAAACCCTAGCTGGATCTTGAGCTCCAAGGGTCTTGTGATGAGAAAATGTTGAGGAAATGGGAGGGCAAATTTTGGGGTGTAACAACAGGTAACACTTTATTCATAATATCAGAAGCATTATCATTTGTATGAACTTTATCTAACTCCAACAACTTAGCATCCAAAACATCATGTATCCAATGATATCTCACATCAATGTGTTTGGACCTATTATGAAAATTCAGATTCTTACTAAGATAAATAGCACTTTGACTATAAACAAATAACACATATTTGTATTGAACAAAACCAAGCTCCTACAAAAATTTCTTCAACCAAAATAACTATTTGCATGCTTCGGTAATGGCAATGAACTCATCCTCGATAGCAGATAATGCTACACACTTTTGCAATCTATATTGCCAACTGCCAAGCCAGAACCCCCCCTCCAAAATTTAATCATGTGCCATGAAGTGGAATTTCTGGAATCGATGTCTTCAGCCATATCAGAGTCAAAGTATCCCACTATAGTAAGCTTATCTCCTGCAAAGCAAAGCTTCATACAAGTAGTACCATGAAGATACCTTAAAATCCATTTTACAGCATTCCAATACTCTCTACCTGGATTTAACAAAAATCTACTGACTCTACCAATATCATGTTCTATATCTGGTCTTGTACATACCATTGTATACATCAAATTACCAGCAACAGATGCATAAGGAATACATTTCATATCAAACACTTTATCTTCACTTGAAGGACTTTGATTAGAACTCAATTTGAAATGAGTAGCAAGAGGAGTGCTTAATGCCTTATAACTTTCCATTTGGAACCTTTGTAGCATTCTTTCGATATAATGTACTTGTGACATCCAAAGCTTCTTCTCCTTTTTGTCACACATGATTCATGGAAAATGACTGTCTCAATTGCTTCTTTAACCTATTAATGTTAGAAATATTTTTCCCTATAATTAGCATATCATCAATATATAGCAACATGATAATAAAGTCATCATTATAAATTTTATAAGAAAGACGCAATGATCTTAACTAGTCTTTTGGTATCCTTGATCACACATGACAAACTCAAACTTCTTGTACCACTGCCTTGGAGCTTGCTTCAACCCATATAGACTCTTTCTCAATTTACAATAATGATCTTCTTTGCCTTTAACTTGAAAATCGTCGGTTGTTTCATGTAGATCTCTTCCTCCAAATCACCATAAAGGAAAGTCATTTTCACATCTATTTCTCATCCTCTAAATCAAGAGAAGTAGCCAAACTCAACACAGTTCTGATTGATGACATATGTACAGCAGGTGAGAAAATATTA
Source organism: Vicia faba (assembly GCA_948472305.1). Classification (NCBI taxonomy): domain Eukaryota; kingdom Viridiplantae; phylum Streptophyta; class Magnoliopsida; order Fabales; family Fabaceae; genus Vicia; species Vicia faba. The sequence goes on from OX451738.1 coordinate 1,010,537,787, forward strand.
TTAAAATCAACACCTTTTCTTTGACAGAAGTCTTTCACCACTAATCTTAATTTATATCTTGGAGACTTAGAATTGTTCTCATGTTTAACTCTATAAATCCACCTGTTTTCCAAAGCCCTTTTACCTTTAGGCAACTTCATTAAAATCATAAGTGTGATTATCATGCAATGATTTCATCTCGTCATGCATTGCATCCAACCACTTTTTATTTTCATCACTTTCTATGGCCTCTGGAAAACACTTAGGTTCACCCTTATCAGTCAAGGTCATATACTCATTAGAATTATACCTTGTAGAAGGTTGTCTCTGCCTAATGGACCTCCTAAGTTGAACTTGAGATGATTCTGGAGCTTCACCAAGATTCTCATCTTGTGACATATAATTTTCCCCTTCATCATCACTATTAGTTGGAATATTTACCTCATCTCCAAGTTGTTAATCATCAACATAATCATATGACTTACCATTTTGATCATCACCACCAATAGCATCTAGATTATGATTAGGTAACTGACACTACTACAAAAAATCCCTGTAACATCGGATGCAAAATGCGTTTTAGCTCTGTTACAATAGCAATGTAAATAAGGTTATCATAAAAAGTATGGACTTAGAACCTCGGTGTTTAAAACACCGAGGGGTATTTTAATTGCACATGGCTTCGAACCCCACTAGCTGCATTTTTATTATTTACATATAATAGCGCCTCATGTATCTCGGGTTATCAATAAAATCGAGGGGTAAATTATTTGTATTTTTTAAATTTAAATTAGTTACATTGCTTACACAAAAAATTAATAAAATAATTTTTATACAAAATACAATGTTTACCCAGAATATTAAACTGGTTACATTGTTTACACATAATATCAAAATAAAAATTAAATTGTCCATGAAGATCATATATTGGATCTTCAAATCCGTGATATCCCGGGAAGATCATATGCTGGGAAACAATATATTTTCTATGTTTTTCCTTGCATTTGTCTCTGATATCAACAAAAAAGGGTTAGATAAAAAAAGGATTAGATAAAAAAAGGGTTAGATAAATAAATAATTTTCTTCTCAAATAAATACTTAAGTACACAAACCTTAAACCCAAATAATTTTCTACTCTTGCAATCCATCTTAGAGAACTCGTAACGATAAAGACTCTTGCATATCTTAAAGTGGAGGATAGTTTCAAGTGCTTCATGACGTTTCATTATCAATTTTTTATATTCAGAATGCTTTTATAATGAAAGTTAACCTAGGTTTCACGCGGATCACTAATGGTAGTGTCTTGAGGGTTGATATTCATGAAATGGACTGCAATGATTTGATTAAGGATGGTGACAAATATCCTCATATTTAACGCTAAAATGTCCCCTCGGTTTTTAGGAACATCAAAGTGCGAGATTTTTTTAAAGTTATATTGTTTACAAAGAATATTACAACAAATTCACACTTTTGATTTAGGCTTAGTGAAATTAACAAAAATATATCCTTTATTAAGCCCACTTCAGCAAATTAAATGTAAACAACACACAATCATCAATCATCCTTACTTTTAGAGAAGGGTATGAACAATGAATATTCTAGATAAGGAATTTGGTAGCATAACTGAAATCTATCGACAAGTAGACAATTTCAAAGGAGAAAGTGTTTCCAACAATAGATCTTTGGTGGAATCTAAATTTTGTTGCATACCTTTATGTTGCATATCCAAAAAGCACTCCATAGCTTATCCAACTTCGGATAAGTTATTTTATTTACTGCACTTGTAATCCATCTAATAGATATGTTCTTAAGAAATTCTAGATCAAAAGTTTTCATGGCAATGGGTAATGATTATAGCTATAATTAGGGTAACATCTGTTTAACAAAGATATTTATAGTAAAATCTAATAACTTTACCCCTCGGTGTTAGCATAAAACTGAGGTATTAAATCTTCTGATTATAGCTACCACCTCGTTTAAAACAAAACCGAGGTGACAAGGTTTTTTTTTTGGAATTTACATTGTTTACACAAAATGTTAAAATAAACGGTTTAAAATAAATATGTGCTCTTTTGAATGAATATCTTTGCTGATATCCATCACCCGATCAATTAAGCTCCCTTCATTGTGTAACTTTTGAAATAGAAGGAAGCTTCCTTCATTGTCCCCTTGAATCAAAAATGATTTTTATGCACTTGCAATCTATCTAATGAGCAAAAATATAACAACAACAACAACAATAACACAAGCAACAATATAAACACCATTATGTGAGATAGATTGCAAGGGCAGAAAAAAATATTTTGTTCTATAAGAACATTAAAGGTTTTTTCTATCTTGCAGTCCATCCCAAAGAATGATGTTGTGAGTTTTAGGCGACTACAAATAAATATGGATTAGGGTAAAATCTTTTTGCTTTTATAGTGAAATCTGTTAGTTGATCCCCCGGTTATATCGAAAATTTGAAGGATTAGTTGTTTTAGTTTACAATTATAATCAAAATAAAAAATTTGACGCGCCTATATTAGTTTTACCCATCAGATACATTAGAAAACGAGGTAAATTGTTATTTTTATAATTGAAAAAATATAAAATATGATGCGCCTAGGTTTAATACCTCGTTGTTTTTCTGGATGACATGAAAGCTCTATCATGAAATGCGTTATTTGCTGTAGTGCAAACTGGATCAACATTAGAAAACTGATATCTTTCTTGGGAATAGTCTTCTCTACCTTATCAATGTATTTAATATTTTTGTCTTCCATGAATACTACATCACGGCTTTGAATAAGCTTCTTCCCTACATGATCATACAGCCTGTAACGAAACTCATCTTTCCCATAGCCGATGAATATACATTGTTTTAGCTTTGCATCCAACTTAGATCTTTCATCCTTTAGAATATGCACAAAAGCCTTACAACCAAAGACTCTAAAATGATCATACTTGACATTATTTCCAAACCAAATCTTATTTGAACTTCATTTTTCAAAGCAACAGTAGGAGTGAGATTAAGAAAATGCACCAACGTGTAAAGTGCCTCACCCTAATAATTATTTGGTAACTTAGCTTCAGAGAGCATACACCTTACTCTCTCAATAAATGTTTGATTCATCCTATCACCTAAGCCATTCAATTGAGAAGTTTTAGGAAGAGTCTTTTCATGTGCAATGCCATGCTACTCGCAATAGGCATATAATGGTCCACAATACTCACCATCATTATCAGAACGAACACATTTCAACTTCTCGCATGTATGCCTCTCTAACAAAGCATGGAATTCTTTGAACTTATCCAACACTTGGTATTTTGTCTTCAAGGAATAAACCCATAGTTTCCTATAACAATCATCAACAAAGGTAACAAAATAAAGTACACCACTAAAGTATTTTACCTTTAATAGACCACAAATATCACAATGTATTAATTAAAGAAACTTTGACTTCCTTGAGGGAGGATGTATCTTGAAAGATACTCTAGTCTGTTTACCAGCCATGCAATGAGAATACTTCTCCAAATATGAATTCTTTAACCCAGGAAGAATATCCTTTTTGGCCAAAACATTCAGCCTCTTTTCACTAATATGGCTAAGTCTTCGGTGCCACAAAGATACTTCCATGTCAATAACATTCACGCCGTCCCTAGCAACCAAAGATTTTGTCCAATATAATTTAGAAAGCTTTTCCCTTCTAGCCAAAACTAAGCTACCTTTGTTGAGTTTCCAATTTCCAGAATAATAGTGATTGTCATAAATACAATCATCAAGCATATGCACAGAGATCAAATTAAAGCGGACATTCAGAGCATGTTTTACACCTCTAAGCAATAATTTAATTTACATGTTGGTTTACAAGAAAACATCACCAACACCAATTACCTTAGATACACCATCATTACCCATTTCTAACACTCCAAAGTCACCATAAGTATAAGATGTAAAGAAATCCTTTCTTGGTGTAACATGCTATGTAGCACCACTGTCAACTATCCACATGCTCTTGTTTGATACAAGATTAACATACTCATAATCACATGGAATAACAAGATCATGACAAGTAGCAATAGTAACACGATCATCATCATGATCATTGTGATCTCTTTGTTTATACTTAACTTTCTTTCCTTTGTTATCCTTTTTAAACTTATAACAATACTTCTGTACATGTCTTGTTTTGTGATAATAACGACACTCTAGATTCTTATAACATGGTTTGGACTTTCTTCTGTTATTCTCTCTACCACCCTTCAATTATTTTTTCTAACTTCTCCCCCTATTTTCAGTGACAAGTACCTCGAATTGAGATGAAGAACCTTGTGCCTTCCTTCTCATCCCCTCATTAAGAATACCACCCTTATCCATTTCCAAAGAAACAAGACCTCCAGGGGCATAACTTGTGATAGAAACTTGAAATCTCTCCCAAGACTCTGGTAAAGATAGAAATAGAAATAGTCCCAAAGGTTCATCATCAAATTTAATAACAATTCCCAACATCTGATAAATGAGCTCTTGAAATTCACTTAAGTGATCTGAAATATAAGTCCCATCCTTATCTTTAAACTTATGAAGTTATTCAACAAGAACAATTTATTATTCCTTGATTTATAGGCATACAAGGACTGTATCTTCTCCCATAAATTTTTTGCACGTGTCTCATTAGAAATATGATTATAAACATTATCTTCTACATATTGTCGAATAAAACCACATAACTGTTGATGTTCAAACTCCCATTCTTCATCAGACACAGAATCCGGCTTTACAGAACTAAAAATAGGTAAATACAATTTCTTCACAAATAGTAATTCTTTCATCTTTCCCTTCCATAAATATAATTAGAACCATTCAACAAAACCCTCTTCATATTTGTATTTGACTCCATCATTCAAACAAGTAAAATAACCCTTAACTATGCTCTGATAGTACTCTGATGGAAAATTTATACAAAATAACAGAGCAATACACAATAGATATAAAATTTCCCTCACTTGTAGGAACCTTGAGGATCAACAACAAATATAAGACGACAAACCGAACAAATAAAGGAAAAAAATACACATTTTTAACGTGGAAAACCCCTAAATATGAGAGTAAAAACCATGAGTCGTCCAGAATAAAGAAATAGTTCCGCTATAATCAATTGAGGTTACAAGAGAGTCTTAAATTGATTCACAAAATAGTGATAACAACCGCAAATCACAAAGCAAACTAGCTTACAAATAAGAATCCAAAAGATGAAAAATTACCTAAATCAGCAGCTTTAGTGCGAAGCAATTATCTCTCAACTCACACTTTGTTTTGAAGATCTCAATAGCCAAAAGTTTGATATAGAATTTACGAACCTACCCTCCAAATTTGATCTCGAATCAATGGTTAACGAATCAGGGATCATCAATTTAGTGAGACTGATGCGGAAAAAACTAGAATGGGTTTCTCTCATCTTTTCTCTCTTTTAAATTCTTATATTCTCTCTATTTTTTCTTAACCCTAAATTGAAACTATATACTTAAATAAGTGAGACAAATAGGCTATTCATATTTGGGTCTTTATCCACATAACAAGGGAGCCCTAGTCCAACACAAACTCTACAAAACAAATTCATGTTAACTATAGCAATGAGCCAAGTTTCTTGTTTCAATTTGAATTGGACCTCATTTCAAAAGTTTAGTATATCTTATCATCTTCATCTTTTCTAATTATCCAAATTACAATATAACTTTTCAAAGTTTAAATTCAAGTCCATTTTCATTCAAAGGTTCAAGTTAAGATTAAACTGGAATATATTCATTAAATACAAGAATCAAGTACTCATTAAATTTCAAATCCTTGGAATATATTTATCATTCATGATCATTATCATTCAAATGCAAGCTAACACTACTACAATAAACGCTTTTAACCTCATACGCGAAATACGTTTTACCTCGGCTAAAGAAGCAAGGTACCGAAGGCGTCGTGAAAAGTAACGACTTAACACCTTGAGTTTTAAAACACTGAGGGATACATTTATTGGCGTATAGGTTCAAACTCCACCATCTACACTTTTATTATTTACAAAAATAGCACCTCTTATATCTCGTTACATTGTTTACACGAAAAATTAATAAAATAATTTATTTACAAACTACAATGTTTATCCAGAATATTACATTGTTTACATAGAATAATAAAATAAAAATTAATTTGTCCATGAAGATCATATGTTGGATCTTCGAATTCTTAATATTTGGGGAAGATTAAATGTTGGGTACCACTATATTTTCAATTGCTTTTGCTTGCATTTATTATAATATATACAAAAAAAGGTTAGATAAATAAATGATTTTTTGCTCATATAAATATTTAAGAACACAAACTTTAAAATCAAATAATTTTCTGCTCTTGCAATCCATCATAGAGAACTCTTCTTGGCAAACCCTCTTGCAAACATTAAAGTAGATAGTTTCAAGTGCTTCATGATGTTTCATTATCAATTTTAGATATTAGAATATTTTTATAATGGAAGTTTTTTAGGTTTCACGCGGATCACTAATGATAGTGTCTTGAGCATTGATAGTCATGAAATAGACGAAAAGAATTTGTTTAACGACGATCATCAATATCTTCAATTTTAATGTTAAAGTATCCCCTCGATTTTGATAAAAATTGATGTTAAAAATATTTTTTCATTATAATGTTTACATAGTATATTAAAAACACTATTACAACAAATCCAGATTCTTGGAGAACAACAAATCTTTATTGTAAGGAGATCTATGTTCCAAACATTGGAAAATTTTATATGGATTGCATGCATCCGACTTTTAAAAGAGTTATTTGTTCCAACCATTCGGAAATGTTTTTCTGCACTTGAAATTCGTCGTAGAGAACTTTTTCAAGCTTCTTAAATTCCATCTTACCTTTTTTAACTTCTTAAAGGAAATGATAAGAATCTATCCTAAAGAAAGATGCTTACGCGTTAGGATTAGGGTAAAATTTATTTAAGGAGTGCTATTATAGTAAAATCTGATTATCTTATCCCTCGATTATTAAGAAAACCGATGTGATAGATCATTTATTTTACAAATAAAAAATATAATAAAAGAAAGGTTCTTGCATTGTTTTCACCTCAGATATAATAAAATCCAAGGCATGATGTGGTTTTAGTTCTAAAGTGTGCCACACGCGCATTACAACCATATAACTAGAATATCAATGATCATCTATATTCAAAATATAACATATCATTGTGATTTTCAAGGAGGTTTTTGAGCTATTTAAACGTCTCATTTCCAACTCTTTGTGTCTTCAAACCTTGTTTCAAAGTCTTTTACTGTTTTCAACGTCTCATTTCCAACTCTTTGTGTCTTCAAATCTTATTTCAAAGTCTTTTCTTTTATTAAAAAATAAATGTAAATCTTTTGTTCGTTATCAGTGAAAAGTTTGTTGATTTCAATGATTTGAAAGACAAAGGTATTGGTCTAAAGCAAGCTATTTCCAAACAAAAGTTAAATGATTACTTTCACATAATTCATGTCCCCATCTTAACTAATATCATTAAAGAGTTCTAGTTAAATGCCTCCATTGTGTCAACTGGTCATGATGAAGTAATCCAGTCTTATGTCAATGACTCTCATTTTTTCATTACTCCATCACTTATTGCTAAGATAATAAATTATGAAGAGACTTGTAGGTGTGTTGAATATTATAAATTCAACAATGTCTACTCAACTCGCCTTCACCGATATTATGCCAACCAGGATAAGTCCACCAGTTCTGCTTCAAAACTCCCAATTGTAAAAGTTTGGTATCAACTTCTAGTGTCAAATCTCTGTCCAAGAGAGAAACGACTGGAAACGCTTACTTGGGATGACAAGAATCTCTTGTACTTCCTTACCAACAACGTCACAGTCAATCTTCCTCTTACCATTTTTAACATTTTAAAGGAAATAATAAGCATCTCTCGGGAGTAAATAACTTTCATCATACCATATAGAAGAGTTGTTTCTGAACTTTTCTCTAAGTTAGATATAGTTAGGGATAATGTTGAAGTTGAGTGGAGTGAGAAGTTTGAATATATGGAATAATTATCTTTGTTGTCTTGTTTTTTATTATCAATGAAATATTTCATTTTCTACTATTGTTTATTCTTGTTTATTGATAACAAAGATTTTGAGAATTTCTAATTAATAAAGAAAACATGGAATCTGGAAAGACGCAATGTGAGAAATCGTTGAAAAAAACTTTAAATGTAGTAACAAGGATTCGAAGCGAGATCCCTTACAACTATATTCCCCTGATTTTCCAAAAAATCGAGAGAATAGGTTAACCACTTTTTTATGGATAAAAAATGGTGCTCACTTATAGCTATGTTACCTAGGTTTTTTATAAAGTCGAGGGAAAATTGTTTATTTTCTTAAAAAATTAAACATGGCACTCCCAGAATCTATATTTTCGATTTTAGTATGTTTGAGGTGAAAATTTCGTCATAAAAAAATATTATTTTTAGTAGTGTAAGGCTGAATGAACACTACCACACAATCTTCAAATAATAAACAAGTTAAATGTAGAATATTGAAGCTAGTTTGCAAGGAAAATAAACTATTTTATTCATTGATTCATAGTATAATGTTTACATAAAGAATTTAAAGCAGTTACACAGTGAATTACATGGTGAATTTCTTGCACATAGTCTTTAACAAACCATTCACACTCGGTTCACTCTCGTTCCCCATAAAATCATGGGAAACTCTTCACTCTTTCCCTCACAAATATAGCTTATTGAACCTCACTTAAAACTCACACGATTTAACACCAATTCAAAAGATATGTTCTCATTTCACACACTTGAAATCACAACTCACACACTCACCATCTAGCCTTAATCACTCTGTATATATTCTAAACTAATTTTCTCTACTCACCACCACATAATTACATAGAAAAAAGCTATAAAATAACTACCTCAAGCTTCAAGCAATCTACAAACATCTTCACCTCCAAAACCTTTCCACCAAAGCTTTCTCTCCATAGACATTAGAGCTTCATATTAAAGCTCTAATTAAACTTGAGCTTAAACCCTTACTTCAAGCATCAACATCACAATAACAAGTACACGAGATTTCAGAAAAGAAAAAGAAGAAGAAAATGGAATTAGAAGAAGAGTTCGTGGAGGGAGTAGAGTAGAAAAAAGCAGTTGAAGGATGAAGTAGAAGCGAGAAAGGCACATACCTTGATTTTTCTTGTTGACCGAAGCAACTCAATCTTCTTTTGGTATCGCTTTATTTTTTTTTTCACGCTTTAGGGGTCGTATAATGTTGTAGTATGCTTGAAAACCCCTCCCACTATGTCAATTGTTATTGTATGTTGTTCATATGGTCGAATCAAAAGTTTTCTAGGTTAGGGTTTTTGATTTTCCATAAGCTTCGATCCGCTTGCCATGTTGTTTTGTTGTTGTTTTTGTTAGTAGATTAGTGTAAGACACAACTTTCCCAATGAAATAATTATAATAAACGTAAGAAATATATTAGAGTACACAAATAGAATGTCACATATTTTAAAAATTCGAATAGTTTCAAATCAATTTATTATTTTATTTTATATAAAAATCAACTCAATAGCGGAATAATTAAATTGGTTCACTTCCATGACATTAAGGCATCAACAACAATAAAAAACTCCACAAAATTTCATGGTCCAATATAAGTATAAAGATAAGATACATAACAAATAAAACAACACAAAAACATAGAAAATTCCCAAATCCCGTGTTACGTATCAGAGTGACTCCTAAGACTCGATTAGATAACAATCACTCCAAACCTTACTCGGGTACCTGATTATCTGTACTCCCGGAGGAGCACAAACACAACAACAGAAAATGAGTGAGAATTACATTCAATAAATATATGTTGAATATCACATGCTAAGGAGTAGTAATATACCAGTCATACAATTCACAGGTCATTCACTACTTTACATCACCAAAACATCATCTACATAACACATCATCAAATTATCAAAAATGCAATACAGTGAGATCAACACTGACTCAATACATATGGTACCAACAGGGCATAAGCCCCAAACATATTGCCAAATAGGGCAGCAATAGGGAATAAGCCCTTAACATAACACCATTACATGCTAACAACAGGGCATAAGCCCTCACCAATGCATACATGCAACACCAAAATGCAACAACATAATTACATAACCCCAGGGCATAAGCCTACAACGTTCGCCAATATGACCACCAACATCATTATCATCATGCGATATATTTAAGCAAATCATCCATACATCTTCATACAACATCATCATGTTACACCACATAGTTAACATCACACATCATACTAAATTCATAAAAAGTATCACGTTTAACTCAATTTCCATTATTACTAGCCTTCCTATATCTGCCTACGTCATACTAGTCATTAAGGACCAAAAGAAATTAAATTGCACGCGAAAACAGGAAAGAAATCATGAAAACGAGAATTTCTGCACCTCAGCATGCCCATACGCGTATGGCCCCGTCCCATACGCATAAGGCATCACTCCCTCACCCATATCTTGCGTATCATACGCATAGGGCCTCAGAGCCCAAACCTCATATGCGTATCGTACGCATACGACCAGAGGCAATCCCCCCTATTGAATATCTCTAAACCTTCCATACACATAATGGTTGTCCCATACGCGTATGTCTCCCTCTCATACGCATATTATACGCGTTTTGGCAGAAGGCTACACTGGCTTGGGGATATGGCGCGTACTATAGACGTAAGGCCCCTGTGAACATCCCCTGTCATACCCCAAATTTGTCCCACCCCTTTATAAGTATCATCTGGCTTATACATCTCGCGTCCTTCGTGTACATACTTCTCATTAGTTCATCTAACATCGCATGCATCATTAATCTATAGATGGTCTTGGGATCAAGTTATTTATTTTCAGAAGCTACGCATAAAAAGGTTGTTCTGTCGGGCAGCACAATAAGGCAAAACTCTGGTTTTTCAAGGTCTAAAGGTGTTCTACACGTTTCGCAAGCTATCAAATCAATAATTAATCAAACCATCATCATGTCAAGCTCTCATGTATTTCAACACACTCTGAATTATAGAGGAATCAAGTGTTTCAGTGAATTTGAGATGGTGCAAACCAGAAACATCATTTTTGCTGGTTTGAGCTTAGAAATTGGTAGCTTGCAATCGGGATACTGTCTTAAAATGGTTCCTTAGGAATCAGAAATGTCTCGGCATTTTCTTCATTTCATCTGTTTAGACGGGAAGCCAATTATGTGAAGAAAGTCTCCGAAGAATCTGATTTCCCTGAAACGATATTTGAATTTAATGACTGGTTATCTGTTTCTCGGGTGTTCAGAAATTTCTAACTTTCATCCGATTCAGTGTTTTTAGTTGGTTCTTCAAGCATTAAGACTTTCTTGATTTTCTTATCTTTTCTCGTGTTCGGATCTAAGGCTAATTTTGTGAAGAAGATCTCTGAGAATTTTAATTCTTTGAAGACAGTGTACTGAATTTAATTGCTGGTCTTCCGTTTCGCGGGTAATAAAAATTTCATAACTTCTAATTGGAATACTATTTTAGAGTGGTTCTTGAGGCATTAAAATTGTATTAATATCATATCCAGATTGTATGTTCGTCTCGGAAGATGGTTTGGTAAGGAAGATCTTCGAATGTGTGAATACTTTGAAAAGATACGGTGAAAATACGGTGAAAATGATATGCTGAACCGTTATTTTCCAGACGTTCAAAAATTCATAAATTCCGCCTGGTTCGACCTTTCTGATTGTTTCTTTGGGTGAAAAATCCGTCTTGATGTCATCTTCATTTCGTATGTTCGGTTCAAAGTCTGATTCTTCGAGGAAGACCCCCGGAATGCGAATTACCAGAGAAAATATTGTGTTGAACCGAATTTTTATTTCACTGTTTCTCGATATTGTAAAAATCATAACTTTTTCGATTTTTATTGTATCAAGATGATTCTTTTTTCATAATTTCACAAATGATGTTATCTACAAGTTTTCTTCAGAGCTCGAGGTCGAATTCAGCTCCGAAGACTTTGGTTCAAGGCTCGCATCTTAAACCGAACAATGAAAATTTTTGCATTATTGAAAAAGATAATGTTAGTGTCAAATGTTCTTGCCACTTTAAAATTCATAACTCGCTCAAATTTTATTGTATCGAGTCCATTCTTTCGGTACGACATCATAAATTTCATGATCTACGATTTTGTTGTGGGTCTCGCATCGAGATTTCACACCGATTATCATTGAGTTTGTGGATTTTCCGTCTGACCGCGTTTGTTGACACTGAAAATTCAGCTTTGTGAAGAAATTGATTGGGATTTCTCTTAACCCAAACCAAGGCCCAATTGTCAAGACTATATATTGTTTTTGCCTCTCTATTTTCAAAAGATTCCAATCATTTGCTAAATTTCACTCTCTAAATTATCTCAAATACTCTCTACTCTTTCTCTCAAACTCAAGAAAGGAAAGAAGAAGAAAAGTTCAAAAATCAATTTTCCCTCAAAGATTCTCCCTCTCTCTCACACGCCTCTCTCTCTCCGCAGACCGCCGCTGCATACTCCCTTTGGCAGCTGCAGGCAGTGCTGCTCCCTCTGATTCCGCCACACGTCACCGACTCTCTCTTCTCCATCTGTTTCGCGCGTTTTCCTATGGCTTCCTCCCTCTAGTTGCTCGCTTTCTCCGATCCGGAAATTACTCCTCTTCTCCTCTTCGATTTTGATTCGATAATTTCTCATTCTCTTGATTTAAGTGCTTTTACATAATTGATTTTATGCATAAGTGTTTTTTCTTAAATTATTTGATTCCATGAGTTGAATCTTGTTTAATTCTTAGAATTAATTGCTAATTGAATTGTTGATGTTGCATAAATCCAAAATTTCTAATTGATTCTTGAATTGTGGATGTTCCATAAATGTGGAGTTGATTAATTGTTTGAGAATCTCATGAAGTTTTACGTGTCGAAATCGATATATTGCTTGTAATTCCTAATTAACATGCCAAAATTGGATTATGATTCGGTGCCTTGTGCATAATTATTGATTTTCATATCAGAATCGAATCTTGATACGTTAAACTGATTTCGACGCGTAAAATGATTTTTGACTTGTGGTTGATTTAATTGTTACCGGTAGGGATTTATTTCATTACAATATATTTGAGAATTTTAGGCGATGTTTCATGAGTCGAATAATTGTTTCTGATATGTCCGAACGTATTTCAGAATTTAATTTTTAATGTGCGTCGATTCATGCGTAATGCTGCTCAAAATAATCGAATGTATTGTAATCGATGATTTTATTGTTTCTTAACACATAATTAACATTGTTTTGGTTATTGTGTGATACCAGTGTGGAGTTTTAACGATTAAAATTCAGTTTTCCAAGCTATTTCATGAATTAATGAGTTGCTTTCCAGAATAATGAAGTAGCTTGTGTTTTGCATTTCAAAATGCATTCGGTACATGTTCATTCAAGATTGGACATTTGTTGACTATTGGCATTGAGTGTTACCAATTTTAATCCTAGTTTTCAAGCGATATTGTGAATTGTTATGGTGTTGTCTGTAACACCCCAATTCTACCCGATAATTATATATGCAAATCAGAGTCATAAAATTCATGCAAACGAATCAGGATGCCACAAATTCATCTTTAAAAACACATTGCATTCAACATGGATACATAACACTTTAAACTTTGGATGAACCATCATCATAATACTTTAATCTCATAATTCAACAATTTAAACATCTACGCAGCAGAATTCTTAATAACATCTTTATCCATCGTTACAGCAACTTCAAAACAACACATACTTCATAACAATCAAATTAAAGTTCAACAACTGAAATAATCAATAATTAAAACAACAAGCACTCACCCCCCCGAGTGTTACATATCAGAGAAATGACACCGACTCGAACAACTGAAGGTATACAACCTTCACTCTCGATTACCTACACATTACCAATGTAAGGGTAACATTCAAACAGAAGGGGTGAGATATATAATAATATAATAAAACGTATGATAATTAATATATTAAATTAGATCACATAACACCACCACTTCTCATCTTAAAAAAGATAATAATCGCAACATAAATACCAACAATATACACATTCACCGCATCAATACACAACTTCTTTATGCAATCGTATAATGCGACTCAATACTATGCAAATGCATGTGGTACCATTGGAGCAGAACTCCCATCTTAAAAATCTGCCAATAAATAAAGGCATCAACAAGGCATAAGCCTTCATCTTAATATTCGACAATACAGACCATCTTAACGAGCATAAGCTCCATCTTGAAATGCAATGTATGCGACACAATCATGAATGTAATGACAACACCATAATTAACAACATCTCAACACAACATCATCGTTGGCCAGAAACCTACATCCTAATAGCTGGCAATTATTAGAGGCATCTCAACATCTTTCATAAACATCTTTCATCAACATCGTTCATCAATATCATTTATACATCATAATTCATCAAACATCATTTATACATCATAATTCATTAAACATCATTCATCATCAACAACTCAGCCATACAACAATACAACAGTAACTCGTCAATCTCGCAACGTTGGCCATAGGCCTACAACCTGATATTACCTATAATTTGTTAGTCATCTAAGGCTTACTTCTAAATTACCAAACCTCTACGTATTATTCATTTTGTAATACTACATTATTATCATCATTAATCCTAATGTTACAAACCAAACAGTAATCTATAATCATCTCATCCTCATCATTCTTCACAAAAATCAACATAGTGATTAACGCGAGAATTAACTATAATCCTAATTTGGATACTAGGATTATCCTTCCTATTCTTCATATGATCCTTAAGAATGAAGTTCATCGCGTTAGCTATTCAACGCTTCAAACGACACCTCGAACGGAGTCCGAAAACTCAAGTTACAGCCCTTGGAAAACGAATCTGTCAAAAACCAGACAACATGGATCGACGCGTAAGGTCTTGGGTCGGCGCATACTGGACTTAACACGTTACATGAGTCGATGCATACTCTCTTGTATCGACTCATACTAAGTATGCAACACTGTATGTATCGATACCTGCTCCTTCGTGTCGACTCATCCTGAGTCTAAAAGTCTTCATGTATCGATGCATGACTCCTTCGTATCGACTCATCCTGAGTCTAAAGGCCTTCATGTATCGATGCATAACGTTTGGGGTCAACACATACTGCTCTGTCATGGATATTTTTTGCGATTTCACTGTATTTTCACTACGGTTTCCATACTTTAGGCCCTAAAAACATCCTATAATCATAGATAATCATCAATTATAATTATCCTATAATTCTACATCAAATATACATCATTGAGACATCATTATTTATCTTTCAATCATCGATTCTCACCATACAATAACATATACATTCAATCATGAACAAGACAACATTTTCACATCTAATCCCATAAACCAATCATCATAAACCTTATTATAGAGTCAGAACCCCACCCTTACCCTGGATTGAAGGTTGCTCTATAAGTTTTCGGGTTGAATCTCCGTTCTGCCTCTTTTCCTCTTTTCCAACAGCTTTCACGTTCTCTTCTTCCAACCCTTATTCTTTCTCTCTTACTTCTTCTTCTTTCCTCCTTATTTCTAACAATAATAAAATAACCCTATTATTCTCTTTATGCCTTAATGGGCTTAAGACTACTACACCCCTTTTTTACTACTTCTATTATTTAAAACAAGTCCACATCAAATAATATCATTCTTCTAATATTATTCCACAACTTAATAAAATAAATAAATCCAACTAATCACAACACATCAACTATCATCATAACACAACTTCACAAATATTTCAAAAATAATTTAATTAAATAATTAATTAAATTACGGGCGTTACATTGTCCCGTAAATAAAAGTTCAAAAAAATGCAGTTAACATGTACCAGAATGTGTTTTGTCATTACTCGACGTTTGCTTGACATTTGTGTTTTTTCCGGTG
Organism: Vicia faba; assembly: GCA_948472305.1. Taxonomy (NCBI): domain Eukaryota; kingdom Viridiplantae; phylum Streptophyta; class Magnoliopsida; order Fabales; family Fabaceae; genus Vicia; species Vicia faba. Next base: position 1,010,553,794 of record OX451738.1, read on the forward strand.
GATTTTAAATCAATATTTTTTAACATCTCATGTATGATAAACATGCTTTATGGAATTTGTGTTCATGCATATATGTCATTTCAGTTTTCATTTAATACTTGTTTGCATATAATTAATCATTTCAGGAGCGTGTATGATGAGTTTTCTTGTTTCTGATGTGAATTTCGGCTTAATTTTATGTATTTTTTTATAGTTTTGTTCGGTTTTCCTTCTAAAATGTACATTTAGTTTTGATATTCACATGATGCATGCTTGCACTCCCTTGGTCGATTATTGAACATTATTCTAGTGTTGGCTCGATTTCGGTGTATTTTTCGGGTTAATTCTTAAGATGACGGAGGTGCTGCCTCGGTTTTGTAAAGTGTGCTCAGAATACATTTTAATTGTTGGGTTATGAATTATTTCACTTGTATTGGTATTTTTTACACATTTGTATTGAGTTGTATTGATTTCAGACCGACATTTCGTGCGATTCATGTTATGATGCACATGCTGCCCCATATTTGATTGTGTGCTTCCATTACTTGTTGATTTCGCGTTATGCATGATAATATGCCATTTCAAGTCGTGATGTCGATTATTGAGTTACATTTGATATTCCTTTTTATTTGCTAACTCTTCTTGTGACATTGTGCAAGTTTTGGAATGCGATTCACCGAGACACATTTGTCCGGTTTTTACTATTTTCTTGTGTAGCATTGCTTGGTGCAGGACATTAGCTTGGAGCGTGCATAACTTGAAATTTATTTTCGCATTGTAATATTGTATAATTGTGTTGGATATTTCATCTAATTTGGTTTGTTTATTGATGCTAGCTCTCTTGAAGTATTCCAGGTTTCTTGGCTTTTACGTGCTATATAACAGACTCTTATCCGTTTGGTATATTTCTTGTTTATTTTTCTACATTTGTTTACTGCTTTTCTGATGCTATGAGAAGTAGGAATTGAGATGGATGATTATTTACCGCTTTCTGATGCCATAAGAAGTAAGACTAGAGATGCATGTTTTGGGAGTCCCTTGGAGGAAAATCTGGTTTATTTAAAGACCTTGTTTAAGGTAATTCCTACTTGTGTTTGTTTATCATTCTGCGTGTTCACTTTTGTGCCAAAGACCTCGATGAAGGCGTCCCATTCCCATTCCCCATTGATAAGTCCTCAAATAAGACAAGTGGAAAAGGGTTTGCAATCGACCCCCACAATTTCAAGTCCACAGGTCATTCGCAGCTTGCATCGTACATCGATGCCACAAATCATGCTATTCTTTTATTGAGTCGGTCAAGTGGAATACAAGGATCTGTAACCAATCCCATACACTTTGTCATTAGCTCACGTGTCATGAACGTTTACGCTCCAATGTGATCTCATTATTTCCTTCTATCTCCTACATAGATAACGTGATATCTTGGTTAGGTGTTTAGTCGCTTATGACGATTCATTCTCTTTCTTCTCTTGCCTGGATAACGTGATGTCTTGGTTAAGAGTTGATATCCCTTATTCTTCTTGCCATGGTGACATGCTATCATGGTTAATAATCGCTTATTCCCCCATTCTTGCTTGCTGTTGTACCCCAAAATTTCCCCTCTCATTTATCAAAACTTTTCTCACAAGATCTCTTTGACTCAAGACTGGATTAGGGTTTGGTCAGCTCAAGACATCTCATCTTGCACTGATAACCTAAAATTAGGGTTTGAGTTTGCACAAGTATTTTTGGACTATCATTGCTTCATATGACTTTCAAACATCATTATGGATCCCTAAGATCACTCATGACAAGTTTCAAGCCTTGAACCACATTTTTGATCAGTCAATTGGACAATTGACCTAAAAATCAGTTGTATTGGGGAAAAAGTCAACCATGGCCAATTTATAGTAAAAATTCATAATTTTTTATCAACATCAACATTTTAAACTCACATGTATCATTTGGTCAAGTTTGGATCATAATTCCTCAAGAAATTTGATCAAATCATCAAAAGGGCAAAATGGTCAAAATTAGGGTTTTAACTAAGGAAGGGCAATTTCTGATTTTTAACCTAGAAAATGACCAATTGAGTTCAAGCATGATTTCAAGGATTCAATGGAATCATCTTGACTTAATTACATAGCTCAAAACATCTCAAATACATTGGATTGGCAGATGAAATTTGCAGTCAACTGATCAAAAGTCAACTGTACACTGAAAAGTCAAACTTTGACTTTTTGGTCAAAATCAAGTACCAAGGGTCATAAGTCATCAAAAAATTTCCAAATGTGAAACTTGTTCATCAAGAAAACCAAATTTGAAAATTAGGGTTTTGAATTTAAAATTTTTCTAACTTAGAAATTTTCTAAGTATAGAAAATTTTCTTGTTTTTCTCAACTTTACACCACTTTTTCACCATGATGCATGTTGATTCAAGGAAATTACCCAACATGAAAGTTGTAGACCTCCATGAAATCTACAAATTTTCTTCACAAACTTTTCCATAAAGATGCTTGGATCTCAAGATATAAATTTGTGAATACATGGTCATGAACTTGTTAACTTAGTGAAATTTTGCCCTAATTTAGGCAGGTTTTGGACCCAACTTCATGGCAATTTTTCACCTAGTTCCAAGAGGTATATAAAAATTAATTTCAAAGATGAATTATAGAGATCATTTCAAGCTTTCCAAAATGTCCACGAACTCCTCAAGATCATTTTTTAGTAGGGAGAATCGAAGAGATGAAATTGGCAATTTCTCACTTTTTGTCCAAAACATTTCATGAAGAACAAAGTTGCAAATCAATCCTATGTTGGCTAATTCATGTTGTACAGGTCCTAAACTTGTTCCACACTCCTTAGTTAAATGCTTACTCAGTTGATAAAGCTTTGATCCATGCTTTTGAACCTTTATCCAACTTGTAATTCCATTTATGGCAAAAAGGTTCCATTGCCATTTTGAAAAAGAGCAACTTTTGCAAACTTTGCAATCTTGAGCATTGGACCTGTCCCCTTGGTGCATACAAACCTCACAGGTCTCAAGTAAGTTTTACAAACTCATACCAACCCTAAACAAGCTGGTACAAGCATGTGAAGCTTGGGTCTTATCACTTTGCTTCAAGTACAAGAAAGTTGGCAAAAAGGCTAACATTTGCAGATCCGTTGGGAAGCTGACCTAAGACCATTTCCATACTAATACACAAAGATTATACAACACATAACACGATTGGAAAAGACCTGAAACACTCCCAAGCTGAAAAACACCAAAAACCTGTTCAAACCTACAGTTTCTGCACAAACACTTCCATCTTCCATTTGGCTCGTGCGTTTTGAGTTTGGATCATTCAAACACCTTACATACTTGATACCTAGCCCATCCAAACCATCATCCTTGTTCTGTAATCACTTTTCCACCATCTTCCATTGTTGAGTTCAAAGCTTGCAGATTGACTTGGCCAAGGAGTTCCAACTATTTTCAGAGCAAGGCAAGGGTTGGAATAGATTCAGGGAAGCTCAAGGAAGCTCAAACAAGCACCAGGCCTCCCTCAAACTCACCCCAGTTCATTTCAAGATTCCAACTGAAGGAGGTAAAATTTCAAACTCTATCTCTTTGTACAGGCAACCTTAGGCCACGATTTGTGAATAAAAAATGTAATCCTCATCATAACGAAGCTATACATGCCATTATCTTGCATTGATTTTACTTGTGCTAAGAGAATTTGAAAATTGAAATTTCTGGAAATATTAGGTCAAGATTTAGGGCTTTTAAAATTCTATTTGATCTTTTGATAGTTAGATTACATAGCTTACATGGTTGGAATCGTGAGTTCAAGTACTATAATTTTCATGTTATGCATTTTCATTTTTATGGAAGTATGAAGAAGTTACAGGGTGTCTGGCTTTAGCTTGAGGAAGAAGATGAAACAGGGCATAGGGCGCATTTTGTAATATATTGTTTTTGTTTCACTGAAGACAATGGAAGTATAGCCACCCCAGTGACAAAGCAGCACGCTGGTGAGGCCCATGTCCTGAGTTCGAACCTGCGCGCTACTTTTGTTATTTTTCACTTTTTTCCTTTTCCATTTTCTACACTTTTTGCAGGCTGGGCTTGTCTTTTGGGCCAAAGCTTTTTTGCTAATATCATCACCACTGATCTGCTATATCACCCCCTTACTAACTTTCATATTTTTATTTTTATTTTGTTTTATTTTCATATTTTTACATATTAAATATTTTCTCCAATATATAAAAATCCCAAAAATATAAATTGATAATATTACACTTTTATTTTATTTTTTCTCACATAAAATATATTTTATTTTAATAGGATATAATTTATTTTAATATAAGCTTGTGAATATAATTAAATATATTTAGTTTAATTTATTTTGTATTTCATACTTATAAATACCTATTTTTTCATATATATAATTTTAATATTTATATACCATATTATTTATTGTTATTATACAAAAAATACACAAAATAATATCTATAGAAACTTTAATTTCTTTTAAAATAAAAATTAGGGTTAAACCCCTTTCAAAAATTATTTCTTTTTCCTTATATTTTTTAGGTTTAGATTAAAATTTCTTTTACATAAAAACAAGACACAAAAATATTTTTCTTACATGTACATTGCATTCTAAATATTGTATTGTATTTATTCTAAATTCATACAAATTCGATTTGGTTGTAATAATTTATTTAGCTTTATATTCTTGCAAAATCCCCATTCAAACTTGTATTCCCCCTTCCCATAAATTGTTGTAATAGCTTAGAAATATTTATATTACGCAATTTATCGCTTTATATACCATGATTAGTAATTAGGGTTTGTATGACAAGAATCAAACAAAGTAAAATAGAACACTCTAAATACAAGACAAAATCAAAGCATGAAAATGATACACTTGCACACAAGTACCCTTAGGGTTTCCCCACTTGGTTGCCTAAAACAAAAATGGCCATGTTACGCATGCGAAGTATCTTGGCAAAACAAAACAAATATAAGATCATAGTCCCTCAATGACGCTATTCAAAATTTGCCTTACAAAATGATCTTGGTCCCTCAAAAATGCTAAGATACTTTGCAAATATTGCTAATCATGGTTATACGACGACCCACGCCCGTCCCGTTTACATCCGAAGATAGGGTTGCTTACCAAATCAATGGTAAGACAACAATGTCAAAGGAATAAAAAAGGTACAAGAAAGACATTTGAGTAGGTGGATTACTTCTAGTTACTTGCTCCAACAATTATCCTTGCTATTTTCAAAACAAACACACACACATTTCAAAAACATCTTACAAACATTGAAAACATTTTCAAAAAGACAAACATCTTTGTATACATTCTTACGAACGAGAATCATTACAAAGATTGCCTAAACGAATGGCCTCTTTTACAAAATACTTTCAAAACCACAAAAAGCACAATTTCAAGCAAACAAAAGCAAGTGATCTAAGAAATTAACTAAGAGCCCATGGAAAACCATGGATGAAAAGGGTGCTAACACCTTCCCTTTTCATAATCTACCCCCCGAACTCAAGAAACAATCTCAAAGGTCTTTCCTGTGCTTTTTCACCTTTCCTTTTGGATAAAAGAAAAGTCGGTGGTGACTCTTGCTAACCGTAACATTTGCGATAAAACGCAAAACCTCAAGTTAGTTCTCCCACCGCATCACACTTGCCTCGATGATTCAAGGTAAAAAACACTAACCAATTCAAAATTCATTGTGCTGCTTGGATTTTCTTTTAAAACCCTTTTTCACGGTAAAAAACATAGAATAAACTGAAACATGAGAGCCGAACTACGACGCTTTAATTACTCGAAAGGGATACGTAGGCATTAGGTCATGGGGCCTAAGCGAGCAAAACTTTATAAGTATTCCTTATTTTCCCTGTGTTTTATTTCGCATCCATTCCCTATTAGCATTAAACTTTAGACATAGATTTTTACACACTCTTAGATTAGAGCAAACAAAAGTGGATCATGTTGAGTACCACAAACGCATAGGGTGCTAATACCTTCCCTTCGTGTAACCGACTTTCGTACCCTTTATCTTGGTCGCAAGAAAATCTTATCCATTTCTTTGAGGTTCTCTCGGTATCTTACCTTCCTTCCGGATGAATAGAGTTCGGTGGCGACTCTTTGTTTTTTTTTGCAGCGCAACAGCTGGCAACTTTTATGGGGACTGGTTGACCAATTGTTATTCCATCCTATGCAAGTCAATCCTAGATTTTGTTTGTTTTCTTGTCTTTGGGTGTTTTGTATGTTATTTCTTTATTGCTTCTTTATTTACATGCTTTCGTGCATGTTGAGGTAAAAGGCCCAGTACCCAAGCCAGAGTGCACTATCTAGGAAACCTAGGAATATGGTAGAACATGACGGCTACTGGACAAAGGTCCTACTAGCATGATCATGTCGTATACGCTCATATGAGGTTCAAACGGGGTGTTATCATCATCCACTTTTGTGGCTTGATGATAGTGCTTTCAAGTAAACCCGTGATTTTGAGTTACCATTGACCTTACCCTAACCTAGTCTTTACCCGTGAGCGGGGAGGGAATAATCTTTATAGGTACAAATGGTGACTATTTATTATGATGGTGATTGTATATTATGTTCGTGACTTGGTTTTCTGTGGTTTATGTTATGAAACTTTGACCGCGGTATTCTCGGCATATTCAGAAACAACATAGTAGATTTATGGTGTTATGGAAACCTTGATCCCATGTGTTACTGTTCTTGCATCATGACATGTTTATTTTTACAAAAAAAAATGTATATGTCTAAAAAAGGTTAACCTGCATTTGCATTTCATTTTCAGGGTGTTTCAGAGTAGTCGTCTGTATCAGAAATGGCAAGCAACGATGGTACCGTCAAGAGAGATACCAGAGACACCTTCGGCTAAAAGTTTGGCACTAGCAGTTGGCCTCATTTGAAAGAGTTGGGAAAGGTTGTGGTTTATCCGAATTCACAAACTTTTAGCAAATGATACGAGGATCTTTATGATCCGGAACTGTGATGTTTCACATTCCAGGATTATCATCTAGCTCTGACTCTTGAGGAGTATTCTCATATCTTGGGGATCAAAGTCACTAATCACATTCCCTTCTCTCACGTTCGAGATAAACCCGATTATGAAGGTATCACTAAGACACTTTACTTGAGACTGAGTAATGTGAAAAGTAATTGGAGGAAGAGAGGTACAACCAATGGTTTCCCTATGGATTTCTTGTTAAGAAAAGCTGAAGAGATGGCAACTAAGGGTATTTGGGTCACATTCAACACTCTGCTGGAAATTTTGATTTATGGCCTCATTATATTCTCGAATGTTAAAAAGTTGGTAGATTTGGCTGCCATCTGCGTGTTCATGAATCCAAATCCGGGACCAACTATCTTGGCCAACACTTACTTTGTTATCCATTCCAAGCATGGTAAAAAGGGGGTTATGGTCTGTTGTGTGTCGTTATTGTACAAATGGCTCATGTATCAATTTCCTACCAAAGGACCATTCATGGATACTCAGAGTACTCGCACATGGGCAACAAAGCTCATGGCTATCACTTCCTTTGATATAACTTAATACAGACACCAACTTGACTGTGTTGTGGTGGTTACCAGTTGTGGGGTTTTTTTCAATGTCCCACTCATGGGGATGCAGGGAATGATTAACTATAACCCCGTTCTCGCCCTGCGCCAGTTGGGATATGCTATGCGAAGTCCTCCTAAGAGAAACAAAATCCAAGAATCTGTATTTTGCAAGAAGGGAGAAGATCTTGAGATGTTATAGAGAGTAAAGATTACTTTGGCTAAAATCTCCAGAAAGGGGAAATACTTCTTCGGGCCAAAAAAGCTTATGACCTATGGACCTTATGTTGATTGGGTCAAAGAGAGGGTGAAAACGCTTTTGTTATGGTTTGCTAAAGAGGACCCTTTGTACCCGCGGCCTGATGAATTGCAGCATGACGTACCCAAAGAACTATTCTACCAAGTGCAAAGTGAGAATCATCATCTTCGCATTGGCATGGAAGCCAAAAAGATTGAGCTATACTTCATAAGGGAAGAGAAGAAGGATTTATCCCGCAAGATCAAAGAGCATGAAGAGCCAAGTGCTTCTAGGAAAAGGTCCAAAGATGAAGACAATTTTATTTCTTCTGATTATCACAAAAGAATTGTTGGCGCGATTGAGAAGAAGTATAAGAAAAGATGCCAATACCGTGAGATCCTCAGAGGGTCCAAGGCTGAATTAGAAAGGAGGTATAAAGACAAAGTTCTAGAGAAGCAAATTTTGGATAAAAGCGCCCAACTTAAAGAAGAAAGCACCCAAAGACTCACAGCAGAGGCCTGACACAAGGGGCATGGTACTCAACTGGCACAGGCCGTGGAGGAAATGACAAGGCTCAAGAGCCAGATGGGAAGATAATGATATTTTCAAGCTGATCAGAGCTATATGCTTGGTTGTTGTTTCATTTTTGTTGTAAAAAACTAATTCCAGGTGTAATACGGTGGGAGAACTGACTTGGGTGTTTTGCGTTTCATCGCAACTCTTATGGATAGCAATAGTCGCTATCGACTTTTCTTTTATTCAATAAAGGAAAGGGTGAAAATAACAAGAAAGACCTTTTCGGGAGGTAGGTTATGGAAAGGGAGGGTGTTAGCACCCTTTTCATCAGTAGTTATCAATGGCCTCTTAGTTTCTATCTCACTTTGAAATGCTTTGCAAAATGTGTTTGTGTTTGTTTGAAAGTGTTTTTGAAAAGTGCCTTCGTTTAGGAAAACTTTGTAATGATTCTCGTCTCTATAAGAATGTATACAAAGTATTAAGTTTTGAAAATGTTTCATGAAAGTGTTGGTGTATTTGAAAGATGTTTTGTTTTGAAATGTATGTGAGAAAGCAACTACGAGCGTTCTACCTACTCAAAAAGTCTTTGTTCTTTTCCTCCTCCTTTAGATAGTGTTATATTACCATTAGTTAGTAAGAAACCATATCATTGGATGTGAAGGGAGAGGCGTGGGTCATCGTATAGTCATAGAAGGAAACTTGTAGAATACTTTAGCAATTATCGTAAGGGTCTAAGACCGTTTACCGAAGGCAACATAGAAGGGTCATCGAGGGACTACGATCTTGTAATTGAGGGTCTTTGCTAAAGCACCCCACGTTCGAGGGACATGACTATTTCAATCTAAGGCAACAAGTGAAGGTTAACCATAGAGATGCATGTGTGCAAAGTGTATTATTTTCATTTAATTTGTATTGAATTAGAGTTTCCTATTGTTTGATTATAAGTCTTGCCATACAAATTATAATTACTAGCAATAATATGGAAAGCGATAAATTGCGGAAGTTAAAAGTCCTACGCTATTACAATACTTTAAAGGGTGGAAGTACAAATTATAAACGGGGATGACAAGTAAAATAAACCCTAATTACTATTACATGACTTTGATAATTACATAAATTATAGTGCGAAATAATAAAATGTACAAAGAAATGTAAAGAGAAGAGAAATTATTTTTATGACTTTTTAATGAAAAGAGTTTCTATTAAACTAAATGGAACTAATTAATTTACAAGAAAGTTAGTTAATTACCAAAACTTAAAGTATAATTTAAAATTAAACCAAACCAAAGTCTAGTTAACTTTACTTAATTAATAAATAAAATGTTTTTTAGGGTTTTTGTTATTTACATATAAAAAAATAAAATAAGGTAGAGATAAAATAATAATAAAAACTTCTAGTCTATTTGTCTAAGAAAATATATTTTGATTATTTTTTGAATAAAAATAATAATAATAAAATAAAATAAAAGAAGAAATGAAAATAAAATAAGAAATATAAATTAAAGGGTCAGAGGGTTTAAAAAGAAAATGGGTGTGTGTGATGCAGTGGGAGAACTGACTTGAAGGTTTTGCGTTTGTGTTCACAAATGTTGCGGTTAGCAAGAGTCGCCACCGACTTTTCTTTTATCCAAAAGGAAAGGTAAAAAAGCACAGGAAAGACCTTTGAGATGGTTTCTTGAGTTCGGGGGGTAGATTATGAAAAGGGAAGGTGCTAGCACCCTTTTCATCCATGGTTTTCCATGGGCTCTTAGTTACTTGTTTAGATCACTTTCTTTGCTTTGTTTTGTTTGAAATGGTGCTTGGTATGGTTTTGAAAGTATTTTGAAAAGAGGCCACTCGTTTAGGCAATCTTTGTAATGATTCTCGTTCGCAAGAATGTATACAAAGATGTTTGTCTTATGAAAATGTTTTCAATGTTTTGTAAGATGTTTTGAAATGTGTATGTGTTTTTGAAAATATCAAGGATTGTTTTGAAATGGGACAAGTAACTAGAAGCTAATCTACCTACTCAAATGTCTTTCTTGTGCATTTTTATTCCTTTGACATTGTTGATTTACCATTGATTTGGTAAACAACCCTATCTTTGGATGTAAACGGGACGGGCGTGGGTCATCGTATGACCATGATAGAAATGTTGCCAAGTATCTTTAGCATTTTTGAGGGACCAAGATTATTTTGTTTTATGCAACCTTTGAATAGCGTCATTGAGGGTCTATGATCTTATATTTGTTTTTGTTTTGCCAAGATACTTCGCGTGCGTAACATGGCCATTTTTATTTAGGCAACCAAGTGGGAGAAACCCTAAGGGTGATTGTGTGCAAAGTGTGTCATTTTTCATGCTTTTGTCTTTCATTTAGGGTTTTCTATTTTGCTTTTGTTTTTGTTCTTGTCATGCAAACCCTAGTTACTAAGCATAGTATATAAAGCAATAAATTGCGTAAAATAAACTAAGCTATTACAACAATTATTATGGGAAGGGGGGATACAAGTTTTGAATGGGTATTTTTGCACAAATATAAACCTAAATATATTATTACAACCCAATCGAATATTGCGCGAATTAAATAAATGTACAAGTATTTAAAATGCAATGCAAATGTATTTATGTAAAAATGTTTTGGTATTTGTTTTTTGTGAGAAAATGATTTAATTAAACCCTAAAAAAATATTATTTTTGGAGGGGTGAAACCCTAATTTTTATTTCAAAGAAAATAATGTTTCAATATTAATATTTTTACCATTTTTTGTACAAGAAAATGATAAATAATATTATATATAAATATTAAAAATTAAGTATGTGTAGAAAATAAATATTTTATGTGTATAAATAATATAATAAAAATAGTAAGTATTTTTTATATTGTATTTACAAATTTATTTAAGAAAATAAAATCTATTATCCTAATAAACTATTTTTATGCAAAAAATAATAAAAAATAAAATAAAAATTGTAAAAAATAAAGAAAAATATTTTTAGGATTTTTATCATTCAGAAAAAATAAATAAAAGCAATAATTATAAAAATATGAAGAAAAATGCAAAAAAATATAAAATAATAGCCAGGGGAGTGTAGTAGTGAATCAGGAGGTGTGAAAAGCAAAAACAAAAAGGGGCCAGACGCCAAAAATCCCAAGACACTCATCCCTGTCCTCCAGCCATCTCTTCTGCGCGCGCTTCATGTTTCAAACTGTAACTTGCTAATGCTTGCACAAAAACAAAAACTTATACCATGAAACTTGTGGCATTTGAGCTCACGATTCCAACCATATAAATTATGTGACCTAACTCTAAAAGATCAAGGAGAATTTTGATGGCCCTAATTCGTGACCTAACTTTTTCAGCATTTTCAAACTTCAAATTCTCTTAGCTCAGTTAATATAAATGAAAAGTATGCATATGTACAGCTTCACCATGTTATGGACTACATTTTTTCTTCAAAAATCGTGGCTTGAGGATGCCTATTCAGAGAGATAGAATTTAGGAAATTACCTCCTTCAGCTGGATTTGGATAGAGCAATGTAGGGACCTTAATGGAGGCCTGAGGATCGTGTGAACTTCCTTGAGCTTCCCTGAAGCTATTCCAATGCTTAGCTTGCTCTGAGGATGGCTGAAACTCTTTGCACAAGTCAAGTTGCAAGCTTCCAAAGTGAAAATAGAAATGGCTAAAAAAGGGGTTACAGTAACAGTGTAAAGGCTTGGATTGCTTTGGTTTGATATGTAGAAGGTGTTTGAAGTGTTAAAATACAAAACGCACGAGCCAAAATTAGTTGGCTTTGGTTTTGCAGATTCTGGATGTTTGGACAGAAAAATGGTATTTATGAGTTTTGGGGAGTTTTATCTTCAATTCCATCGTGCTATGCCTTGCCAAATGTTTGTGTATTTGTATAGAAATGATACAATGTCCACTCCTTACTAGCTGCACAAGTTTTTGACCTTTTGCAACCTTTCTTGGTTTTTAAGTAAAGTGACAAGACCAATGCTAACATGCTTGTCCATGCTTGCTTGTGACCTGAAATGAACTTGTACCATATGCTTAAGACCTGTAGAAATTTCTTGCATCAAAGGGACAGGTCCAAGGCTCAAGATTGATGAAGTTACAAAAGCTCATCTTTATGAAAATGGCATTGTGAACTTTATGCCTAAAATGGAATTATCTCTTGTACAATGCTTCAAAAGCAAAGATAATGCCTTTAGCTTCTGAGTTTGCATTTAATTATGGATTTTAGAATGAGTTTAGGACCTGTAAAGCAAGATTCAAACATCAAAGATCTGATTTGCAACTTGATGCTTTGTGAAAATGGCATGAACAAAAGTGATAAAATGCCAACTTCTCTTCTTCGATTCTCCCTAACCAAAAATGATCTTGGAGAGTTCTTGGACATTTTGGAAAGCTTGCAATGTTCTTTATAATCCATATTTAAAATTCATTTTGAGATACCTCTTGGAACTAGGTGAAAAATGTCCATGAAGTTGGGTCCAAAACCTGCCTAAATTAGGGCAAAATTTCACTAAGTTATTTAGTTCATGGACCTATATTCACAAATTCATAACTTGAGATCCAAGCATCTTTTGGGAAAAGTTTGTGAAACTAAGTTGTATATTTCATTGAGGACTACAACTTTCATGTTGGAAGTTTTCTTTGAATCAAATTGCATCATGGTGAAAAAGTGGTCAAAATTTGGGAAAAAATAAGAAAATTTCCATACTTAGAAAAATTCAAAGTTATGAAAATTTTCAAATTCAAAAACCCTAATTTTAAAAATTGGTTTTCTTGGTGATCAAGTTTCATATTTTGACATATCTTGATGAATTATGACCCTTGGAACATGATTTTGATAAAAAAGGTCAAAGTTTGACTTTTTAGTGCACAATTGACTTTTGATCAGTTGACTGCAAAATTTATCTGTCAATCCAATAAACTTGAGATCTTTTGAACCATGTAATTAGGTAAAGATGATGCCATTGCACCCTTGAAATCATGTTTGAACCCAATTGGTCATTGGTTAGGTTAAAAATCAGAAATTGCCCTTTCTCAATTGAAACCCTAATTTTGACCATTTTGCCCTTTTGATGATTTGATCAAATTTCTTGAGGAGTTGTGATCCAAACTTGATCAAATGGTACATATGAGTCTAAAATGTTGTTGTGGATCAAAAATTATGAAGTTTGACTATAAATTTGCCATGGTTGACGTTTTCCCCAATACAACTGATTTCTAGGTCAACTGTCTGATTGACTGATCAAAAATATGGTTCAAGGCTTGAAACTTAACATGAGCAATCTTAGGGGTCCAAGATGATTTATGAAAGTCACATAAAGCATTGGTGGTCCAAAAATCCTTGTGCAAACTCAAACCCTAATTTTGGGGTATCAGTGCAAGATGAGATGTCTTGAGCTGACAAAACCCTAATCTTGTCTTGAGTCAAAGAAGTCTTGTGAGAAAAATCTTGATAAAGGAGAGGGAAAATTTTGGGGTACAACAGCTGCCCCTGTTCAATCTTCTTGAACCTGAAGAGTTAGATTGGCGAGTTTTGTCGTTCGTGACTCGAAGGTAAAAGATGATTGGACACTAGAGTGCCCATAAATTTGCACTCGAAAAAATATAGTTAAGGGAATGGGCTTAAAGATGCCATTTGGAGAGGTGATATAATCTTGTTGGAGATGGGCTTGTAGATTCCATCCAAGAATGTTTGTTAAATTGTAAGTGGTAAGTCATAAGAATAAGTATCAGAATGGTATCCGCGTCTGGAACGTATCTGAGCTGTATCTGGAAACTTGTAATCTGAATGAGAAACAGAATAGCATCCGTGTCTGGAGCGTATCCTTACTGTATCAAGAGTGTGAAATCTGAGTGAGAATAAGTATCAGAATGGTATCCGCGTCTGGAACGTATCTGAGCTGTATCTAGAGACTTGTAATCTGAATGAGAAACAGAATATCATCTGTGTCTGGAGCGTATCTGTACTGTATCAAGAGTGTGAAATCTGAATAAGGGCCAGAATGGCATCCGTGTCTGGAGCGTATCTGAACTTTGAAATTTGAATGAGTAACAGAATGACTTCCGTGTCTGGAGTGTATTTGTACTGTATCAAAATGTTGAATGTGAATGAGTAACAGAATAACTTCCGTGTCTGGAGTGTATCCATACTGTATCTTGATTGCATATTGTTAAACGGTAGATGTTAATCTTATTCTGAAAAGGGTAAAATGTTAGCTGAAACACAAAGTTATGATGCATGAAATGTATGATGCAATATATGTATTTTATCAATGTTTATGATATATGGACGTAATGTATGCGCATGTAACCTGATTCGCTGTATTGCTGAGGAAAATAAATCCTTGACTGCTGCCGGGGACAATAAATCCTTGATTGCTGAGGATATGAAATCCTTGGCGACTTCACTAGGGATATAGGGATTCTTCATGTCTTGAAGTTGGAGTATTGACAAAAATTCTGCTGCGAGCAATGCCATATACTGCTTGAGTAATCTGCTTAGGGAATCCAGAGAATTTCGATGACTTCTACTGGGGATTACACAATGGGAATCCTTGTTCTGTTGGGGAATAAAGAAAACTCTGATGACTTATGCGGGGAATTAAAAAAAGAGAATCTTCATTCTGTTGGGGAACAATGAAAACTCTGTGGGGAAGAAAACTTATTCCTGTTTGGAAAAAGTTCAGGAGTTTCGGTCATCTGCCACTCTACTGGGGAATTATCCTAGGTTGGGGAGAAACAAAAGTTAACTGTTATCTGGTTGATTTTAAGGCTTCAAGATAACTTGCTGGGGAATTTAGAGAAACTGGATGGTTTCCGTTGGGGATTGATAGTTAGAAGTTTTGGCTCCGCTGAGGATCTAGATGATGTACTGTAGGGATTGCTCGTGGAATAGCCTAAAGACGTTTTCCTATCCTTTCAATCTGTCAGTAATTGTTCTTTTCCATTTTGTTTATTTGTAAACAGTAATTATGTTCAAATGCATATGTTCATTAATGAATCATTGGACGTTTTTGCAAATAAAACACAAGTGTAAAGAAAAAGGCAAATAGTTTTCTGTACTTTGAAAGAGATATCTTTGTATTTACTTTGAATAAGTGTTTTGTACAAAGGAGACAGACATCCTAGTAAGAGGATGGTGTCATCAAAATAAGAAAAATTTATAAAAAGAAAGAATGGATATGTGTGATAATCCCATGGGGTTCCCATTCTGCTATAGCCTTCGTATCTCTGAATATCTTATCTGTCTGTTGCTTCGTCCGAAGATGATTGAATTGATCAAAAGCTCCATGTTTGTTAGTGAAGAGATTGTCCTTGTCCTCAAAGTGATCCGATGAGACATAGTCATACGCTTTAATTCCCTAACTTTTGCCTGGACCACCCTTTCGGGTTTTCAGTCCACCGGGAAACCCTTTTTTGCCCAAGTCGCCCTTTCGGGTTTTCAACTTGCCGGGTGTACATATTTTTTTTATTTTATCCCTAATTTTTGCCCGAACCTTTTGGTTCGCCGGGATGCCCTTGTTTTTCCTAGGTGTGTCAACCTAGCGGGTCTCTTATGTGTAGTATCTTTTGACTATGTTTGCGTTCGCAGGGTGCGGCAGGTCTTTGCCGTCCATGGTGGTTAAGATCACTGCCCCACCAGAAAAGATGTTCTTGATTACAAATGGTCCTTCGTAGGTAGGAGTCCATTTTCCCCTGGGATCACTTTGTGGCAAGATGATGCGCATGATCACAAGATCTCCAACTTGATACACTTGGCGTCTGACTTTCTTGTTGAAAGCTTTGATCATCCGTTTTTGATACGTCTGACCGTGGAAAATAGCAGTAAGTCTCTTTTCATCAATCAAGTTCAGTTGATCAAGTCGGGTTTGAATCCAATCGTCTTCACTCAAACCTGCATCCTTCATGATTCTTAAAGAGGGGATCTGAACCTTAATAGGCAAGACAGCCTCCATGCCATAAACCAAAGAATAAGGTGTTTCCCCAGTTGATATGCGAGCCGTGGTATGGTACCCGTGGAGAGAAAACGATAGCATCTCATGCCAGTCCTTGTAGGTGACTGTCATCTTTTGTATGATCTTCTTAATGTTTTTGTTAGCAGCTTCGACAACACCATTCATCTTTGTATGATAGGGAGATGAATTGTGATGTTGAATCTTGAACTGTTCGCACAAGGAGGTGGTCATAGTATTGTTAAGGTTTGTACCGTTATCAGTGATGATCCTTTCTGGGATACCGTACCGGAAAATGAGATTTTGCTTGATGAAGCGGGCAACAACATTCTTAGTAACGAATGCGAAGGAAGCTGCTTCAACCCACTTGGTGAAGTAGTCAATGGCCACTAGAATGAAGCGGTGTCCATTGGAGGCTGTAGGCTTGATCTCCCCAATCATGTCGATTCCCCACATAGCGAAGGGCCAAGGAGCTGTTAAGACATTTAGAGGAACCGGAGGCACGTGCACCTTGTCTGCATAGATTTGACACTTATGACAGGTCCGAGAGTGTTGATAGCAGTCAGCTTCCATGGTAGACCAATAATAGCCTGCCCGTAGAATCTTCTTCGCCATCGTATGCCCACTAGAGTGAGTGCTAAAGGTACCCTCATGCAATTCAGCCATGATCTTTTCAGCTTCAATCTTGTCCACACAATGGAGCAGAATAGAATCATGATTACGCTTGTATAGGATGCCGTTACTTAGGAAGAACTTAGCTGAGAATCTCCTTAAGAACTTTTTGTCATTGACTGAAGCTCCTTTTGGATATTCTTGAGCCTCGAGATAGCTTTTGACTTCATAAAACCACGACTGGTCCACTACTTCTTCGGTATTAATCTCGTGACAGTGTGCTGGTTCATCCATCCGCTCAATGGTGATCTGGGGAGCCTCATTATCCCAATTAAGTTTAAACATAGATGACATTATAGCTAGAGCATCTGCTAGCTGATTTTCTTCTTGCGGGAAGTGCTCGAAGGTAATCTACTCGAAATATGGTAACAATGTCAAAACATGTTCTTTGTAAGGGATGAGGTTTGGATGCTTACTGTCCCACTCTCCTCTGATCTGACTGATGACCAAAGCTGAGTCCCCAAACACATCTAAGGATTTGATTCCCAAGTCTATGGCAGCCTTGAGTCCAAAGATGCATGCTTCGTACTCTGCCATATTGTTCGTACAGTTGAAGCAAAGTCTGGCAGTGAAAGGAGTATGGCATCCTTCCGGAGATATGAGTACGGCACCGATACCATTACCAAGTGCATTGGATTCCCCATCAAAGTACAGGGTCCATCGGGATCCTTGTTCAGGTCCGTCATATGGCCTGATTTCTTCACTGTTGTCCAATGTCATGATGTCTTCGTCAGGGAAGTCAAACTTCATGGACTGATAATCTTCTATAGCTTGATGAGCAAGATGAGCAGCTAGCACACTGCCCTTTATAGCTTTTTGGGTCGTGTACTGTATGTCGTATTCTGTTAGGATCATCTTCCATATAGCTATCCTCCCAGACAGAGCAGGCTTCTCAAAGATGTACTTTATCGGATCCATCTTAGATATCAGCAAAGTGGTATGAGTCAATATATACTGTCTTAGCCGGCGAGTAGCCCATACCAAAGCGCAGCAAGTTTTCTCGAGCAGTGAATATCTGGTTTCACAGTCGGTAAACTTTTTGCTTAGGTAATAAATAGCGTGCTCTTTTCAGCCAGACTCGTCATGCTGCCCCAGTACGCACCCCATTGAATTCTCTAAGACGGTCAGATACATGATTAGCAGTCTTCCCTCGACTAGAGGCATCAAGACAGGAGGCTCTAGTAAATACTCCTTGATTTTATCAAAAGCAACCTGAAATTCATCATTCCATCTGACTACTTGATCTTTCTTCAACAACTTGAAGATTGGTTCACAAGTAGACGTTAGGTGAGAAATGAATCTGGCAATGTAATTTAGGCGTCCCAAAAAACCTCTGACTTCCTTTTCAGTGCGAGGAGTAGGCATTTCTTGTATCGCTTTGACTTTGGCAGGATCAACCTCGATGCCTTTGTTGCTGACAATGAAACCTAAGAGTTTACCAGACCGGACTCCGAATGTGCACTTGTTTGGATTCAATCTTAACTTATACTCCTTCAACCTGACAAACAGCTTTTGCAAGTGATCAAGGTGTTCTTCTTCAGTTTGTGATTGGGCTATCATGTCATCTACGTAGACCTCTATCTCATGATTTATCATATCATGAAACAAAGCTACCATGGCACGTTGATAGGTTTCCCCGACATTCTTCAGTCCGAATGGCATCAATTTGTAGCAAAATTTACCCCACTGTGTGACAAATGTAGTTTTCTCCATGTCCTCAGGTGCCATTTTGATCTGGTTATAGCCTGAGAATCTGTCCATGAAATAAAATACTTTGTGCTGAGCTGTATTGTCGACCAGGATGTCGATGTATGAAAGTGGAAAGTCATATTTAGGGCTGACCCTGTTTAAATCTCTGTAATCCACGCACATTCTTACTTTGCCGTCCTTTTTAGGCACGGGAACAATGTTGGCCACCCATTAAGGATAGGAAGTAACAGCCAGAAATCCAGCATTGAATTGTTTCATAACTTCTGCTTTGATCTTCTCTGACATGTCAGGTCTCATGCGATGGACTTTCTGTTTCACTGGTGGACAGTCTTCTCTTGTGGGTAGACGGTGTACCACAATATCTGTATCAAGTCCCGGCATGTCTTCATATGACTAGGAAAAGATCTCAACATAATCATGTAATAGCTGAATTAGGCGCTCCTTGACACTTGGCTCTAGATTGGAACCTACTTTAATTTCCTTTTTATCCTCCTCAGTTCCCAAGTTGATTGTATCCAACAACTCCTCATGAGGCTGAATAACTCTTTCCTCTTGTTGTAATAGTCTGGCCAATTCCCCTGGCACCTCACAATCTTCCTCACCTTCGTATTCGTCTTGGTAGATCAGATCTTGAGAGTCACTGAAGGCTATAGCAGTATCGTTACCCATGGGATCCGGAATGGAAGGGTACCTGCATTTGTGAGTATGGGTGTGTGTAAGGATATAGCCATCTTAAAACAACAAAATATAAAAGAAAGACAATGAGCATAAAAGGTTTATATGTGAAAAAGCGTCCATGATTCATTGAATGACATATGTAGATGAAATAAAAACCCTTACAAATGGACCATTGTGCCTCGGGTAAGACACAAGGTTTTTAAAGTGCGAATTGTTTGTGAATTATTACAAGTCCAACTGAAATGTAAAAGACAAATTACTGAGATATGAAAGTTATCGGGACAAAGTCTTTGGCTTCCCAGTTGCAAAGTCCTCCGCTGACAGTAGGAAATATCCAATCTTCCAAGCTGCCATCCTCTTCATTATCTTCTACTGCATTGACCCCTTGGTTGGTAATCTTCACAAGTGGCCCCCTAACACGGGCACGACACACAACCTTCTGACCAATCGAAGTAAACCCCAAGCCAAACTTGTCTGATTTGTAAGGAATGTCTGGAAGCTGTCCCCAGATTGTCATCCCCCTTCTTCCACTACTGCCCTAGCATATTTTAAAGATGACATCCGAGGCGGAGGTCTTGTGATCTTAGGAATCTAGGATACCGCCTTGGTCGCTGCTATTTCTTCAGAGACTTCTTCAAAATGTTGAAAAGGGGTCTCTATGAACTCGCCATCTAACTCCACATAACGGAAGGAATTCAGATGACTAATCATATAATCCTCCTCCCCATGGACAATTATGATCTTCCCTTGGACGGGGTACTTTAGCATCTGATGCAAGGTGGAGGTGACAGCACCGACATTATGGATCCAGGGGCGTCCCAACAGACAGGAATAAGAAGGACGAATGTCCATCACATAGAAGGTTGAGTTGAAAACCTGAGTTCCCACCTTGATTGGGATATCCACCTCCCCGTGGACCATCCTCTTTGATCCATCAAAAAGCTCTCACCACTATATTACTGGGTTTTAAAGTCAGCCCCTCGCAATCCAATATATCAAGGGCTTTCTTCAGCAAAACATTTAAAGATGACCCAATATCAACCAAGACATGAGCTAGGGTTGTTCCTCTGCACTCCACTGAGACATGTAATGCCTCATTGTGTTTTCTCCCTCTGGGTGTCAAGTCAGCATCGGAGAAACCTAGGCCATTATCAGCTGTCAAACTGGCCACACAGTCCTAGAACTGGTCAGCAGACGTCTCTTGCGGCACATGAGCTGTCTTCAGAAATTTTACCAGTGCTTTGGCATGTGCTTCAGAGCACAGCAGCAGGGATATCATAGAGATCTTGGAAGGGGTTTGCCCCAACTGTTCAACCACATCATAATCAGTCTTCTTAATTATCCTCAGGATTTCTTCCATCTCCTTCTTGGATGTTTCAGGAATAACTAGTGATTGAGCCTTCGTCTGGATAGGCTCCTCTTGAACGTTCTTTACTTTATTCTCAACAGTGGAAGTAGGGATAGGAATTGTATTGTCTTTGTCGGCGGGTATGCTTGCAGGTACAATCACTGGTGCAGAGGTAATCTTCAGAACAACCACGGGTCCAAAGACTGCTGTTGGAGTAGAAATCTCTGGAGAGAAGATCCTACCACTGCGGGTGATCTTGCTATTTCCAACAATATTGCTAATGTTGGAAATGTCCTCTTCGGAGTTTTCTTCTTCGGCAGTCAGTTCATCCTGTTTAATACCATGGTAGTAGATTTCTCCACCATAATTCCATGGTACTGTTTTATCTGATTTGTATGGGGCGGGCCCAGGCATTATAATCTTAAGCGGAGCAGTCTTCGGAGCAGGTGTAATCCTAACGGGTCTTTTAGGGGCCCTGGAAGGATTGGCATAGATGGTTTTTATTGAAACTTCTTTCACTGGAACGGGTGAAACAGGAGCATTCTCAAACAAAATTTCTTGGTTATCCATCAGTCGTTGGATACCTTTTTTCAACAGAGGGCAGTCAAATGATGAAGACAGGCAAACATGGCAGTCTTTGTCACAACCTGGGAAGATGCCAGCTTTTAACAAATTCAACTTGATGGTCGGGAGCGGAGTTAACAGTTCATCCACGGTAACAACAAACAGATCTTCTTCATTAGCGTTGGCATTGTGACCATGCCTCGGCATCGGAGTGGAAATAACATTCAGTTTCTCAGGCGCTTCAAACTCAACTTCCTTCGCGTCTATCAGATCTTGAATCTTATTCTTCAGAGCCCAACAGTTGTTGGTGTCGTGCCCTGGACTTTCAGAATGGTACGCGTATCTGGCGTTGGGATGGTAATATGGAGAAGCAGTATTAGGATTGTTTAGGGCCTCTTTTAAAGTGGCCAGATTCAACTTCAGGAGATGTGATAGAACTTGAGCTGGAGTCATGTTAATTTTGGTAAATTGCCGAACCGGCCTTTCTACCCTTTGCTGGTTATTTCTTGGCTGGTCTGGTGCAGGCTTCAGAATCATAACGGCCCCCACTGTTGGTCGGCGCTCAGTTCTTCCCTGGTTCCTCTGAGAATACACAGCAGATACTTCCTTTCTTCCAGGGAAGGGCTTTTTTACAGCTGTTGAGGCAGACGCGTCCTTCGGAATTTTCCCATTTCTTATACTAGCTTCCACTCTTTCGCCGGTTAAAATCAATTCTGTAAACCCTGCAGAAGAACTCCCAATCAGATGATTGAAGAAAGGTCTTGATAGAGTTCCCAGGAACATGTCCACCAACTCCCTCTCAGATAGAGGAGGTTGCACCCTTCTGGCTAGGTCTCTCCACTTCTGCGCGTAATCTTTAAAGCCCTCATTCGAAGCCATAGCCATACTCTGAAGCTGAGTACGGGTAGGCGCTAAGTTGGTGTTGTATTGATATTGTTTAGAGAAAGCTGCTGCCAAGTCTTCCCAATTGTGAACATCAGCCCTCTCCAACTGATAGAACCAATCAAGCTGCGTTCCTGATAAACTGTCTTGGAAAAAGTGGACCCACAAGTCTTTGTCGGAAGAATGTGGCTGAATCTTCCTGACATATCATTTGAGATGCATTTTAGGGCAAGACACCCCATCATACTTGGAAAATAATGTCACTTTAAACTTTGGATGGATTACAATTCCTGACACCAGCCCCAACTCTTCAAAATCTAGCCCCAGTACTCTCTGGATTTCCATAGCGCTTAGTCGCTCTTCAAGGTGTCTGTACTTGTCATCAGCAGGAGAGTATTGTTGTTCCGAGTAGTCCTCTTCCTCCTCTTCTTCTTCTTCTTCAAAATCTGATGGTACTGCCATTTCTTTTCCTTTTCTTTCCCCTTCATCAGATGTTGTTGGAAATTCTAAGGTCCTTCTGGCTTGTCCCTGAAATCTTCTGCCCATGATAACCACACAAGCTGGATTCTTCTTCCTTTTCTCTTTCTCTTTCTATTTTTCTAGCAGAGTCTTCAGCTCCTCATGCCCATTGGCTAAGGTCATGAGCAACTGATGAAATTGTGAATTCTGAGCTTGCAGATCTTTGACTGTTTGTTTGATATCTATCTTACTGAAATAAACAGTAGAGAGATGAGGAAACCTGTTGCAAAGACCTATTTATGCTTACGATGAATGATATGTATTCATGCAATGTTTTCAAGGATTCAGAAATTCAAATTTGTTTTAAAAAAAAAGAAACACACGTCATATTAATAAAAATAGAATTTAAGTACATCAATGCCGCTTGGGCAAAATAATACAAAATTCTAAGGTAAAAAGACATTGCGCATCCTCTTTGGTGCAATGTAGGTGTTGAGAGTCTTCTCTTCATGAAGTAGCCGAGTGAGCTCCAAAACCTTCTTCTCGCTTGCGTAGAATTGGGCTTTGAAAGTATCACGCTCTCCCTTGAGCTGTATCCAACTCCTTTGTAGGTCTTCGAGTGATGTCGGCATGTCAGGATGTAGGATGGTGTATGGAAGCTCTCCTTCCTTAACAGGCTCTATAATCACTGGGAGAATGGAGGGATAAGGCATCATAAGACTTTGGGCGCGGGTTCGTACCCACTTGAGGTAAGGATCAAGAGGGGTGGAATTCTTGTGTCCCAAAGTCTTTCTATCCACCTTGTTTGGCATCCTCCAAGCTTGGATGAATCTCTGGCGGAGTCCTTTATCGTCGTTGTCGTAGTCGAAAACCAATCCTTGAATCAACATATCATGTGGGCCATCCCTTCGGGCATAACCAAACTGTCTTAGAGCCAAGCATGGGTTGTAGGTGATGCCTCCCTTAATTCCAAGTAGAAGGACATTAGGGAATTCCCCACAACGGTCAACAATAATAACATTCTCTTTGGATCGAGAACACCAATGAATATCTGAATGCGTAAGCGTCATTAACCTTTGTGACCACCTTAAACCTTGCTCATTCTTCAAGACTGGTTGGGGAAGATGAGAAATAAACCATCTTTCCAGGAGAGGAGTACAACACATAAGGACACCTCTTTTCCTCATTGTACGAGTGTGAAAAGAGTGGAGGATATCCCCAAGCAATGTAGGCACCGGGTTGTGAGTCATGAAGATTTTGACAGCGCTTACATCTATGAGCTGGTCAGGATTAGGGAACAAGACCATCCCATAGATGAGAAGAGCTACAATCTCCTTAAAATCTTGCAAGTCTAGAGAATTCCAACAGCTTTGGGCCTTCTCAAACAGAAACTTTGACAAGAAGCCTTTGACACCACTTCTAGTTTCCCAATATGTTGTGACATCAGATGGGTGCAAGTGCAGGGCTCGAGCAATCTCTTTTGGCTTTGGATCTCTTTCCGTATCGTTGAAGGGTAGTTGATTGAGAATAGGAATCCTCAGAAGTTGATAGAATTCTTCCAAAGTGGGCACAAGTTGATAGTAAGGAAATGTGAAGCAATGATGCAAAGGGTCAAAGAACTGGAAGAGAACTTTCATCATATCCTCCTCTGTGTTAGAAGTGACCAAGTTGAGTAGCCGACCATGTCTCTCGGTGAATGGAGAATTCTCAGGGATCCTTGAAGCTAGCTCCTTGAGTTGTGGAGGAATTCTTACAAGGTTGATTTGGATAGTTTTCCTACGAAGTGAATCCATAACCTACAAAACAAGAACAAAGATGAATCTCCCAAATCCTTGAAATGGTTAGTGAATGCATATGATCTCCATGATGTCCATGATGTTACGCACAAGTATATATGTACAAACAAATCAAACAAGTTCCTAGGTTAGGCTTGCATGGGGTTTCATAGGTAAGTACCCTCTTGAAGTTTAGTTGGCTCAACCTATCCTAACAATAGTAACCGGGTTCTAAGGAGCTCAATATCACTGGATTGTTTCCTTTGTTCATAGTTTCAGTTCAAGCCTCTTTACTGGCGACCGAAATATTCCAAGAAACCAACCCTCAATGAGTGTAGTATCGAGTATCTACCAACTTCGGACTGCACCAAAGCCGGTCATCTCACTACATCCTAAAAGGCCAAGTTGGTCAAGTAAATGTTCTAGAAGTTCATTAGTGCTTCATGACATCACTCAGCGGCCCCGTATTCTCTTTGATTGACTCAAAGGCTACCGATACCCACAAATATAGCTATTGCTTAGACCATGTCGGTATACCCCACACAACTTCCACAACATATTGCTATTTACCTATAATCTTTCCCAAATCCGGGTGGAGGATTCAAACCCAAACAAAAGAACCAAGATGTAAAGAAAACAAGTCAAACAATTGTAAGCAAGTAAAGGTGATCTAAACCCTAAGGTAACCCCACTTTTAGAATTATCCCCAGCAGAGTCGCCAGTTCTGTGATGCGGTTGGAGAACTAACTTGAAGGTTTTGCGTTTGTGTTCGCAAATGTTGTGGTTAGCAAGAGTCGCCACCGACTTTTATTTTATCTAAAAGGAAAGGTAAAAAAGCACAGGAAAGACCTTTGAGATGTTTTCTTGAGTTCGGGGGGTAGATTATGAAAAGGAAGGTGCTAGCACCCTTTTCTTCCATAGTTTTCCATGGGCTCTTAGTTACTTGTTTAGATCACTTGCTTTGATTTGTTTTGTTTGAAATGGTGCTTGGTGTGGTTTTGAAAGTATTTTGAAAAGAGGCCACTCGTTTAGGCAATCTTTGTAATGATTCTCGTTCGCAAGAATGTATACAAAGATGTTTGTCTTTTGAAAATGTTTTCAATGTTTTGTAAGATGTTTTGAAATGTCTATGTGTTTTTCAAAATAACAAGGAATGTTTTGAAATGGGACAAGTAACTAGAAGCTAATCTACCTACTTAAATGTATTTCTTGTGCATTTTTATTCCTTTGACATTGTTGATTTACCATTGATTTGGTAAACAACCCTATCTTTGGATGTAAACGGGACGGGCGTGGGTCATCGTATGACCATGATAGAA
Source organism: Vicia faba (assembly GCA_948472305.1). NCBI lineage: Eukaryota > Viridiplantae > Streptophyta > Magnoliopsida > Fabales > Fabaceae > Vicia > Vicia faba. Next base: position 1,010,579,464 of record OX451738.1, read on the forward strand.
ATGTTGCCAAGTATCTTTAGCATTTTTGAGGGACCAAGATTATTTTGTTTTATGCAACCTTTGAATAGCGTCATTGAGGGTCCATGATCTTATATTTGTTTTTGTTTTGCCAAGATACTTCGCGTGCGTAACATGGCCATTTTTATTTAGGCAACCAAGTGGGAGAAACCCTAAGGGTGCTTGTGTGCAAAGTGTGTCTTTTTTCATGCTTTTGTCTTGCATTTAGGGTTTTCTATTTTGCTTTTGTTTTTGTTCTTGTCATGCAAACCCTAGTTACTAAGCATAGTATATAAAGCAATAAATTGCGTAAAATAAACTAAGCTATTACAACAATTATTATGGGAAGGGGGGATACAAGTTTTGAATGGGGATTTTTGCACAAATATAAACCTAAATATATTATTACAACCCAATCGAATATTGCGCGAATTAAATAAATGTACAAGTATTTAAAATGCAATGCAAATGTATTTATGTAAAAATGTTTTGGTGTTTGTTTTTTGTATGAGAAAATGATTTAATTAAACCCTGAAAAAATAAGGAAAAATAAATATTATTTTTGGAGGGGTGAAACCCTAATTTTTATTTCAAAGAAAATAATGTTTCGATATTAATATTTTGTTCATTTTTTGTACAAGAAAATGATAAATATTATTATATATAAATATTAAAAATTAAGTATGTGTAGAAAATAAATATTTTATGTGTATAAATAATATAATAAAAATAGTAAGTATTTTTTATATTGTATTTACAAATTTATTTAAGAAAATAAAATCTATTATCCTAATAAACTATTTTTATGCAAAAAATAATAAAAAATAAAATAAAAATTGTAAAAAATAAAGAAAATATTTTTAGGATTTTTATCATTCAGAAAAAATAAATAAAAGCAATAATTATAAAAATATGAAGAAAAATGCAAAAAATATAAAATAATAGCCAGGGGAGTGTAGTAGTGAATCAGGAGGTGTGAAAAGCAAAAACAAAAAGGGCCCAGGCGCCAAAAATCCCAAGACACTCATCCCTGTCCTCCAGCCATCTCTTCTGCGCGCGCTTCATGTTTCAAACTGTAACTTGCTAATGCTTGCACAAAAACAAAAACTTATAACATGAAACTTGTGGCATTTGAGCTCACGATTCCAACCATATAAATTATGTGACCTAACTCTAAAAGATCAAGGAGAATTTTGATTGCCCTAATTGGTGACCTAACTTTTTCAACATTTTCAAACTTCAAATTCTCTCAGCTCAGTTAATATAAATGAAAAGTATGCATATGTACAGCTTCACCATGTTATGGACTACATTTTTTCTTCACAAATCGTGGCTTGAGGATGCCTATTCAGAGAGATAGAATTTAGGAAATTACCTCCTTCAGCTGGATTTGGATAGGGCAATGTAGGGACCTTAATGGAGGCCTGAGGATCGTGTGAGCTTCCTTGAGCTTCCCTGAAGCTATTCCAATGCTTAGCTTGCTCCGAGGATGGCTGAAACTCTTTGCACAAGTCAAGTTGCAAGCTTCCAAAGTGAAAATAGCAATGGTTGAAACAGGGGTTACAGAAATAGTGTAAAGGCTTGGATTGCTTTGGTTTGATATGTATAAGGTGTTTGAAGTGTTAAAATACAAAACACACGAGCCAAAAATTAGTTGGCTTTGGTTTTGCAGATTCTGGATGTTTGGACAGAAAAATGGTGTTTCTGAGTTTTGGGGAGTTTTAGCTTCAATGCCATCGTGCTATGCCTTGCCAAATGTTTGCGTATTTGTATAGAAATGATACAAAGTCCACTCCTTACTAGCTGCACAAGTTTTTGACCTTTTGCAACCTTTCTTGCTTTTTAAGTAAAGTGACAAGACCAATGCTAACATGCTTGTCTTTGCTTGCTTGTGACCTGAAATGAACTTGTACCATATGCTTGAGACCTATAGAAATTGCTTGCATCAAAGGGACAGGTCCAAGACTCAAGATTCATAAAGTTACAAAATCTCATCTTTATGAAAATGGCATTGTGAACTTTATGCCTAAAATGGAATTATCTCTTGTACAATGCTTCAAAAGCAAAGATATATCCTTTAGCTTCTGAGTTTGCATTTAATTATGGAGTGTAGAATGAGTTTAGGACCTGTAAAGCAAGATTCAAACATCAAAGATCTGATTTGCAACTTGATGCTTTGTGAAAATGGCATGAACAAAAGTGATAAAATGCCAACTTCTCTTCTTCGATAATCCCTAACCAAAAATGATCTTGGAAATTTCTTGGACATTTTGGAAAGCTTGCAATGTGCTCTATAATCCATCTTTGAAATGAATTTTGAGATACCTATTGGAACTAGGTGAAAAATGTCCATGAAGTTAGGTCCAAAACCTGCTAAATTAGGGCAAAATTTCACTAAGTTATTTAGTTCATGGACCTATATTCACAAATTCATAACTTGAGATCCAAGCATATTTTGGGAAAAGTTTGTGAAGAAAAGTTGTATATTTCATGGAGGACTACAACTTTCATGTTGGAAGTTTTCTTTGAATCAAATTGCATCATGGTGAAAAAGCGGTGAAAAGTTGGGAAAAAATAAGAAAATTTCCATACTTGGAAAAATTCTAAGTTATGAAAATTTTCAAATTCAAAAACCCTAATTTTCAAAATTGGTTTTATTGGTGAACAAGTTTCATATTTTGACATATCTTGATGAATTATGACCCTTGGCACTTGATTTTGATCAAAAAGTCAAAGTTTGACTTTTCAGTACACAGTTGACTTTTGATCAGTTGACTGCAAAATTCATTTGTCAATCCAATGAACTTGAGATATTTTGAACCATGTAATTAGGTCAAGATGATGCCATTGAACCCTTGAAATCATGTTTGAACTCAATTGGTCATTGGTTAGGTTAAAAATCAGAAATTTCCCTTTCTCAGTCAAAACCCTAATTTTGACCATTTGCCCTTTTGATGATATGATCAAATTTCTTGAGGAGTTGTGATCCAAACTTTATCAAATGGTACATATGAGTCTAAAATGTTGTTGTGGATAAAAAATTATGAAGTTTGACTGTAAATTGGCCATGGTTGACTTTTTCCCCAATACAGCTGATTTCTAGGTCAATTGTCCAATTGACTGATCAAAAATATGGTTCAAGGCTTGAAACTTAACATGAGCAATATTATGGGTCCAAGATGATGTATGAAAGTCACATAAAGCATTGGTTGTCCAAAAATCCTTGTGCAAACTCAAACCCTGATTTTGGGGGTATCAGTGCAAGATGAGATGTCTTCAGTTGACAAAACCCTAATCTTGTCTTGAGTCAAAGAAGTCTTGTGAGAAAAATCTTGATAAATGAGAGGGCAAATTTTGGGGTACAAAAATGTGAAAAGTAGCATTTTGTTAGGACCAAGGCTGTTTTTGAAATCATAAAATAAAAACAAAATATAAAGAAAATGTAATGGGATGGTGAGTTTTTAGTAAGAGAGAGGGTGAGAGATAATAAAATGAAACAGGCCCAGTCAGGGGAGTCCCAAGTGCGCTGCTAAATGAAACAACCGGACGAACCTTCATCCGATAATGAAATATCAATGAAGTCGCCACCGAACGTCTTTTATCCCACCAAGAGGGAAAGGTAAACATCGAGAAAACCTGAAGAGGGTGAAATCACGGTCTTGCGACCGAGAGATCGGGTAAGGGAGTCTATTACGCGAGGGAAAGGTATTAGCACCCCACACGCCCATAGTACTCTACAGTATCCATTCTTGTTGTCTAATCTAATGGGTGTGTAAAATCTATGTCTAAACTTAACAACTAAAAGAAAATGCAAAAAGGGAATGCATGCAAAAGAAAGGAGAAAAGAATGTAGGGAAAATAAAAGTTGTACTCGCTCGGGCCCTACCCCAATGCCTACGTATCCCTTTTAAGGAATCAGAGCAGCCGTGGTTCGGCTCATATATTTTGGGTTGGTTTGTGTTTTTTAGTTAAGACAAAAGCAACAATCAAGATGGAAAAACATCAGATAAAAAGACAAAATATCAACAACAATGATAAAGCAACAAAAAAGGATAACAAGACATCTCATGGAAACACAAACTCAGATAAGATGATAAAACATCATCAAAATATCAGACAAGACGATGAAATATAACACCTAACAATGATATCAAAAATCAAAGTAGGACGACAAACATGTGTGATGGCGAAACATCGACTACAAACTTGTGCGATGGTGAAACATCGGCTAAGATATAGGAAGATAAATTGGCAAAGATGGTGAAACATCAATAAACCAGAGGACAAAACCTCACACCTAACAATGATATTGAGAATCAAAGTAGGATAACAAACATATGTGATGGCGAAACATCGGCAAAAAAATATGTGATGGTGAAACATCGGCTACAAAAATGTGCGATGGAGAAACATCGGCTAAGAGATAGGAAGATAACATGGCAAAGATGGCGAAACATCAATAAACCATAGGAAAAAACCTCACACCTAAAAATGATATTGAGAATCAAAGTAGGATAATAAACATGTGTGATGGTGAAACATCAGCTAAAAGAATGTGCGATGGCGAAACATCGGCAAAAGAATATGCGATGGTGAAATATCAACTAAAAGATAACAAAAAGTCATGCCAAGGATGGAAAAACATCAGTTTAAAACAAATCCAAGAGGTCCACAAACAAATAAGATTGGTTTGTATTTTTTACCCCGAAGAAGGATTTAAGTTGATTAGAGATATTTTATGATTTGCCAAGAAGATGTTTTAGTTTTAAGATGCAATATGCAAATAAAGGAAAAACAACTAAGGGAAACTAGCCTAACACTACCCCTAATGTTATCATACAAAGAATGAACCTAAGGTTAAGGATGAAAAAGGGAAGTTTCTACCCTATGTTAGCATGCATGGATAAATATCCTAATGTCTAGCTTGAGGACTAACCCTACATGAGCGAGCCTTATGGAGCATGGTAAAAATGTCACAGATCCTGCGACAAAAACAAGCAAGCTGATGGCGAAACATCTGGACAAGTAACATCTCGAGTATCATTTGAATATCAAACACCTACAAGGCGCGGGCCTAGTAGTAGAAAGCAAGGTCCCTCCATAGACAAGCAACCAAGCATCAGACTATGGGTCAAGCCATAGCCAAGGGGAGTGTATCACCCGAGTTAACAAGCCATAGGAGTATAGGAATGCAAAAAGGGTCCTTAACCGTGATATTAATTATCAGGGCAAGAAAGATCTGGGGGGAAGACATGGTGCATGCATAAACTAAGCATCAATGTTAGTCAACACGAGCTAAAGAAAGTGTGGGGATCCGATTGCGGGAACCCATTTCACTTGCCTTTAAAGGACTTAAATTCATTCAGATCTTGGGCACATGTTTAGAGAATCTACTTGTAGAAAGTGAGCATAGGAACGACATGGACTGGAATGTGCGGGGGTTGATTACGAACCCTTTCCGCTCGCCTTCTTTTGAGGACTTTTCACCTGTAATACAATGCGGGCACAAATGTAAACACATGTGCAGAATACCTACTTCAAAGGTAGGATTTTAAACAAACACATATAGCATACAGAAAGTGGTGCCTGCTACAAGACTTTAAACAGCGACTTCAAGTGCACGCTCTTTATTTCCTGCTTCCTACTTCACATGATTTCTAGAAAGCAATAAAATCCCCTACTATACATGATCTCTAGAAAGCAGTAAAGTGAGAAATGAGATAAACAAGAGAAAATACCAAATGGATATTAATCCGTAGCAGAGCGTATTAAAACAAAGAAACCCGACGATCTTCACGAAAGCTTTACCAATAATCAACCGGACTAATCCTCAAGCACTCAATATCACAAACTAAACTCTTAACATGAACTCATGGAAATAAAGTAATAATAAAGCGAGTATTAACATGGAAAGAATAATTTGGAAACTTCAATTAAATTCTAAAGTCCTAAAAAAATCAACTCTAAAAAATATTCTATCATTTTTTTATCATTTTTATCATCATACTAAGAAAAAGAATATTCCATGAGAAAATAAATGACAAAGCTCTAAGCAACCAGGGGTGTATATTGGATCCAGATGTGTATGAATAAGGAGTTAGGTGCTAGGACCATCTGAAAAGTGATCCATGAAGCCCTTTTGTTGGTATTTATTGATTTCAAAAAGAACTAACGAGCCATGGGCCCAGCCACCACCTTAGTGTGAATTCACATCTTATTCCAGCAATTATCCTATTAGGTTCTATTTAACAAAAATTAAAATCATAAAACAAAATTGATCAAATGTTTTGAATAATAAAAAAAAAGAGGGATAAGAGTTCACAGTTGGAATGGTGGTTCAGCTTCTACCGTGAAACTCTTCCAGCGTCGTGATGCAAATCCTTTCGCCTTCTTCGATTTGTCTCAAACTTGCAGTAGCAACCTTCTTCGATTAGCCTCAACCTTGCTGCAACAACCTTCTTCGATTGGCCTCAACCTGCAGCAGCAACCTTCTTCAATTGGCCTCCACCTGTAACAATAACATCCTTCTTTGTTTGTTCTCAACCTACAGCAGCAACCTTCCTCGATTGGCCTCAACCTGCAGTAGTAGCATACTTCATCGTTTGGCCTCAACCTGCAGCAACAACCTTCTTCGATTGGCCTCAACCTTGCTGCAATAACCTTCTTAGATTGGCATCAACCTTGCCTTCATCGAATGAAACTTCAATTCTTCAAACGAAGCTTCAACCTTCCTCGATCGAAGCTCTAACCTTCTTCGAACAAAGCTCCAATAACTTTACTCAATCTCATTCGAACGAAGCTTTACTGATTTTGGATTGCAAAGCTTTAACTCAATCTCATTCGAACGAAGCTTTACTGACTTTGGATTTCAAAGCTTCGACTCAACCTCATTCGAACAAAACTTTACTAACTTTGGATTTGAAAGGTTCGACTCAACTTTATTCGAATGAAACTTTACTGAATTTGGATTTCAAAGCTTCGACTCAACCTCATTCGAACGAAGCTTTACTTGCTTTGGATTTCAAAGCTTCGACTCAACCTCATTAGAACGAAGCTCCTCAGGCTCTGGATTTTAAAGCTATCACCCTTTAAAGCTTCATAGATTCTGGACTTCAAAGCATCACAGACTCTAACCTCCAACACAGACTCTAACCTCCAACACAAATGAAACTTGCGCAAAAACTCAACGCAAGGGCTTATGCTCAGATCATTCAAACGGAATCAATTATCCATTATATTTAGTAAAATTAAGTGCAATCGAAAACTAGAAAAAACTCTACATCATACAACTCAAATCATCTCAAATCATTAACCACAGATCAAGAAAAAAACTCATGAAAACTCAAAGAAAATCACCTGAACACAGAATTTCAGAAACTCCACAACACGATTCAAACATCAAACAAAGACAAATATATACATCAGACCTATAGTCCGACCAGCTAAAATACAATGCACAAGATCTACATCACTAATTCAAGCTGAATCACAGAAATCAAAGTCCAATAAAACTTACCTTGATGAAAAATGCAAGAACTTGAATTCGCTGCTCCAGATGCAAACCAAGTATCCCACTATGATCTACTCACTTCACTGAAGATGAATCAACAAGAAAATGAAATAATAATCCAGGAAAATGAGAGAATTCGAGAACTGGACTTCCTGAGAGGAAATTGAACTTCAGATCTGAAACTCTTGGCCAATACTGCTCCCTTTTGATTGAGGATGTAGGACTGAGTAGAAGAGTTGCTTCAAGTTCTTGATGACGATGAAGATTTGTGATGTTGTTGACGATTTGCAGGGAGATGAAGATGATGTTGATGTTTATGTAGATACAAGGAGTTAAGAGGATTTTGGAGGTTAAAAATTCAGTTGGAGAATTGATGAAGATTTGAGGAGGTTGAAGATTCATTCGGAGAAAAATTTTGGTTCAAGATTGAAGGAGAAAACAAAGAGAAAGAGAGAGCTCTTTTTTTGGTGATTCCTCCAACGACTGAATAATGAATCAGATTGAAAGAGAAAGTTTGTTATAAAGCAACAAACGTTTTTTTACAGTTGAAGCAATCCTGGCCTTTGAATCAGAAAATCAAGCTGGAAAATGGATGGTGAAGATCAAAATAATACTGAAGTTCGTTTGAGATTTTTTTAGTTTTCTATAATTTCATCCAAAATTCAAAAAGTTGAAATTGCGTTTTATCCCTTGCAGCTCCTTAATGACTTGTGTTTTGATCAGCAAAGAGTGAGTGGAAATGAGAGGAAATAAGTGTGAATGCTGAGGTGTCCAACTGATGCGCATGGAATATGTGATATTTTGGAGAGAAAGTTGCCAAAAACAAAGCAAGGCATGAGGGAAGTGAGGTGAGGCATGCTGTGTGAGAATTTATAGCCAAATGAGGTAAGAAGTGAGGTGGAAGCTGAGTGCACACATGAGACACTCGTGTGTGATGAAATCATTTGAAACCAAATCACAAAAATGCATTTTGTGTCGAATAGGGAGATGATGTGTAGCTGGCTCGGGCATGCCTTGCATCTTGTGTGCCATGCCCGATCAGTTGAGGATGCCCACTTTCAGCATTCATAACTTGATCAATCCCTAACTAACTCCAATAATTCTTCTCACAATGGAAAGCCAACATGTAATATTTTTAATTAAACCCAAAATCAAATCAAAACCTAGCTTGAGTTACAAGAAAATGGATTGAACATTTGGTGTGCCACCTGCTCGATGAAATTCCTAGGCAAGATGCCTCAGGATGGCCGTGTGGCTTGCCCATGATGCCCAACATTTGACCAACTTGCCCAGAACTTCTAAGGCCAATAACTTTCAATTTTCAGTAAGAAGTGTGTTTTAGTCTGTTGTGGGCCCTTGTATATCTTTTTCCCCTCTTTAATTAGCAAAAAGAACCACCAAAGTCCCCTAAAAATGAGAAAGTTATGCCCTTGTAAAGTCAGGCCTAAATCAAGGACACTTAGTGAAATTTTCAATCACCAAGATAAATTCAAATCCAAGTAACCTCTCAAACTTGAAATTCTCATCAAAATCAATCATCAATGATCATCCCACATGAAAATACATGTCAAATGCTTCATGTTGACCAAAAGTTCACTTGGTCAACTTTGACTTTGTTGACTTTTGAGTAAAATGACTATTTTTCCCCTTGATTCAATTTGACCACTTTTCTCCAAGATTGGAACTCAATAATTTAGTCAAGGATGCTTAGTAACATATGGTGAATCATGGAAACCAACTTGGATGAAAAAGTCAGAGAAATCCTGATAAAATCTAAAACCCTAGTTTTGCACCTTGCGTTAGGAAATAGCTGACCAAGCTCCAAACCTCTAATTCCAATGGGCATCAAGAGAGGCTTCTTGAACAAAATTGATTCTAATGATGATAAAATAATGATGCTTCAATACTTGGCTCATTTAGACCCCAATTACTTAAACTTGGGCAAAACCCTAATTTTGACTGTTGAATCCAAAGGATGTGATTCTCCCTTTAGGCTTGAAGGATCCAGAGGTTTAGATAATAAGGCCCTTCTTGAGCAACTTGTCAATACAATTAATCTTCCAAAGCTTGGGGGGGGACTTGATAACCAAGATACTTTGATCCCTACACAATGCATGAATTCAATGTAATATGATGTTTATGATGAAATATAAGCCTAAATTTTTTTGAAATCAAGAGGGTAAATTTTGGGGTGTAACAGCTGCCCCTATTCAATTATCTTTAACTAGATAAGCGAGAAAAGTGACAACTTTCGAGTGTTCAGAGTTGAAGATGATTGAATACGAAAGAACCCAAAAATTTACACTCTTGAAGAAAAAAAGCAAAATCTCCCCAAAGACAAAGAAAACCAACAGACGCGGGATTAAGAAGATACCAAACAAAATTGGATTTAGCAAACAAGGTGTTTAATGAACATTGGACCTCCCAAGACATGCATCAGAATGAAGTTGTGACGTAGATTTTAATAAAGTTGAAACAGAGCTAAAACTTAGAATAGTAGACGAAACTAAACTTCAGAATAAATGTGCCAGGGCAAAATTGGGCTTCAAAAAGAGATGAGATAAGACATAAACCAGAGAATAGGAGAAACTAGACTCTGGAAAAGAAAAAGTACGCGGGGCAAAGTGGCTAGAGTGTGTGATTCTAGAAGCACCTGCAAATCTCAACCTAAGATAGATAGTTTGAAGGAACTGAAAGAATCCTAGGAGTGAGGAACAAAACGAGGAAAACTCGTCCCAAAAACTAGTTAGACGAAACTAAACTAGATGAGTACCAGGATGAAACTGGATTTCATGCATGGGTAACAAGGCGAAACTCGTCCCATAGCAAGAGTGGTGAGAGTGCATGTTTCTCAGAGCACCTGTTGGTCTCAGATCATAAACAGTGACGAAAATTGATAGAAGAATCCAAGGATCAAAATAGACTGATTTCAACCAAGGACGCAACATAAACGCTGCACACGGTAAATGAACATCATCAAAGGGTCCAAGGTATGAAAACAAAAACGATACGAAACTCGACTCATTAACTAGTTAGGCAAAACTAAACTAGATGAGTACCAAGATGAATTTGGATTTCATGCACAGGTGACGAGATCGAAACTCGACACAAAGAAAAGTGATGAGAGCGCATATTTCTCAGAGCACCTGCTGGTCTCAGATTAATGGATAAACAATGACAATAACTGATAGAAGAATCCAAGGATCAAAAGAGACTGATTTCAACCAGGGACGCAGCACGAACACTGCACTCGGTAAAAGAACATAGTCAAAGGGTCCAAGGTATGAAAACAAAAATGAGGCGAAACTCGACTCAATAACTAGTTAGGAGAAACTAAATTAGATGAGTACTAGGACGAAACTGGATTTCATGCTTGGGTGAGGAGACGAAACTCAGAGGTCGACCCAAAGTGAGGTGATTAGGGCGTAAAACTAAAAAACAGATGATAGTGAATACCAGGGCGAAACCAATATTCAAAAGGTACACCAATGGACATTGAAATGAACTGACGAAGGTAGTGAAGACTCGAGAAGACTGTGCTAGGGCGAAACTGAACTACAATTAAGAGCGGATTCTCAACCAATCAAATGATTAATATCAAAAGGAAATTTGTATGGGGTGAAACTGAGATGATGAGGGTGGAGACCTCGTTGGTGATATAACCTGAAGAATTAGAAAATTCATCGGGGGAAACAGAAACAGTAATGGCTTATGCTCCGATGCATGTTTGAATTTTTTTATATTGCGTAATGCTCCATATAATGGAAATGCTACGCATTTTGGTAGATGCAATGTAATGATGCATGTTTAAGTGTTTCACAGGAGAATGGTCGAACGAGAAGCCAACAACCAAGAAGTCGGAATCTGACAAGACTTACAAAAATAAATTGCAAAATATGCTGTAGAAAAGAAGATATAAGGAACCACTGAGGAGGAACCCTTGAAGAGCTGGAACTCTATGGGAAGTAATAACTGAGCAACCAGTACAAACAGGCTGCAAACACCGAGAGGAGTTGTAAAAATAAATTGCAAACTCTGCTGGAGAAGACTGGGTCGAAACTGATCAACTGCAAGAAGGAATTCCAAATGAAGATTGGGCGTTGTGGGAGAAGATCAGGGTAAGACTGTAATCTCTGGAAAACACGGCGTGCATCCGTATTGAGGGTGATACCAAAATAAAAGATCAGATGTGGGAATTAAAACCCTCATTGGGGAAACTTCCTTTGAAAAGTCCTCTACTGTTTGTCGAAGATTAACAAAATCTCAACTAATCGACCAGCACGACTACACTGAGGATAAGGAAAGATCCTTAAATAAGGATTCCCCAAGCAACAAATTAGCTGGGAAATGAGAGATCGGGACAAGGAATCTCTGATTGGAAAATCTGCTAGGGAATTGAAACTTCTTCATACTGCGGATTCTTATCTAAGCAATTCCACTGGGGGCATGAGACATCTTCAAACTTGAAGTCTCAGAACAAAGACTTTCTCTTGAAAAAGATTTATTGGAAATAAAACTCTACTGAGGATACAAAACTCCACTGGGGGCATCAAACTCTGTCGGGGAGTAATTTGTTGGGGACTCTAGAACCTTCAGTATACAACCATAAAATAGACCATGAAGATAGCTAAATAGTATTGAATTTACTAGGGATATGGAAATCTCAGCCAACATCAATCCTACTGATGATGATAACAGATTATTTTGATAAAGAAATGCCCCAAGTCACAAATCAGATGGGAAAATGAGAACTTCTAAATGAAAACTTCAATGATAATTCAAATCAAAAGATAAACTCTGCTGGGAATAGTCTCTGTTAAGGAATGAGATAATGCTCATCCAAACTTGGTTGGGGAATGAAGGTATCCCAAAAAACCTAATCCGCCTCAAGAATCCCTCACATGACAATGCTAAGGAGAAGCAACCATGTGAGGAATCCCTTATTCCAACATTCAACAGTTAGAGGTAAGACTCTCACATTGGTGCTGACAAGCTACAACTTACAGAGCGAATGATAATTCCTCGAGAGGACTTCATGGGGTTCTTACCATCCATGACATGCTGCCCTAGAGTAACGGAACTTTGAGAGATCAATCCTCAACTTGACTGCCCCAAATTGGTGAAATGAAAAGACCAATAACCATAGGCCAAACCCTGATAAAACTTGCAAAAATAAATTTCAAATTCCGCTAGAGAAGATCAGATCAAAACTGACTTTTGTTTGATAACTTGTCAATTTCCCACTAGGGATAACTTCCTGGGGAGAATCTACAAAAAATAAATTGTAGTGCAGAAGAAATCCTGACCTATGTTCCACCTTTTAACCTTCTGGGAAAAGATCCAATATCTCCTTCCACGGATAAAGAGAACCTTGCTGGGAGCTAGAACCTTTTGATGTAAGTCTTTAATGAAAACGACTTTAACTGGGGAAACATAGAAATTCTTAGACAAAATAATTCTAACCAGACCACACTGAAGATACTACCGCTGGGGAGTAACAATCCTCACCTGGGGAAAAGGAGGGTATCTTTGAACCATAAGCTTGAGGTTCAGAACTCCATTGAGAAAATATTTCATCACTACTTTATCACTAGGGATAAAGAGACCTTATACTACCAAGGATATGAAGATCCATGCTGGGGTAAATGAACTTACAAAAAGAACTCTTGTCGGGAATGAGATATTCTTCGTATGAGAAACTCAACAAAATATGCTACTGCTGGAAATACGAGAATCTTCGGCTCCACTGAGGAATGAGAATATGCTTTAACCAGAATGAAATCCTGCTATGATGCTCTACCCTGGGGCTAGCAACCACAATAGCGTGCTCTTTTGGGGAAGTAACACTTATCAACATCCAGGATTGAAATCTACTGGGAAAAGAGACAATTCTGTGAATAAGTACTTTCGATGAAAATACTCTATTAGATAAATGATCATTCCTGAATAGGAGATTTCTTGATAAGGCAACTTCACAGTGGAGATGAGGATTTTGGATAAGAGATTTCTGAAGGCAGCTCCGCTGGGGGAAAGGATAAATTTGGCATAAGAGATCTCAGTCAATGGTCTTTACCGGAGAGATGAAATAAACCTCAACACAAATTAGCTGGTGGAAAGAAAATTTCTGAGAGTGAGATCTCCAATAAGGAAGTTCCATTAAGGAATGGGAAATCTTGGACAAGAGATCCTCATAAACAGCCTCCTCTGAGGAAGTGAGATGATGCTCCCATGACTTTGCTAAGAAACAAAACAGACTTGAATAGTCTTTATTGGGGATAATAAAAGATTCTCAACATAATGAACTTCAAACCATGATTCTGCTATGGAGATTAGAGAATTCTTGAACAGGAATTCTTTATGAAGTGACCTCACCGGGGAACAGGAGAAATTTCCAAAGGAACTCTCAACTTCAACTGGGGATGAGAACACTCCACTTTTACTAGGTGACGCTGGGGAGACAAAACTTCAAGGGATCGGAGAAAAAGACTCTCTTGATCCAAAATTCCAATTAGTCAATCTTTAAAACTCCTCGCTTTGGGAGATTCACTGGGGACCAATAGAAACTTCAGATATTCGTAGAAACCCACGATTATTCTCAAATAGATTTGTTCTTCATGAAGCGAATCCATCAGGGAATAAGAAGATATTAAACCAAATCTTCAGTCAGTGTAATGATGCTCTGCTCCGAGGAATAGATATTCTCTTACGAACACAAACATGTTAGATTTACTTGGGAAGGGAAAATCCATATCAAAAGATCACAACTTCAGTTGAAAGACCTTTTGCTAGGTGATACTGGGAGAGAAAGCTTTATGCATCCGGAGAACGAGACTATTTTAATCCATAATTGCAATTGGTCAATCTTAAAATTTCTCATTTGGGAAGACTTACTTGGGAGAAGTAGAAACTTCAATGTTTCCCAGAGGAAATTATCCAAGTTAGGGACACTTTAATTATCTTAAAAGATGTTGCTCTGCTAATGGAGAATTACGCAGATAAGCAAAGCACATGAAAACTCATGTGAAACAGATCAATGAAAGTGCCCAGGCATAGCGTAACAACCTCGTTAGAGAGGGTCTTTTTGACTTTAGATAATTGGCCCCAGATTATTCGAGCTCTGAATAATTCTCTGTCACAACAGGTCCATGGAGAGATTCGTTGAATCTCGACGTAATTGCTTTAGGTTGACTAACCTTTGAAAGCCTCGAGAGGACTTCCTTAGATCTCTGCTGAGAATAACACTCCTGAATTTAGTTGGAGATAAAGATCTCAACTTCTGATGAAGGAACAACAATACTAAAACTCAAAATTATGATGAGCTGAGGATAACAATCCTGACATTCCGTTGAGCTCTTCACATTCATAAGTTATTTAGCTTGCGACCAGACTTAAACTGATCAACTATGAAATGTGAGAAATCCCCCTGAATAATGCCATGCCCTAATCTGTATGGCCGTTAAAGAACTTGCCCTGAAAGGACTTCCTGAGATTTGTACCATCCAGATAAATTTCCCCAGTGTTACAAACTTTGAAGCACGGCTTCCAACTAATCAAAATTATAAGTGGCTTTAATAAATCTTGGGTAACATACCCTGATCACATGGCACTTTGAGAGATTTGTCGAATCTTGACATAAGTGCCCCAAATTGACGAAACTTTGTGAGTCAATAGATCTTGACTTGATTGCCCCAGATTAGTAGAACTTGGCAAACCATCTCCTTAGCTCATGCTCCCAACGTAATGAGAAGTTCACGAAGTTTGGAAGATAACACCTCCTCAGGATAATTGAGTTACGTCTTCAAAACAATCCAGTACACAATCATACTTTTCAACTCGAACTGCTTCGCGTTCAAGCAGATGCTTGAATAAAGTTGTCCTTCGGGACCAACTAGAAACGATACACCATTGCTCAAAAGAGATTTAGGGGCAGACAAAACTTCTGCACAATCATTAAACAAATAGTTCTTGATCAATCTCTCAAAATAGTCTTCTTCAATTTAAAGGATTAGCTAGAAAGCACGCCCCAGATCAAAATCATTCTTTTCAACAGATTCCTGAAGCAATTCGTCCTTCAGGATAATCAAACTCTTCATCTGATGCTCATTATGCAAGCTCGCTTGATGTTTAAGCACCTTTTCATATGCAAATAATGTTTTACCCTATGAATGATAAATCTCATGCAAATCATATATTTGTCTTGAAATTAGAAAACTTTTATTGAAAAGATGCTGAAACATCGAAATTTTTTTGTACAAAAAAAATAAAAGAGGGAGTGATACCAAATCAAAAGTTTTTAACAAGTCTCCTAGGAGTCAGGTTACCGTATTCTTGTAACAATTTTGCTTTCGAATTAACCCATGCTTAAATTAGGACTTTCAAGGGTTGTAACGTGGTCTGGTTCACAGTTTTTAGAAAAAAGGATTTAAGGCTAAATTTTTTGGTGCCCACCCATTCTCCATGATGTTCTCCAGTCATACATTCAGTTAATTCGGCACGAGCATTCATCTCTCAAAAGAGGAGTTTTGGAATGATTGAGGAGTCAAACGAGGTTTTTGGACAAGACAGTCACTCACCTCTTTCGTTCTTTTGTGCTTCTGGTCACACGACTTTTTTCTTTGCTAGGGATTTTTATAATCCATTTTTTTTGCCTTTCGGACTTTCCATTTACCTTTCGCTTTCCCTGGCTTTTGCCTAAGCGACTTGTTTCCAAATTTCGACTTAGCGGGGCTTTTTCTCTCTTTCCTTTTTTTTACTTTCATTTTGAACAAATTGTGTGATCCTGAGGCTTTTAGCTTGTTGGAAGTTGAGCGACTGCCTTATTGCTTGGTTGATGATGGATAACCATTGTGGTATCGTCATCTTTCGTCCTCCTGTCGTGCGAGAGATACTCATTGGGATATAGCTCTCTCTATTGCACACTTGATATGAGGGTTAACCATTGCGGTTTTGTTCGTCATCAACCTTTTGAAGGATAACCATTGTTGTATCCTTTGATGTGCACTCCTGATGAGTTTTGAACACTCAATCAGATTAACTGAAATCCACCCTGCCCCTGGGTTAAGAATAAGGTTTTTTTCCGAACAAAAAAACAAATCCTACTTCGAAGGCTCAGAGGGGTTAACGAGGGTCTATCTCCCTTATATCTCCAGTGTTTAGGGATTGAAACAAGGCATGTACATCGTCAGCAAGGTTTTTATTTGAAAGTATACCATTCGAGTTTCCAGGTAAATTTTTGTCATCCTCCCTCCAGAGTCATTGCTTTATTAACAAGGAATCAATATCAAAAACATAGTAAAACAAATAAGAGTGATAACAAATGGATTATTTCAAGACAAACATATTCAATGTATTATGATTAAAATTCAAAAAGATGAACAAGTTTGCATACAAGAAAGTATTGAACAAGACAATTAAGATTGCAAATGAAAATGCAAATGAAATTTGGAATTTCCATGTTGAGGAGACTAGTCTTCTTATGTATTTATTGCTTCAAACGATCTTCAGCAACCACAAGGCTCACTTGGATAAGAGATTCCCCTATGATATGGACAAAACAGTCCCTGAATTGATCCAAGCTTAGACTTTCTCTCCAAATGACAAATCGTCTTCAACTGAATAGCCGAGTGCCCCAGAATAATGTTCACTAAAGATTCTCTCAAAAGAGAGGGTGAACGATGTACCAAGCGAAAAGTTCGAAATTATCTGTCACCTTAGAAATTGGACTTTGAGAAAGACGCCAGGAAAGAGTTGGACTTTGGTTAAAACTCTTGCAATTTTCAACATCATGACCAAATGCCCCATAATGGGAGACACACCTAGCATTTGCATCAGGAGAGAGATTAATCGACTGAATAGTCTCCAAAGTACGAAGCTTAATTAATTGAATTCCCAACAGACGGGGAAGTTCTAGGATGTATGGCATTGAGATGGTATCAACATACTTCTCAGGCTTCTTCTATATTTGCTTAAAATCTTTGCTCATGCACTCAATTGGGAAAGAAACACTGACTGCTGAAGAGAAAATCATGTGGTCTAAAGTTATAGAGAGTTCCCCTGATTGAATAATCGGGTACCCCGGCATGGTAACCGCATATGACGTTGACAACTGGATTTGGAAGGAGATTTGTGGATGGTACGGAAGCACATAGCCTAACCCACTGGAGCTCAACCAAGTGCAGAAACAAATGAGAATAAAACACTGGGATGGGATCAAAACCGTTCTCCAGACCAATTCCTCTCTTGCTAATAAAACATTTCCTCTTGAATTCAACAGGGAAATGCGAACCTTCTGTTGATAATATGTTCCAAGCACTCAAGATAGTGGATGAAGTTCACAAGGCACTCCATGGTTTGAAAGAAATTCCAAAAGACTAGGAAAAGAGGATAACTCATGATGCAACAGTCAGTGTAGGATTGATGACACTATCATCAAGACTTCCATGACCCGACTCTCGTGAGTCTTCAACTTATTATCTTCCTTTTCGAAGACTTCCCGATCACGAGCTAAGGCTTGTGTGTATACCACAACCATCCTTATCTGAATCTTCATCCCGGCCAATACCCCATGTAGTCATTCCATAACTGATTTCTGAACACGTGACAACAAGAGTTCAAGTCTGTAACTCTGAAGAGAAGACCAAGTCTGAATAAGAATCTCCAACTCTGAGTACCTATTATGAATGCATGGATATGCATGAGGTGTGTGAGTGGATGCAATTTCATGTTAGATCATTTTCAAGGAACTCATGTGCTTTTAATTTTGATTTTAAACTAGTAAAAGATGGAGAAGTGCAACACAAATCTTACTAGCATGGTTCCTTGGAAATGAAAAGAACATGTGTGTCAAAATGATGTTAACAGATTATGTATGCAAGAACACGAGATCAAGGTTCCATAAACATGGAAAATGGTTGCACTGTCTCTAAACTGAATGATGAATATCACTGGATTAATGGTCTGGCACCATCTTGAAACACAAAAGAACTAAGTACCAAGTGGATCAACAACTGCATGATCCCAAAATCTCCCTATAATAAAAGATAACTGTTGAACTGCCGAAATAAACGGTCATCACAAGGTGAGAAGTTCGAAACAAAACCAGAAGATCAAATAGTCAACAACAGGAACAAAGTCACCAACATAATCCAAAAGTCACCATAGGAACTAGAGTCACCATCTGAACATAGTAACCAATAGTACCTGTACCTATAAGAAAAGTTTTCCTGCCCCACTCACGAGTGGAAACTAGGTCGCGAAAAGGTCGAAGGACAAATCAGAGTACAAGAGCTCATTTATTGGCATCATCATACGATAACACATATCCAAACTTCCTCTGAAGTCATGGGTCTCATGGTCGGGTCTACAAGACATACGCCTCATAGCCGCCATGGCCACTCTATTCCTAGTTCCAATGGAATTCACTCATAGCCTGGGTATGAGGCCTTTTACCTCATGGAACAACCCACCCACCAAGAAAACCAGAATCCAGCGTAGCAGATAACCAATAAGGAAAGCAATAAAATGCAATGCGAACATATGCTTAGATAAACATGTATAAATGAATAAACTGAAAGTATAGAAAAATAAACACCCAAAGAAAAGAAAACAAGAGCTAGGATCGACCCCGAGATGGACCAGCATTTGGTCTACTTTCCCTAGTGAAGTCGCCAGCTGAAACAAACGGCCGAACTGTCATCCTATAATGAAAAATCAATGAAGTCCAAAAAAACTTACCTTGATGAAAAATCCAGGAACTCGAATCCGCTGATCCAGATGCAAACCAATGCTTCCACTATGATCTACTCACTTCACTGAAGATGAATCAACAAGAAACTGAAAGAATAATCTAGGAAATGAGAGAATTCGAGAATTGGACTTCCTGAGAGGAAATTTAACTTCAGATCTGAAACTCTTGGCCAATACTACTCCCTTTCGACTGAGGATGTAGGATTGAGGAGAAGAGTTTCTAAAAGTTCTTGATGACGATGAAGATTTGTGATGTTGTTGACAATTTAAAGGGAGATGAAGATGATGTTGATGTTGATGTAGATGCAAGGAGATGAAGAGGATTTTGGAGGTTGAAAATTTAGTTGGAGAATTGATGAAGATTTGAGGAGGTTGAAGATTCAGTCGGAGAAAACTTTTGGTTAATGATTGAAGGAGAAAGCTGAGAGAAAGAGAGAGCTCTTTTTTTGGTGATTCCTCCAACAACTGAATAATGAATCAGATTGCAAGAGAAAGTTTTATATATAACAGAAAAATTTGTTACATTTGAAGCAATCCTGGAATTTGAATCAGAAAATCCAGCTGGAAAATGGATGGTGAAGATTAAAATAATACTGAAGTACATTTGAGATTTTTTAGTTTTCTCTGATTTCATCCAAAATTAAAAAAGTTTAAATTGTGTTTTATCCCTTGCAGCTCCTTAATGACCTGCGTTTTGATTAGCAAAAAGTGAGTCGAAATGAGAGGAAATAAGTTTGAATGCTGAGGTGTCCAACTGATGCGCATGGAACATGTGATATTTTGGAGACAAAGTTGCCAAAAATGGAAAGGCACGATGGAAGTGAGGTGAGGCATGGCGTGTGAGAAGTTTAGCCAAATGAGGTAAGAAGTGAGGTGGGAGCTAAGTGTACACGTGAGATACTCGTGTGTGATAAAATCATTTGAAACCAAATCACAAAAATGCATTTTGTATCGAATAGGGAGATGATGTGTAGTTGGCTCGGCCATGCCTTGCATCTTGTGTGCCATGCCCGATCAGTTGAGGATGCCCACTTTCAGCATTCATAACTTGATCAATCCCTAACTAACTCCAATAATTCATCTCACAATGGAAAGCCAACATGTAATATTTCTAATTAAACCCAAAATAAAATCAAAACCTAGCTTGAGTTACAAGAAAATAGATTGCACATTTGGTGCGCCACCTGCTTGATGAAATGCCTAGGCAAGATGCCTCAGGATCGCCGTGTGGCTTGCCCATGATGCCCAACATTTGACCAACTTGCCCAGAACTTATAAGGACAATAAATTTCAATTTTCAGCAAGAGGTGTGTTTTAGTCAGCTGTGGGCCCTTGTAGATCTTTTTCCCCTCTTCAATTGGAAAAAAGAACCACCAAAATCCCCTGAAAAATGAGAAAGTTATGCCCTTGTAAACTCAGGCCTAAATCAAGGACACTTAGTGAAATTTTCAATCACCAAGATAACTTCAAGTCCAAGTAACCTCTCAAACTTGTAATTCTGATCAAAATCAATCATCAATGATCATCCCACATGAAAATACATGTCAAATGCTTCATGTTGACCAAAAGTTCACTTGGTCAACTTTGACTTTGTTGACTTTTGAGTAAAATGACTGTTTTGCCCCTTTGATTCAATTGTACCACTTTTCTTCAAGATTGGTCCTCAATAGTTTAATCAAGGATTCTTAATAACATATGGTGAATCATGGAAACAAACTTGGGTGAAAAAGTCAGAGAAATCCTGATTAAATCCAAAACCCTAGTTTTACACCATGCGTTAGGAAATAGCTGACCAAGCTCCAAACCTCTAATTCCATTGGGCATCAAGAAAGGCTTCTTGAACAAAATTTATTCCAATGATGATAAAATAATGATGCTTCAATACTTGGCTCATTTAGACCCTAATAACTCCAACTTGGGAAAAACCCTAATTTTGACTGATGAATCCAAAGGATGTGATTCTCCCTTTGGGCTTGAAGGATCCAAAGGTTTATATAATAAGGCCCTTCTTGAGCAACTTGTAAATACAATTAATCTTCCAAAGCTTGGGGGAATATGAAACATAAGCCTAAAAAATTCTGAAATCAAGAGGATAAATTTTGGGGTGCAACACTAAACAAAATAAGAGTCAAAATAATATGAAAAAAATGACAAAACGGATGCTGGGGCTCGAACCCAGGTCCTAAAGGTGAAAGGTGCGTGCTTTAACCATTGGAGTGGTGATACATTAGTTGATTTATACAAAACCATCACATTATATTATAAATGCGCTTCCGACTGTGCACTCCATCTTCTTCCTCGCGCCATGACCAGAACAACAAATTTGAAATTCGTATCTTTCTTATTTCTCAACCATTTCAGAAATTGTAAACATCAAACTTGTTATAAAATTCACCATGATTTCAAATATGTAAATAAATTAAACAATGGATCAAAGATAAGCACAAGTTTCATCTGGTACCAAATCAGACCTAGTTTTTTCAGAAAGTTCAAACTTAAAATTCTCCCTGCTCAGGCCATATAAATGAGTTCTAAGGACATGGTTTGTTTCAGGGCTATGATGTCTACATTTTATCTTTTAAAATCAAAGCCAAATGATGCTTGTATGAAGAAATGGAAGTTCATAAAACTCACCTTGCAAATGGATATCGTGTTTTGAGTTTGAGCATTTTTCAAGGTGTTGTGATGATCTGATTAGCTTCAATGGACCTCTAGGAAGCTAATGCAATGCTTACCTTGGATTGTGAGTGGCTATATTATTCTAGAGAAGTCAATGTGTAGGTTACTGATTTTGAAAATGGAGGATGGTGAAGGAGGTATTATAGTCGTGTAACATGTGTTTGGTTAGGTTCTAAATAATATATAGATGCTTCGTCATTGATTTTGGGGAAGAACATACAAGTGAAATGAGAGTTTGAGGTGTGAGGTCAGAAATGGCACAAAAAATGAGGCTTTGATGCAATTATGAGTTTGAGGAAGTTTGAGGGAGTTTCAAGGCTTGTAATTTTGTGTCCTTGGCTTTTAAACAATGTCTCAATTTATAGGAAAAGGTTTGAGGACTTGAGATAATCAGAATCACAAGATCACATGTTATGGATTTTTGACTTGTTTTTGAAGTAACCTTTACAAATATGGTTTCAAGGCATGGTACAAAGCTTGTAGGGTGGGTAGAAGCTTTAAACATGTTTGCTCTGATCTTATAGATGAAGTTTGTGCGGAAGGAACAAGTGCAAAGCTCAAGACAAGTTGACTTTGTGATTAAAGCAACTTTTCAAGAATGGAAATGGTGCCTTTGTGTCATAAATGGAAATGTAGCTTGGATAAAGGTTCAAAAACTTGGACAAAGGCTCAAGGAGTTGTGTAAACATCTAACCATGGATATATTTTCAAGTTGGAAGGCCTTCAAAGTGAGATTATGCAGCATAGGTTAGGGTTTTGGTTATGTGTTCATCCTCAAAATGACTTGTAATTCAAGAATGGATGGCCAACTTCTTCTCTTTGATTCTCTTAGCTCAAAAATGATCTCTTCAAGTTCCTTGACATTTTGGAAATCTTGAAACATTGTATGCAACTTTAATGTTTTCCATTTTGACTAAATCATATTGGAACTATGTGAAAATTGGCCAACAAGCTGGGATAAAAATCTGCCTAAACTAGGTGAAAATTTCACTAAGTGTTTTTTTAGAAAAAAAGTCATGACTTCATGAGCTTATAATTCAAAATTCAAGCATTTTTAGGACATGATCAGCAAATAAAAGTTTTAGATTTCATAAATATCTACAACTTTCATGTTGAAAGTTTTCTTCGAATCATGTTGCATCTTGGTGATAAATTATCATGAAGTAGTGAAATTATTAAGGTTAAAACACAAATTTTTTCTAAGTATTGAAAAGTTTGACTTTTTTGGGGACTTTTGACTTTCTTGATTCTTGATGATCAAGCTTCATATTTTTGAATGTCTTGATGAATCTTGATCTTTGAAACTCAATTTTAACCAAAAAGTCAATGTTTGACTTTTGGTGTAACAGTTGACTTTTCATCAATTGATCAAATTTGAACTATCAATTGTTTGATCTTGAGAAACGATTTGAGCCATTAAATTAGGTCAAGATATTTTTTTTAAATTCTTAAGATCATGCTTCAAACCATTAAGTCACGTATTAGGTCAAAATTTAATGATTGGTCATTCCCAGTCAAAACCCTAATTTTGACCATTTTCCCCTTTTGATGATTTGAACACTTTTCTTGAGGAATTGTGATCAAATCTTGATCAATTGATAAATATGACTTCAAAATGTTGATGTGGGTCAAAAATATTGAAGTTTGACTGTAGGTTCACCAGATTTAACTTCTTACCCGATACACCTAATTTTCAATCATTTGATCAATTGACTGAGCAACTTTGAGGTACAAGACATGAAACTTGGCTTGAGTAATCTTGGAGGTCTATAATGAATCATGAAATTTATTTGGGGTATTAGAAGTCCAATTTTCTTTATGAAAATCAAAACCCTAATTTGTGGCCTCAGTGCTTAAGAGATGAGTTTGGCTGATCAATTCTTGAGAATCCTTGAGTATTGGAGATCCTTTGTGAGAAATGTATTGAGAAAAGAGAGGGAAAATTTTAGGGTATAACAGCTTCCCCTGTTAAATCTTCTTAAACCTGAAGAGTTAGATTGGTGTGCCCGTCATTCGTGACTTGAAGGTAGAAGATGATTGAACACTAAAGTGCCCAGAAATTTGCACTCGTTTGTGCATGAAGTAGTGTTGTTGGTTGATTATCAAGAATGGGCTTAAAGATGACATTTGGAGAGATGATGGAGAGTTGTCGGAGATGGGCTTATAGATTCCATCTTTTAATCACTCTTTTAGATTATTTTTAGAATCTCCTCCATCTCTTGGCTAGACGGGTCTTCAATATTTTTTGTGGGCTCCTCCGTCCGGGCAGGCTCAGTCATTGTTTCCTTTCCTCGAGTATCAGCAATAGGTTTAGCAACAGAAATATGAATAGGTATTGTAGTAGTGGTTATCGGAGGAGAGATCTCTGGAGAGAAGATCCTTCCCGTCCTAGTGACTTTATTGATCCATCAATGTTTGTAATCTCAGCATTCTCATTTTCGGAAATCCATGGCTCTTGTTTGACACCATGATAATAGACTTTCGCCCCATAGTTCCAGGGCACATCCTTATTATAAGAGTAGGGGACTGGCCCCGGTGTAGTGATAATTAGGGGAGTTATTCTTGGTTCAACGGGGATCCTTATAGGGCCTTTTGAGGTGATCCTAACAAGAGTATTTGAAATGGTAATTATAGACATGTCTTCAAACTCTTGAGATACATTTTTGGTCAAACTTTTCAAATATGGAGTTTTCTCAAATAGGATTTCATGGCTTCCAATCAGGCGTTGGACACCTTTTTTCAGCCATATACAACCATTAATTTGTGCAACACAATGGTAACAGTCTTCAAGGCAGCCTGGAAATACTCCGACTTTCAACAAATTCTTTTTAACAGTCTTCAAAGGAGTGGTTAAATCATTGACGGAGGAAACAAAAGAAGCATCTTCAACGGTATTGACACCCTTACCATGACTGGGCATGGGTGTGGTGATCACATTGGGAGTCAGTGGAGGGTCGAATTCAATTGTTTTATTGTCGATCAAGTCTTGGATCTTTCTTTTTAACGCCCAACAATGATCAGTTTCATGTCCAGGACTATTGGAGTGGTAGGCACATTTTGCATTTGGGTTATATTTTGGAGATGAAATATTGGGATTTGGAGGGGGATCTCGTAATGTTACCAAACTTGCCTTCAACAGATGTTGTAGAGCTTGAAATAATGGCATGTTGATTCTTGTAAACTGCCTCCTCAGGATGTTTGGCCTTTGTTGATTGTTTTGTTGACGCGGTCGGTGAGTTGAAGTTGGATTGGAAATCAATACTGCCCCCACTGAATGATGGTGGTCATTCTTAGCACGGATTCTTGATCCATACAGGACATTAGTCTCTTTTTTACCAATAAATGGTTTTTCGCAGCATTAGAGGTGGAGGCCATGGGTATCTTATTGATTTTAATTCCACTTTCCATCCTTTCACCAGTTAAGATCAATTCTGTAAATCCGAATGATGAACTCCCAATCAGCAAGTTGAAAAATCGACCAGTCAATGTTCCCATAAATATGTCTACCAACTCTCTATTAGTTAAAGGTGGATGCACCCTGCCAGCCAGGTCTCTCCACTTTTGGGCGTACTCTTTGAAGCCCTCATTTAAACCCGTGGTCATGCCTTGCAATTGCACTCGGGACGATGCCAAATCAACATTATATTGGTATTGATGATAAAAGACAGCAGCCATATCCTCCCATGTATTGATGTTTTTCCCTTCCAATTGGTAAAACCACTCCAACTGCATTCCAGATAGACTCTGTTGGAAAAAGTGCACCCATAGTTTTCTATTGGCAGTATGTGGTTGGATCTTGTGGACGTATGATCTGAGATGAAGCTTCGGACATGAAACACTGTCATACTTGGCAAAAATATGGATCTTAAATTTGTGGGGAATGGCCACCCCAGGAACCAAACCCAAGTCTCCAAAGTCTAAGCCAGGCACTACTTGGATCTCTACATCTTTTAATTTGTCTTCTAGCTTCTTATATTTGTCGTCGGCCGGCGAGTATTACTCATCAAAATAATCCTCTTCCTCGGAAATTTGGTTATTCCCACTCCTAGCACGGGTGCTTCTAGCATCTTCATCTTGATTATCATCCTCGGAGGAGGAGTCCTCTTCAATTTGAACTTGTCAAGCGGAGCCTTTGAACCTCTTCCCCATGTTGATCACAACTTTATTCTTGGTATTCTTCTTTGTGACGAGAAGCGTCATCATTTCTTGTTGGCCTTTTGCCAAGTTGAGAAGAGTTTCTTGGAACTGAGTGTGTTGAGTCTGCAAGTCCTTGATGGTTTGCTCGAGATCCATCTTATATTGAAATAAATAAGAGAAAGATGAGGAAACCTATGTCGGAAAACCTGCTTATGGTATGATGCATGTATTTGTACCCCCAAATTTTCCCTCTCATTTTACTGCAAAATTTCAAAGAAAAGTGTGAGACCTATCTTCTTCCACAGGGAAATTCGACCCATTCCAAGGCTTCTAAACCATTCCTGGACATCTCAGGAAGCTAATAGCATCATTTGCCAGCCTTGAAGCTTCCAGAATCATCACGTTACAACATCACGGTTTGCACAAAAAACTCAAACTCGATTTCAATGTTTTACGCATCCTGAACGCATGTTATCCATATATTCTTGTTCATAATAATGATGGCAGGCTTTCTGTATAGCTTAATTGTACTAACAGCGCAGGAATCCATATTCACCATTGATATGGTTTAAGAGCTCGATTTGGGGATTTTTGATACAGGGAAAATTGGACCATGAATGGGGTACCATGACACTCGTGAGACCAAGACAAGTTGATTGGTACCATTACAATTAATTTATATTGCATATACAGGATTTTAGATATGGACAGGGTTGTAGCTACGAACAAACGTCTGTAGGTAAAAGTGTTTTACCTAAAGCAACGGTCCAAGGAAGAAGATGATGCATGTCAAAGCATGGTTGGCCAATTCAAATTCCGGGTGTGTCTTCATGGCTGTTAACGTTTTTCTAATATATTATATTTTGGTTATTTATGTTACCAACAAAGCACGTTGGTCCAGTGGTATCCAGGAGGAGAGATAAGGCGTTGTTGGCAGGATTTCAGGGGTTCGACCCCTGACTCCAACATTTTCTCATTTACATGTTTTCTTTACAGAATCCAATACACTTCATCTCCAGGAGACCATCATGCACCCTCAATGCCTGTCCATTGGATTGCATGTTGACCAGATCTCACACCTCTCCAATGAAAGACCATGGTGCACCACAAAGTCAACACTATACCAGATCCAACACTGACCAGGCCTGGAGCTTAGTGGGCTACAGATTTTCAGTTCTACACCCCCAAAATTCCTAACAACACAGGCTCATTTCTCAAATTTTTTCTCTTTTTATTATTTTATTTTCTTAATTCTTAATTCTTTATTCATTTTATTTTTAAAATCAGTTTCTTTTATATAAAAATTATAAAAATCAAAAAGTCATAAAAATTATAATTAGCTTTTATTTTTATCAAATTTATTTTTTTTAAATTAATTAGTTTATTTAATTTAGGGTAACTTTAACTTATTTTTTACAATTAAAAATCAATTAGAAAACTAGGTTTAAATTCTTGATTTAATGATTTTTTTTAAAACAAAAACACAAAAAATAGGCTAATTTAATTATTCTTCTTAATTAAAGTTTAATTAGTAATTAGGTTCTTTTTTATTCAATTATTACTTATTTTCTTAAATAACAAAAAATGACAAAAAATGATGTTTTCTTTAAACAATTGATATTAGATTTAGTCAAAGGTCGAAACCCTAATTTCTCTCGCATTTAATTTTCCGCGCGCTTGTTATTATTTTTGCCATTATTATTGTAATTGTTTCAAGGTTGTAATAGTTTTAATTAGGGTTTTTAAAATTCCGTACTTTTATTTCCCGTCAAGGCAATTATGTAATTGTCAAAGCCATGTAATAGCTAGGTTTATTTCCGCTTTTACTTTCAGCAAATTGTTAACTGTCTAGATGTATGGCTAATAGGATTGTATGAAAAGAATGCATGAAAAAATTAAAACAGTTAGAAAATCCTAACGTGCAAAGATTAAAATAACTGGAACAAATCACTTGCACATGTTCACTCCTAGGGTTTACCTCACTTCGGTTGCCTTCGGTAAACGATCATTAAGCATAGGAGATTTTAGTGGTCGCCCTCTAGTCTAAAGAGATCAAATTGTCCCATTCGAATGTTGCCTCAGAAATGATGCCTCGAAAACGTCGCCTCGAAAAGATCTTAAGACTTTAGGGTTACTACTAAGGTTTTTCTAACTATTGCTTTAGTGATTGTATTTGTCCCTTTCAAACGTCCCTTACAAACTCCAACGACGGTGTTACCTACTCCTTAATAGTGGGATAGTCCTGTCTAAAGGAAATAGAACAAAAACAATCTTTTTTTGAGTATGTAGATTCTTAAGTACTTGCTCAAAACAAACAAACTTTTTCACACCAAACACTTTTCAAACAAGGTTTTCAAAAAAAACTTCGTAACACTCATGAGGACAGAAACAAGGGTTAAAATGAAGTAAGGCAAAAATTTTCCAAACAAGCACACAAAAGCAATTTCAAAATGAGCAAGTACCTAAGAGCCCGTGGAAAACCACAGATAGAAAGGGTGGTAACACCTTCCCTTTCTATAATCTACCCCTCGTACTCAGAATATCTCGAAAAAAGGTTTTTTCTGTTCTTTTTCCTTTTCCATGATAGGATGAAATAAAAGTCGGTGGCGACTCTTGCTTACCGCGACATTTTGCAAATAAAAAGCGCAAAACGCAAACTAGTAAAAAAAGTCGGTTCTGCCTCCGTATCACAGAAATGGCGACTCTGTTGGGGACTATAAAGTGGGGTAAACCTTAGGATCTAGGTCATATTTTATAGTTTTCTCTTGATTGTCTTGCTTGCTTTATATTTATGGGAATTCTTTAGGTTATTTGATCCTACACCCGGATCTGGGGAACACCCTTTAGGTAAGTAGCAATAAACTGTGAGGGAACTATGTTGGGGTATACCGGCATGATTGAAGCAGTAGCTACGTTGATGTGGCACTTTGGTTGGTACCGGTAACCCTTGAGTCAATCAGGGAGAGTACGGGGCTGCCGTGTGGTGTCGTGAAGCATCAGTTGACCTTAGAACCGTTAATTTCCCAACTTGGCCATTAGAAAGTAGTGAGATAGCCGGCCTCGGTGTAGAGCTGAGAACTGGTTGATACTCGATGCTACACTCATTGAGATTAGACTTTCAGGATATTTCAGCCACAAGAAAAGATTACGTGAGGTGAAACAATGCCAATAAAGGATGGTCAGTGATATTGAGATCCTCTAGAACCCAGTTACTATTTCTAAGACAGGTTTGAAACCAACTAACTTCAAGAGGGTATTACCTTTGACCTCATGCAAGCCCTAAACCTAAGGACTTTGTGTGATTTGACTGTGCTTGCTATACCTGTGTTTGCTATACCTATGTTTTATCATGACATCATGCATCATAACATAACATCCATTCTTATTGAACTAACCATTTCAAATACCAAGGGAATTTATCTTTGCCCTGTTTTTCAGATCATGGCTTCTATTTGTAGAAACACTATCTGAATCAGCTTTGTGGAGATCCCTTCACAGCTCAAAGAGCTAGCATCAAGGGTTTCTGAAACTTCTGCGTTCACCAAGAGACATGGTTGACTTCTCGACCTGGTTACTTAAAACTTTGATGAAAAGATGATGAGTGTACTTTTTTAGTTCTTTGATCCCAAGCACCACTGCTTCACCTTTCCAGACTATCAGTTGGTACCCACCTTGGAAGAATTCTCTCAGCTGTTGGATATACCCATTCTTGAGCAGTTACCCTTCACAGGTTTAGAAGAAGCTCCTAAGCCAGAAGTCATTGCCTCAGCTTTGCACCTGAAATGGGCCGACGTGGTATCCAATTGAGAAACAAGAAGCAGAGTCAAGGGTTTTCTAGATAAGTTTCTGATAAACAAAGCACAACTATTTTGGGATGATGCGGACTTTCAGGCTTTCGAGGAGGTCTTGGATCTTCTGATCTATTGGTTAGTCCTATTCCCTAATCCGAGCTCATTCGTAGATGTGAATGCTATCAAGATCTTTCTCTCTCGCAACCCAGTGCCTACTCTGCTCGGAGATATTTTGCATGCTCTCCATACTCGTACCATGAAAAGAAGAGGGATTCTTATGTGATGTATGCCATTGCTGTCGAGGTGGTTTATTTCTCACATCCCTAAGTCTATACTGAAGAATGAAGAAGGTTTGCGTTGGTCGCAAAGGATAATGTCGCTCGCTCATACAGATATTCTCTGGTGTTCTCGAGCTATGGAAAATACTGCCATTATTGATCACTGCGGAGAATACCCTAATGTCCCGCTACTTGGCATCAGAGAGGGTATAACCTACAACCCTTGTTTAGCCCTGCGACAATTTGGTTATGCTCGAAGGGATGGTCCCCATGACTTACTTATCGAGGGTATTGTATTCAACTATGAGGATGATGTCAAGGAGCATCGCTGGAGATTCATACGAGCCTTGGGCATGGTAAACAGATCTGGCGCCAGGACTTTGGGACCAAAGACTTCCTTTCCTATGGAACCTTACCTACAATGGGTACGATCTCGTGCCCAGCAGCTTATGATGCCCTATGTGGCTGTTTTGCCAGTGATTGTGGAACCCACTATGGAGAAGGGTATTCCTTACACAATTCTCTATCCTTATATGCCCACTGATTTTGGAGAATTACAGAGGTCTTGGATTCAGTTGATGGATGAACGGGATACCTATAAGGACCAGTTCTATTCTCAGAAGAGGAAGGTTTTAGAGCTCACAAAGCAGTTGCATGAAGAAAGAGGACTCGATGACTATTCCGGCACAAAGAGGAAGCATCCATAGGATTTTTTATTGTCTTATATAGTTTCATATTTATTTTTTAAATTGTAACGCCTAAAAGGCATTTGAACTTCAAATTCAAATAATAAAGTTTTTGTTTATTGTGGGTTGCAAATTTAAATTTCTCGAAGTCTTTGAAATCATTGCATTTGCATCCCATCCATAGCACATCATTACAGGTACCATTACAAGTTTCTCATCTTCTTCGCTGTTTATTTCAGCAGAAATGGCTTCTGAACAAAGCATCAAGGACCTTCAAGCACAGAACGCCCAGTTCCAATAAATGTTCATTAGTCTGGCAAAAGGGCAAGAGGATCTGAAAGCCCTCATTCTGAAAGAGAAGAAGAAGAAGAAAAAGGTTGTCGGTATTCTGAATATGGGCAGAAGGTTTGGATAGTTGTTGAAGCGACAAACTGATCTAACTTCTTCATCCAAGGAAGGGGAGAACCAAGAAGGGGAAAAGGACCCTAGTCCTGCAGTCTCTGACAATGATACTGATTATAACGATGAACAATATCCTCCTGCTGAGGATAGATACAAACAGCTAGAAGACCGGCTGAGTGCCATGGAAGTTCAGAGGATACCTGGGCTAGATTTCTAAGAACTGGGATTGGTGTCAGGAGTAGTCATCCCGCAGAAGTTCAAAGCTCCAGTTTTTGCCAAGTATGATGGGGTGTCCTTCCCAAAACTCCATCTCCTCTCTTATGTCAGAAAAATCCAGCCCCACACAGCTGATAGAAATCTGTGGGTTCACTTATTTCAAGATAGTCTGTCAGGGACTCAACTTGAATGGTTCTACCAGTTAGAGGGAGCAAATATCCGAAATTGGGAAGATCTAGCTGCTGCTTTCTACAAGCAGTATCAGTATAATGCCGACCTTGCTCCCACTTGTACTCAACTCCAGAGTATGTCCATGGGTGCAGGTGAAGGTTTTAAAGATTATGCAAAAAAATGGAGAGACTTGGCTGGGAGAGTTCAACCCCCGTTGTCTGATAGGGAGTTGGTTGATAAGTTTCTGGGGACTCTATCTGGTCCATTTTTCAAGCATTTGATCGGCAGTTCATCAGCTAGTTTCATCGAGCTGATCCTAACTGGGGAAAGAGTAAAAGCTGGAATTCGAAGCGGAAAAATACAAAAGGATGCCTCTTCAAGTTCAGTAAAGAAGCTTTTTGCTGGTAAGAAGGAAGCCAGTGCCATCTACAGCCCGAGGGGCCAAAGCAGGGCTGAACATCGTCAAACAGTAAGTGTCGTGATGATACCTAGACCTGCAGTTGCTCCACAATGCAACAATCAACAAAGGATGGAAAGGCCACAACGACAGTTTACCCGCATCAACATGACATTAGCTGAAGTTTTACCTCACCTGCTGAAATCCAACTTGGCAGCTTTGAGAGAGGCTCCCAAGAATCCAAATACTACATCTCCCTGATATAATCCGAATGCCCGTTGTGCCTATCATTTTGAGAGTCCTGGCCACGATATAAATGACTGCTGGGCTCTGAGAAACAAAGTATAAGACTTGATTGAAGCCAAGGAAATAGATTTTGATGCTCCGGAGAAGCCAAATGTCATAATTGCTCCTATGCCTAAACATGGTCGTGGAGTCAATGCTATTGATACTGATTTGTTTGTTACCTCTGTCGACGAAGTTTCTACTCCTCTCATGATTGTCAAGAGGAATTTGCTGTTGGCCCGTTTATTTCCGGGTTATGGTGAAGGTTGCCACATGTGTTCGCTTCTACCTTCTGGTTGCCGTTTGCTGAGGTTAGGTATCCAATGCCTGATAGATAGCAAAGAGATTCTGTTTGAGAAAACTATGATTCCTGTTGTTCCAATTGAAGACGTCGTTATTATAACCATTTCCGCCAATCCCTCCAAGGTCTCCTCGAGAAGACCTGTTAGGATTAAATCCGCTCCAAGAATTGCTCCACTAATAATTACTGTTCCTGGTCCCGTCCCGTATGTCTCGGATAAAGCTGTCCCGTGGCATTATGGTGTTGATGTGTACTATCATGGCATAAAACAAGACTTGAAAGATGAAGAGGTTGATCCTGATATTGGTAACATTATCGGAACCAGCAAAGTTACCCGAAGTGGAAGGGTTTTCTCTCTCGATATTTCCCCCAAGACTGTCAACAAGCCTATTATTATTCCATCTGATGTCCCTGCTAGTACATCTGCTAATGTTCCTGTTCTTACTCCGGTTGTTACCCCTGTAGGCGAATTGTCTGATACCCGCGACAAAGAAGTTATAGGTGAGCCTTCCCGGATGGAGGCGCCTAGAAAAATTGTTGTGGAAGCCTCTAAGCAAGAAATGGAGGAGATATTGAAAATCATCAAGAAGAGCGACTACAACATGGTCGAGCAGCTGGGGCAGACCCCATCGAAAATACCCATGTTGTCTCTGCTATTGTGCTCCGAGGCCCATGCAAAGGCTTTAATTGCATTTCTCAAAACTGCGCATGTGCCGCAAGAGACTTCAGTTGATCAGTTCAAAGATTGTGTGGCCAGTCTGACTGCTGATAATGGCCTGGGTTTCTCAGGTGCGGATTTAACTCCAAAAGGAAGAAAGCATAATGATGCTCTGCATGTCTCGATTGAATTCAGGGGCACCACTATGGCTCATGTGCTGGTAGACACTGGGTCTTCAATGAATGTTCTGCCAAAGAAGGCATTGGACCGGTTGGATTGCGAGGGTTTAACTCTAAAGCCTAGTAACATTGTGGTAAGGGATTTTGACGGATCGAAGAGAATGATGCACTGGGAGGTGGACATCCCTGTCAAACTAGGTTCTCAGACTTTTGTGTCCAATTTCTATGTGATGGATATCAGACCGTCATATTCTTGTTTGTTGGGTCGTCCTTGGATCCACGAGGCTGGGGAAGTCACCTCCATACTCCACCAAATGCTGAAGTATACGGTGAAAGGAAAGATTGTCATAGTGCGGGGTGAAGAAGAGTATATGGTGAGTCACCTCAACTCCTTCTGCTACATAGAGATGGACGGGGAATTCATCAAAACTCCTTGTCAGAATTTTGAAGAGGTCCCTCAGATCTTGGCATCAACTGAAACTGCTAGTAACAAACCTCCTTTGAAGATGGCTTCTCTCAAGGATGCCAAGGATGTGGTTGAAGAAGGTGGGTGTTCCAATTGGGGCCAGCTCACTCATAAAACTGACAAATTTGGTTTGGGCTTTACTACAGGGGCTCAAAGGGCTATTAGACGCGCTCAGGCTGGAGGACCTCCTCTACGCATCAGCAATCATGGGATTAACGCCATTGAAGATAACGAAGAGGAATCATACATCGAAAGCTAGATCTACCCGACTACCAACGGTGGACCTAGTAACTGGACGGCTAGGGACTTCATACCTGTTTCTTTTATTCTGCAGTAATTGACTTATTTGTTTTAAGATTTGTAATAAACAATGTGAAACTTTACGGCCTGGTGCCTTGCCTGAGGCACCTTGCTTTGCTTGTGAGGGATATTATTTGTCATTTCATAATCATTAATAAAGTATTGGACGTTTCTGGCATACAAATTTTTCGCTCTCTGTTTTTCTTTTCTGTCTTTCACTTTATCAAAATAGCTATTTCTCTTACACCCACTCATGTATCATAATACGGATCCATATCCACTATGGATCCCATTGATAATAGCTTTGCTATTGCCAATTATGACTTCAAAAGTTCGATCAACCAAGCCGAGGATGAAGGTGAGGATGATTGTGAGGTGCCCGGAGGTACCCCAAAATTTTCCCTCCCATATTCTTCAAGATTGGCCTAGATCAAGGTTCAAAATCTCCCAAGGGTTGCACAGTCCAATTGCCTCCTAACACAGTCAAAATTAGGGTTTTGGTTCTGACAAAGAAATTGAAGTTTTCAAGGGTCCAATCAAGTCCCACATGCCTACATATATTGTCAAGCATTCATATGCCAAGGTTCAAGACTCACATCATCAAATTGCACAGTCAAAAAACCCTAAATGTTTCACAGTCAACTGCATGGGCAAAATGGTCATTTGACAGTCAAAAGTCAAAAATTTTGGTCAACATCTTATTGTGAAGCCACAAACATCATTTGATCAATTCTTGATCATGATTCTCAAAGCATGGCTCAAAAAGTCTCAAGATGCAAAAGTTTCTATTTTTGGACAGTTGAAAAAGTCAACTGCAAATTGACCAAGGCATAACTTCTTCATGTTTTATCAGAAAAATCCCATCCAAAGCTCATCTTGAAGAGAATGACATTTCCTACAACTCATCTTCACACTTCAAGTCCAAGAAATGCTCTCACAAAAAGTTATCAATTTCAACATTATAGGTCATTTTCAAAAGTCAACAAAAAGGCACTTTAAGTCAAAGACCATAACTTGAGATTGGTAAATCAAAATGTCATGGGACCAAAGGCATTGGTTAGAGGACTTCAAGACCTTTCCAAAATGTCCAAGAACATGATCAAAGCGTACAAATTGAGCAAGATATGCCTTGTAGAAGTTGGGCAATTTTTGGGAATTTTGAAAAGTCAACTTTGCACAAAAGGCTTCAAAAATGCTAATGGGCCTCAAATTCTTCCATGAATAATTGCCCAAAGGCTATGCACGACCCATTAAGCTAAAAGGGAGTTATTTTCCTATTTTTAATTAGTTAATTGAATTTTTAATCTTATTAATTCATTTAATTAAATTTAAATATAAGAAAAATACTAAATCAATGGTTTTAAATCTTTTTATGCAGCAAATATCCTCCTCACATGTGAGAGATCTCGTGCATCAATCAAAAGGGACAGAATCATCCAAATTTGGCATGATTGGCATGAAAAAGATTGAAAAAAAAGATATGGAAAATCAAATATTCAAAAACATTGATTCAAGGACTTTGGGCTTGGTCTTTCTAACCTAAATCATTCACTTACATAGGCATAACCTAAACCTAATGCATGGGACACGAAAAACTGCCTAAGAGCTGCATACCAATTTGCAAAGTTTCACAAAAAATTTGAACACTGAAAACACAGTTACTACACGTTTCAAAGCCTGAAATCTATTCCAACACATTGCTGGACCATCAAGGAAGCGTTTGCAATTGAGAACAAGCCAAAACGTGCCCAGAATCATCAAACACAGATCACACGGTTTGCCAAAATTTCTTGAATTCAACATGATGATTCTGCATTTTTAATCATGTTTCTTGAGTGATTTATACTAATGTTGACTTTCTGAAGCTAATGACATAACTCAATTGAATTATCAAGCCCTGTATCACGATTCACCATTAACGATTTTTAGGGTTTCAGAGCTCCAAATTTGGGGGTTTACACATATGGAAAAATCAGGCCATGAAACCTATGCCAATGGACTCGTGACCTCCAAACGAGACTAACTCACTACTCGCGCCTTTTTTATGTTTGCCTATATCCTATTCGCTATTTTTTCAGGTTGAGTTTAGTGGGGGTTTAAAACCCCCGCTACTTGTTTGATGTTTTTGCAGAAAGATGAAGACGAAGCCTATGTGTCCAAGCATGACTGGATAATTCAAATGTTGGTGCGTTTTATGATCGTTTCAGTACAATGATTTGTTTTCATATATATTATTTACGTTCCATTATATAAACAAAGACGCGTGAATGGCTTAGTGGTTGGACATACGCCTTGCAGGTATTGGGACCTGGGTTCGATTCCCAGGTCCCCTCTCACATTTCATAATTTTGTCATTAACATGTTTCCATGCAGCGTCTCCTCCAAAGACCACAATACGCCTTCACATCCAAGCCTGCCAAGTGTCCCTGATGGTCAATCCAAAGGCCAGAACGTGCAGTCTACCATACACGCTAGTCAACCACTCTGCACGCAAGCGCTGGAAAGTAAAAAAGGGCCTAATTCAATGGGCCAAATTACTCTACAAAGACCTCCAAAAAGGGCCTGATACCCCCCATGTTTGCATCATTTTACTTTATTTAATTTTTCTCTTTATTCTTTTAATTGTTTCTTTTAATTGTTTTTTTCTTTAATTCACAAAAATAATTTTCATAATAAAAATCAGAAACAAAAAAAAAGTGTAATATATTTAATAATATTAATTTCACCATAATTTATTTTGTAAATAAACCTTAAACAATTAATTAGATTAATTTAGGTTTCAAAACTTTAATATTTTTTTAACAAATTAAAATATGTAGAAATTAGGGTTTCTAACTCTTTTATCTCTTTTTTCAATAAATAACATTCTCATCTTTTCTTTTTAATAAATAATTTTTTTCTTATTATTATTATTATTATTATTATTATTAATTATTAATTATTTTTGTAAATAAACGTGTACATTAAATATTTAGTAAATTAGGTTAAACTTTCATATTTTTTCATTAATAATTAAAAACAACTTAGAATTAGGGTTTCTCTTGAATTTTAATTTTGTTTATTTCATAAACACAAAAAACCATCAAAAAAACATTTCTTTTAACTTTTAATTTTAATTTAATTTCAAAAGGGTCCAACGCCCTCGAACGTTCTATTTCATTCTTTTCGCACGTTATTTTATTTCCTTTTGTAAATATTATGTAATTGCTCAAGCCTTGTAATAGTAATTAGTAATTTATTTACTTTCCGCATTTTTATTCAAACGGGTCTTTGTTAATTTGGCGATGTATAGACTCGCGCCTTGTAATAGCGTAGGATTTACTTTCCGCATTTAAATTTCCGCACTCTTAAAAACTGCTAAACTTTGCATGAAAGAATGAATGCCTAAATTAAAAACAAGCGTAGATTACCATGATGCATGTGCAAGATAAAACATAATTGAAAACAACACACAAATTCACACACCACTCTTAGGGTACGTCTCACTGTTGCCTTGCCCTAGAAACGTGGTCTTCGAGTATAGGACGTTTTAGTAAGTCCTTATGTCCATGGTCAATGGCATAAGGGTAGCTTCTAAGGTGTCCTACTATTGCTCTGGTGACCACACTGTCCCTAACAAACGAATTGACCCGAACACCTCCAACGGTGGTGCTACCTACCTCTCAATGGTGGGATGGCACTACCTTAAGGACATTTACACAGCCTAATTCCTTAGGGTAGGTAGATGACTCGTAGATACTTGCTCTAATTCAAAACAAATCAAAACTCTTTTCACACCGACACTTTTCAAAAAGCTTTCAAAACAATTTTTCAAACACTCTTGAGGACTGATACAAGAGTCGATATGAAATCTTTAAACAAAACTTTTTCAAACCCACTCACGATTGAAAAGCAAACACTTTTGAAAACACAAATGAGCAAGTATCTAAGAGCCCATGGATAACCATGGATAGAAAGGGTGCTAACACCTTCCCTTTCTATAAATCTACCTCCCGAACCGAGAAACTATCTCATAAGGAATTTTGATGTGCTTTTGTCCTGTCCATGTTGGAGAAAATAAAAGACGGTGGCGACTCTTGCTTCCGCGACATTTCGCGAACCAGCGTTAAACAGTCAGTTCCAGATCCACCGATCACAGAACCGGCGACTCTGCTGGGGAATAACTTATAAAGTGAGGTGTACCTTAGGACTAAGATCACTTGTGTTTTCAATTGCTGTGTTTGTTTGCTTTATTGTTGTGGGTTGCATCGGAGTTACATAGATCCTAACCCGGATCTGGGGATACCCTGTTAGGTAGCATAAGCTGTGAGGGACCTGTCTGGCGTAGACCGACATGGGTGAAGCAGTGGCTACGTTGGTGTGGCACCTTGGTCTGTACCGATATCCCTTGTGTCGCAACGAGGAGAATATGGGTCTTCTGAGGAGTCATTAAGCACCAACTGACCTTAGAACCTTAAATGACCCAACTTGGCCTATAGAACAGTAGCAGTATGCTACACCCATTGAGGCTAAACTCTCGTGATGGTTCTGGCTGCAAGAAAAGATTGCGATGATGGAGTTATAACCGATTGAGGGTAGTCAATGATATTGGGATCCTCTAGAACCCGGTTACTTCTGATAGGACAGGTCTTAACCAACAAACTGAAAGAGGGTAATACCTAGACCCCATGCTGGCCTAAACTCTAAGGGCTTGTCTTGTGTGACTTGTGTGCCTTATCA
The DNA here is from genome assembly GCA_948472305.1 of Vicia faba. Taxonomy (NCBI): domain Eukaryota; kingdom Viridiplantae; phylum Streptophyta; class Magnoliopsida; order Fabales; family Fabaceae; genus Vicia; species Vicia faba. The sequence continues at coordinate 1,010,618,381 of OX451738.1, forward strand.
TGTTTGCCTTTGTGAATATTTGTGGTGTGTTTTATCATAACATCATGCCATCATAAACATTGCATGCATCCTGCATAAGGACTGACCATTTCAAAGACAAGAGGGTTTCACCTTTGCTCTGTTTTGTAGGACATCATGATGCCTATGCGAAGGAATACTATCCGGTTCAACTTTGTTCACCCACCTGAGTTACTTGAAGAGTTGGTTAGCAGAATTCCAAATACTACTTCCTTCATCCAAAGGCATGGGTCTCTTCTCAGTTTAGTCACGGAAAAGTGGGACCAACAGCTGATGAGTGTCCTGACCCAGTTCTATGACCCTCTGTACCAGTGCTTCACCTTCCAAGACTTCCAGCTGGTCCCTACCCTGGAAGAGTTCTCTGATTTGCTTGGCATCCCTGTCTTGGGTCAGACCCCCTTCACTGGTTAGGAAAAGACTCTTAGGCTTGAGGAGGTTGCTGCAGCTCTTCCCTTGACCCACCAAGAAGTAATGGACAACTGGGTGACTAGAAGCGGAGTTAAGGGTTTCTTGGCCAAGTTCCTGGTTGGTAAAGCTAACAATTTCTGGAATGACTTGGACTTTAGGGCGTATGAAGACATCCTGGCTCTCTTAATCTATGGTCTAGTCTTGTTTCCTAATCCTGACAACTTCATTAATGTCACTGCCATAAGGATCTTCATGTCTCGGAACCCTGTGCCCACTCTCTTGGGCGATATTCTGCAACAACTTTATGCTCGTACTGCCCGAAGACGAGGAACTCTGTGGTGTTGTATCCCTTTGTTAGTGAGGTGGTTTATTTCGCACCTCCCTAAGTTCGTGCTGAAGAACAAAGAAGGAAGAAGTTGGGCTCATAGGTTAATGTCTCTCACTGATAAGGATATCATTTGGACTCTCAGAGGTTTGGACGAGGTAGCTGTTATTGATCGTTGCGGAGAATATCCTAATGTCCCTCTGATTGGCACCCAAGGAGGGTTCTCTTATAATCCATGTCTATCTCTCTGTCAGTTTGGAAGAGCCAGAAGAGCAGGGCCTCATGAGATGTTGGTGCCTCACATCAGTTTTGAGTTTCAGGTAGATAGTGACGAGCTGCGTCGTAGGTTCATCAAGGCTTGGGACAGAATTCACAAAGCTGACCCACAAGAGTTGGGACCAAAGACTTCTCTACCTATGGAAGCCTACTACAAATGGGTCCGCATCCGTGCTCAGAAGTTAGGTATACCATATGAAGCCGTCAGACCCGTCATCCTTGAGTATCCTGATAGAGATGGGGTTCCTCCAACTGTTCTCCCTCCTCAGATACCTACTGATTATGATACGCTAAAAAGGTCTTGGGCGCAACTGCGAGAAGAACGAGATTCTTATCGGGAAAAGTTCAACGAGCAGGAATTGAAGATCCAGAAGCTGACAAAGCAGTTGGAGAATGAGCGAGCCTTGAATGACTACATACGTACTGAGAAGAGGAGACCCTGGGATCAATGATGAGCTTTGGTTTTCTTTACAGTTTTATTTCCCTTTTCAGTATTTTCACTTTTATGTAACACCTAAGGGCAACCTGTTGAACAATTGAGTTTCAAAGTTGAATCTAATGAAGTGTGTTCCTTTTTTGTTTACAAAGTTGATTCCCGATTATCTTTGAAAACATAAATCATACGCATTCCATTCATCATGTGCATCACAGGTACTCTTCTTTTCAGGTTGCTTAATGTTCTTCGCTGTTTATTTCAGCATCATGAACCCTGAATCATCTACCGAGCAGTCCATCAAGGCCCTTCAGGCTCAGAACGCCCAATTCCAAGAGCTGATTATGGGTTTGGCCCAAGGACAAGAGGAATTGAAGGCCCTGCTGGTCAAGAAGAAGAAGAGAACGGTACTATTCAACACGGGCCGGAGGTTTGGTAACACACTGCAGAATGAGGTTGATCAAGTTGCTTCTTCTGTAGGGAAACGCAGTCCCCAGGGGGGAAGAGTTCCTAGTCCGGTGGTCTCTGACAACGAGACTGATTTTAATGAGGAGCAGTATCCTCCAGCTGAAGACAGGTACAAGCAGTTGGAAGATCGTATGAATGCCATGGAAATACAACAAGTGCCTGGTTTGGACTTCGGAGACTTGGGTCTATCTTCTGGTGTGGTCATCCCACACAAATTCAAAGCACCATCTTTCGCAAAGTATGATGGGCCGTCCTGCCCTAAGCTACATCTCAGATCTTATGTGCGGAAGATCCAACCATACACTGTGGACAAGAACTTGTGGATCCACTTCTTCCAGGAGAGTCTTTCAGGGACCCATCTCGAATGGTTCTATCAGCTGGATGGAACCAAGGTTCGTAACTAGGAGGAGTTGGCTAGTGCTTTTTACAAGCAGTATCAATATAATGCCGACCTCGCTCCTACACGTACCCAACTCCAGGGTATATCGCTAGGATCGGGAGAAGGTTTTAAAGAGTATGCGCAGAAGTGGAGGGACCTGGCTGGCAGGGTGCAGCCACCACTAACCGACCGTGAGTTAGTGGATATGTTCTTGGGAACCCTATCCGGGCCGTTCTTTAATCATCTCATTGGCAATTCATCTGCAGGGTTTACAGACCTCATTCTGACTGGGGAAAGGATAGAGGCTGGTATGAAGTCAGGAAAGATTCAGAAGGGTGCGTCCTCAAGTTCTGAGAAGAAACCTTTTAAAAAGGAGGCCAGTGCTGTGTATGGTCCTAGGAGGCAAGACAAACCAGAGCGCCGCCAAGCTGTCAACGCAGTAGTGATTGCTAAGCCTGCTGCCGCTCCTCGGCAACTTAACCAACCAAGGGGTGAGAGACCCAGAAGAGAATATACCCGGCTGAGTATGACCTTGTCACAAATCTTGCCGCAATTGCTATCGACCAACTTAGTGACCGTCAGAGAGGCTCCGAAGGTTGTGAATACTGCATCTCCTAAGTATAATCTAAATGCCCGTTGTGCTTATCACTCCGATAGCCCAGGGCATTCTACTGATGACTGTTGGGCCTTGAGAAATAAGGTGCAGGACCTTATCGATGCGAAAGAAATACAATTTGAGGCACCTGAGAGACCAAATGTTGTGACCGCTCCTATGCCCCAGCATGGAGTAAATTCTGTTGAGGAAGACCTGTATGCCGTTTCTGTGGACGATGTTGCTACCCCTCTGTTGACTGTTAAGAGGAACCTGTTGCTGGCCGGTTTATTTCCGGGTTGTAGTAAGGGTTGCCTTTTGTGTGCTGTTTCCCCTATTGGTTGCCCGTTGCTGAAATCAGGCATCCAAAGCCTGATGGACAGCAAATAAATTTTGTTCAAGAAGACCGCTGTTCCTTTTGTTCCGGCTGAAGAAGTATCTGTCGTCACAATTTTCAAAAATCCAACCAAGGCTCCCCCGAGGAAGCCAGTTAAAATCATGTCTGTTGCACCCATCATTATTACTGTTCCGGGGGCCCTCCCCTATGAATCTGATAAGGTTGTCCCATGGCACTATGGGGCAGATGTGTATGTACTTGGAGTAAAGCAGGAGTTCAACACCGGTACCAGCATCAACAATATCACCAGTCCAGCTAAAGTAACTCGCAGTGGCAGGCTCTTCTCGCCTGACATTGCGCCACCAGTTATCCAAAGACCTCTCATTATTACACCTGCAAGTGCGCCTGTTCCCACTTCTGATCCAATTTCTACCCCTGCTGCCGAGTCATCTAATACTCGGGGCAAAGGGATTGATGATGTGCCTGCCCGGATGGAGGCACCGAAGACTGTAAATGTTGAAGCCTCCCAGCAAGAGATGGAGGAAATTCTTAAGATAATCAAGAAAAGCGACTTCAACGTCGTTGAGCAGCTGGGGCATACACCCTCCAAGATCTCTATGCTATCATTGCTGCTATACTCAGAGGCCCATGCCAAGGCCCTGATTTCATTCCTGAAGACGGCCCATGTGCCACAAGAGACCTCTGCAGATCAATTCACTGACTGTGTGGCTAATCTGACCGCCGACAATGGTTTGAGTTTCTCGGACGCTGATCTTACCGCTAAGGGAAAGAACCACAATGATGCCCTGCATGTCTCCATAGAATGCAGGGGCACTACTCTCGCACACGTGTTGGTGGACACCGGTTCTTCCCTGAATGTATTGCCCAAGAAGGCCTTGGATAGGTTGGATTGTGAGGGCCTGGAGTTGAAGCCTAGTAACATCATTGTCCGAGCATTTGACGGATCGAAGAGGATGGTTCATGGTGAGGTAGACATTCCTATTCGTGTGGGTTCCCAAGTCTCCGATTCAACGTTCTACGTGATAGACATTCGTCCGTCTTATTCTTGTTTGCTGGGTCGACCTTGGATTCACAAAGCTGGGGCAATGACTTCCACTCTACACCAGAAGCTCAAATACCCTGTCAGAGGGAAGATCGTTACAATACAGGGGGAGGAGGAATATATGGTTAGTCACTTGAATTCCTTCCGGTATATTGAGATGGACGGGGAGTTTATTGAAACCCCCTTTCAACATTTTGAAGAGGTACCTCCAACATTGGCAGCAGCAGAAGCGGTAACTGAAGAGGGTTCTCCTTTGAAGATGGCCTCCTTAAAGGACGCCCGGGATGTAATTGAGAAAGGTGAATGTGCTAACTGGGGCAGGCTCCCTGATTTCACTTCTAAGACTGACAAGTTTGGGCTGGGTTTTACTGCAGAGGCTCATAGGGCTGTACGCAAAGCTAGGATCGGAAGAACTCCCGTGTTCATCACCAACCCGGGAGTGAATGCCATAGAAAGCGATGTGGAGGAATCAGAGTTCGATAGCTGGATCTACCCGACGACTGACGGTGGACTGACCAATTGGACTGCAAAAGATCACATACCTGTTACTTTTGTTACGCAGTAATGAATTCCTTTGTTTCTTTAATTTGTAATGAACAATAAACTGAAACTTTATGGCCCGGTGTCTTACCCGGGGCACCGTGGCTTCATTTGTGAGGGCATATTAATTGTCATTTCCATATATCATGAATAAAGACATTGGACGTTTTTCCGCATTTCAAATCTTGTGCTCCCTTTCTTTCTTTCTTTCTTTATATTGCAAAACAGTTGTATTTACACACACTCACCCATACAGGTTCCAATCCACTCTGGATCTCACTGGTAACGACTCTGCTACTGCCAGTTATGACTTCGAAAATTTGATCAACTTTGCCGAAGACGAAGGTGAAGATGATTGTGAAGTGCCTGGCGAGCTTGCAAGACTGTTACTCCAGGAAGAGAGGGCCATTCAATCACATGAAGAGCCAGTGGAGACGGTAAACCTGGGTACTGAGACAGACAAAAGGGAAGTTAAGATTGGTGCCAATCTGGAGCTCAGCGTGAAACAACGGTTGACTCAAATGTTGCATGATTATGTGGAAATCTTTGCCTGGTCTTACGAAGAAATGCCTGGATTGGATACTGACATTGTGGTCCATCACTTGCCTACCAAGGAAGAATGCCCGCCGGTTAAACAAAAGGTCTGTCGTATGCGTCCAGAGATGTCCGAGAAGATCAAAGCTGAGGTTATGAAGCAATTTGATGTCGGGTTTCTAGCAGTGACTTCTTACCCTCAGTGGGTTGCCAATGTGGTGCCGGTACCGAAGAAAGATGGTAAGGTTAGAATGTATGTCGACTACAGGGATTTGAACAGGGCCAGCCCCAAGGACGACTTTCCCCTACCTCACATTGACGTTCTGGTTGACAATACTACTCAGCACAAGGTGTTCTCCTTCATGGACGGTTTTTCAGGTTATAATCAGATCAAGATGGCTCCTGAAGATATGGAGAAGACTACCTTTGTTACTCAGTGGGGCACCTTCTGCTACAAGGTCATGCCATTCGGGTTGAAAAATGCTGGGGCAACCTACCAACGTGCCATGGTTGCTTTATTTCATGACATGATCCATCATGAGATTGAATTGTACGTCGACGACATGATTGCAAGGTCCCAAACTGAGGAGGAACACCTTGACCATCTGCAGAAACTATTTGACCGTCCGAAGCTATACAAGCTAAGGTTGAACCCGAACAAGTGCACGTTTGGGGTAAGATCTGGAAAGTTGCTAGGCTTCGTCTAAGCGACAAAGGTATTCAAGTGGACCCTGCTAAGGTTAAAGCCATTCAAGAGATGCCAGTTCCCAAGACAGAGAAAGAAGTCAGAGGCTTTCTAGGACGTCTGAATTACATTGCTCGATTCATCTCGCACCTAACTGCTACCTGTGAACCAATCTTCAAGCTGCTGAAGAAAGATCAGGTAGTACGTTGGAATGATGAATGTCAGGCCGCTTTTGACAGAATCAAAGAGTATCTCCAAGAACCACCCATCCTTATGCCACCGGTTGAAGGGAGACCTCTGATACTATACCTGACAGTACTTGACAGCTCAATGGGGTGTGTGCTGGGGCAGCATGACGAGTCTGGCCGAAAAGAGCACACCATTTATTACCTTAGCAAAAAGTTTACCGACTGTGAGACCCGATACTCACTGCTCGAGAAAACTTGCTGCGCTTTGGTATGGGCTGCTCGCCGGCTGAGACAGTATATGCTGACTCACACTACTCTATTGATATCAAAGATGGATCCAATAAAGTACATATTTGAAAAGCCTACTCTGTCTGGGAGAATAGCAAGATGGCAAATGATCTTGACAGAATACGACATCCAGTACACGACTCAGAAAGCTATCAAAGGAAGTGTATTGGCAGACCACTTGGCACACCAGGCAGTGGACGACTACCAATCAATGAACTTCGAGTTTCCAGACGAGAGTATCATGATAGTAACTGATTGTGAAGTACTTGGACCGGATGAAGGACCTGAGGAAGGATCCCGATGGTCTATGCACTTTGACGGAGCCTCCAACGCTTTGGGTAACGGTATCGGTGCTGTGATCATATCCCCTCAAGGCACTCATACTCCACTTATTGCCCGACTATGTTTCAACTGCACCAACAACATGGCGGAGTATGAGGCATGCATAATGGGTCTTCAAGATGCGATCGACTTAAGGATCAAGTTTCTGAGTATCTTCGGAGATTCCGCTCTCGTGATCAATCAGATCAAAGGCGAGTGGGATACGAAACATCCGAATCTTATTCCTTACAAAGAATGTGTGTTGACATTGATCCCCCATTTCAAAGAGATAACTTTTGAACATTTCCCAAGAGAGGAGAATCAGCTGGCGGACGCGTTAGCTACGATGTCTTCTATGTTCAAAGTCAAATGGGACAATGAGGCTCCCCGGGTCATTATCTAGAAACTGGACGAACCGGCATACTGTTGTGATCTTGAGGCTGAGGTAGTGACTGAAAAACCCTGGTACCATGAGGTGAAGAGGTACCTGGAAGCTCAAGAATACCCCGAAGGTGCATCTATCAATGACAAAAAGTTTCTGAGAAGGTTCGCAACAAAGTTCTTCCTCAGCAACGACATTCTCTACAAGCGGAATCATGATTCGACCTTACTGCGTTGTGTGGATAAAACTGAAGCAGAAAGGATCATGGCAGAGCTGCATGAAGGTACCTTCGGAAAACATTCCAGCGGACATACCATGGCAAAGAAGATCCTTCGGGCAGGATATTTCTGGTCTACAATGGAAGCTGATTGTTATCAACATTCTCGGACATGTCACAAATGCCAGATATATGCTGATAAGGTGCATGTTCCTCCGGTTCCTCTGAATATCTTGACTGCACCTTGGCCTTTTGCAATGTGGGGCATAGACATGATCGGAAAGATTAAACCTACGACATCCAACGGGCATCGCTTCATCCTGGTGGCGATCGATTACTTTACAAAGTGGGTTGAAGCAGCTTCCTACGCTACTGTAACCAAGAACGTTGTGGCACGGTTCATTTGGGATAATCTGATCTGTCGATATGGCATACCTGAAAGGATCATTACGGACAACGGTACCAATCTCAATAACAAGATGATCACTGAGCTCTGCGAGCAGTTTAAGATACAACACTACAACTCTTCTCCTTACCGACCGAAGATGAATGGGGCTGTAGAAGCAGCGAATAAGAATATCAAGAAAATTGTGCAGAAGATGACAGTGACCTATAAAGATTGGCACGAGATGTTACCGTTCGCTCTTCATGGGTACCGTACCTCAGCAAGAACGTCAACCGGGGCAACTCCTTTTTCCTTGGTCTACAGCATGGAGGCAGTCTTGCCGATCGAAGTGCAGATACCCTCTCTCCGGATAATGAAGGATGCAGATCTGAGCGAAGATGACTGGATCCAGACTCGACTTGATCAATTAAACCTAATTGACGAAAAGAGACTCACTACTATTTGTCATGGTCAAACATACCGAAAACGGATGATCAGGGCATTTAACAAGAAAGTCAGACCGCAAGAGTATCAAGTTGGGGATCTGGTAATCAAACGCATCATCCTTCCTCAGAGTGATCCCAGGGGCAAATGGACCCCCACCTACGAAGGGCCATTTATGGTTAAACATGTGTTCTCAGGAGGAGCCATGATTCTAACTACTATGGATGGTGACGACCTTCCTCACCCCGCCAATGCAGACATAGTAAAAAGATACTACGCATGATAAAAGACCCGCTAGGTTGACATACCTAGGCAAAAATTAGGGCTTCCCGGCGAACCAAAAGGGTTCAGGAAAAACGAGGGATGAAATGAAAAAAAATTTGTACACCCGGCAAGTCGAAAACCTGAAAAGGCGGCTTAGGCAAAAATGGGTATCCCGGTGGACTGAAAACCCGAAAGGGCGGTCCAGGCAAAAGTTAGGGATTAAAGCGTAATACTATGTCTCGTTGGATCACTTTGCATCCAGAATCTGGTATCAACATCAAGTTCAGACGACATCGATCAATCAGCTTCATCGTTAACTGAGCAGCAAAGTGATGAGACGCTCGAAGATATAAAGGCGATAGCAGAGTTGGAACCCAGTGGGATTATTATTTTCACATAGCTGTTTTGTTTAGTTTTTCACAAATTGTATAAACTCTGTTATTCGGCGGCGTCTCTTACTAGGACGTCAGCCCCTTGTACAAAAAACGCCTATTTACAGGCAAATTCAAAAATCAATATAAATTCACTTTTCAGCTAAAATTGCCAATTGATTTTCCTTTTCTGTTTTGTTTTGCGAAGAACGTCCAAGGTTCAATTTGTGATATATGCATTTGACAATAATTGCTAACTCATAAATATTTGCATACGAAACAAAGGATTAATTACAGGTAACATTAGAAACAGGGGCAATAATGAGTCGTCTAAGCGATCTAATTGCTCTGTCCACCAAGGTACCAAGGTAAGTTCAGCTGAAGAACGTAACCAAGATATCTTAAATCCCCAGAGAGTGAGCCATCAAGTCAATACACTCTCCCCAAGCAGAGTTATCCTGTCAGCCTTAAGGAAGTTGGGTATCCTCCAGCAGATCTCAACATTCCCCAGCGCAATATACGAACATTCTTAACAAGCATCCCCGACAGTCTTGATCTAAGATTGTTCCCCGGCGGTATACCAGACATTCAGTGGAGCCATTCCCCAGTGCAATCTGAAAAAATTTCCCCAGAAGAGTCCAGTCTGAAGATTTCCCCAGGAAAGTGGAATCAATCTCCCCAGCAGGAAGCTTATCCCCAGCAGATTCTGGAAGCTTATCCCCCGCGGAGCACGAACGCGTCACCCGGTTTTTATCCAAAGGTTATCTCCCCACCAGGATATAACTGGGTTATCCTCAACCAATATCCAGGGAAAGATCGTCCTCGGCGAAGTCTTCCTATTCCCCGGCGGAGTCCATTAATATCCTTCAACATAAATCATAACGATGGTATCCCCAGCAGAGTTATCATCAACATCTCAGCAAAGTACCTCTCTTCCCACAGAGTATTGTTCCCCAGCAAGATCGCTAGAGTAATTTTTCCCCACAGAGTGATCTATTCGCCAAAAGTATTCCCCAACGGAGTCATCTTCTCCTACCAGTATTCTTGCAACCATCATCCCCAGCGGAAACAAAACTCTATTCTTCAAACATCAGCCCAGGATTTAACTTCCCGGCATTCGTCAAGGATTTACTTTCCTAGACGAAAATACATTCATGAACATCGCATCTTCATACATTATAGCATGCAAATATGCACCATGAACATACAGTCTCATTCATTCTGAACACATCATGCATGTCATACAACATGACATCGCATACAACTAACGTTTTGTCTTTTCAGGACAAAGGTTAATACAAAGATGATTACTATCAAAGGTCGCAACTAAAGATCCGATTCCTGTATCTTTCCAGGGTGTATCTGTTGACGACTAATTCCAGACTCGATTCCTGTATCTTGCCAGGGCACGTCTGAAGAGTTTGAGGATCTGATTCCTGTATCTTGCCAGGGTGTATCCGTTGACGACTAACATTACCAGACTCGATTCCTGTATCTCGCTAGGGCACGTCTGAAGGGTTTGAAGATCCGATTCCTGTATCTTGCCAGGGTGTATCTGTTGACGACCAACATTACCAGACTCGATTCCTGTATCTCGCCAGGGCATGTCTGAAGGGTTTGAAGATCTGATTCATGTATCTTGCCAGGGTGTATCTGTTGACGACTAACATTACCAGACTCGATTCCTGTATCTCGCCAGGGCACGTCTGAAGGGTTTGAAGATCCGATTCTTGTATCTTGCCAGGATGTATCTGTTGACGACCAACATTACCAGACTCGATTCCTGTATCTCGCCACGGCACGTCTGAAGAGTTTGAGGATCTGATTCCTGTATCTTGCCAGGGTGTATCCGTTGACGACTAACATTACCAGACTCGATTCCTGTATCTCGCCAGGGCACGTCTGAAGAGTTCGAAGATCCGATTCCTGTATCTTTCCAGGGTGTATCTGTTGACGACCAACATTACCAGACTCGATTCATGTATCTCGCCAGGGCACGTCTGAAGGGTTTGAAGATCTGATTCCTGTATCTTGCCAGGGTGTATCTGTTGACGACCAACATTACCAGACTCGATTCCTGTATCTCGCCAGGGCACGTCTGAAGAGTTTGAGGATCTGATTCCTGTATCTTGCCAGGGTGTATCCGTTGACGACTAACATTACCAGACTCGATTCCTGTATCTCGCCAGGGCACGTCTGAAGAGTTCGAAGATCCGATTCCTGTATCTCGCCAGGGTGTATTTGCTGACGACTAACAGTACCAGACTCGATTCCTGTATCTTTCCAGGGCACGTCTGAAGGGTTTAAAGATTTGATACCTGTATCCAGCCAGGGCACATCTACATAAAGAGTTTGAAGATCAACTCTTGTAACAGGCGAGGTAATTATTCTTCTTTCTCAGGTACGCAAGTTCTCGCTAAGGAATCTCTTACGCGATCGACAACCTCCTGATGGCATCTATAAGCCCATCTCTCCTATCCATCAGTCTCCAAATGGCATCTATAAGCCCATTCCCGACCAGGTACTGTCATACTTCCCGATGGCATCTATAAGCCCATCCTCCTATCCATCACCTCTCCAAATGGCATCTGTAAGCCCATTCCCTGCATCATACCGCTGACACTCTACTACGTGAGTGCAAATTTCTGGGCACTCTAGTGTTCAATCATCTTCCACCTTCGGATTACGAAAGGCACGCCAGCCAATCTACATCCTCAGGTCTAAGAAGATTGAACAGGGGCAATTGTTGTACCCCAAAATTTTACCTCCCATATTCTTCAAGATTGGCCAAGATCGAGGTTCAAAATCTCCCAAGGGTTGCACAGTCCAATTGCCTCCTAACACAGTCAAAATTAGGGTTTTGGTTCTGACAAAGAAATTAAAGTTTTCAAGGGTCCAATCAAGTCCCACATGCCTACATATATTTTCAAGCATTCATATGCCAAGGTTCAAGACTCACAGCATCAAATTGCACAGTCAAAAAACCCTAAATGTTTCACAGTCAACTACAGGGGCAAAATGGTCATTTGACAGTCAAAAGTCAAATTTTTTGGTCAACATCTTATTGTGAAGCCACAAACATCATTTGATCAATTCTTGATCATGATTCTCAAAGCATGGCTCAAAAAGTCTCAAGATGCAAAAGTTTCTATTTTTGGACAGTTGAAAAAGTCAACTGCAAATTGACCAAGGCATAACTTCTTCATGGTTTATCAGAAAAATCCCATCCAAAGCTCATCTTGAAGATAATGACATTTCCTACAACTCATCTTCACACTTCAAGTCCAAGAAATGCTCTCACAAAAAGTTATCAATTTCAACATTATAGGTCATTTTCAAAAGTCAACAAAAAGGAACTTTAAGTCAAAGACCATACCTTGAGATTGGTAAATCAAAATGTCATGGGACCAAAGGCATTGGTTATAGGACTTCAAGACCTTTCCAAAATGTCAAAGAACATGATCAAAGCTTAAAAATTGAGCAAGATATGCCTTGTAGAAGTTGGGAAATTTTTGGGAATTTTGAAAAGTCAACTTTGCACAAAAGGCTTCAAAAATGCTAATGGGCCTCAAATTCTTCCATGAATCATTTCCCAAAGGCTATGCACGACCCATTAAGCTAAAATGGAGTTATTTTCCTATTTTTAATTAATTAATTGAATTTTTAATCTTATTAATTCATTTAATTAAATTTAAATATAAGAAAAATACTAAATCAATGGTTTTAAATCTTTTTATGCAGCAAATATCCTCCTCACATGTGAGAGATCTCGTGCATCAATCAAAAGGGACAGAATCATCCAAATTTGGCATGATTGGCATGAAAAAGATTGGGAAAAAAGATATGGAAAATCAAATATTCAAAAACATTGATTCAAGGACTTTGGGCTTGGTCTTTCTAACCTAATTCATTCACTTACATAGGCATAACCTAAACCTAATGCATGGGACACGAAAAACTGCCTAAGAGCTGCATACCAATTTGCAAAGTTTCACAAAAAAATTGAACACTGAAAACACAGTTACTGCACGTTTCAAAGCCTGAAATCTATTCCAACACATTGCTGGACTATCAAGGAAGCGTTTGCAATTGAGAACAAGCCAAAACGTGCCCAGAATCATCAAACACATATCACACGGTTTGCCAAAATTTCTTGAATTCAACATGATGATTCATGCATTTTTAATCATGTTTCTTGAGTGATTTATACTAATGTTGACTTTCTGAAGCTAATGACATAACTCAATTGAATTATCAAGCCCTGTATCACGATTCACCATTAACGATTTTTAGGGTTTCAGAGCTCCAAATTTGGGGGTTTACACATATGGAAAAATCAGGCCATGAAACCTATGCCAATGGACTCGTGACCTCCAAACGAGACTAACTCACTACTCGCGCCTTTTTTATGTTTGCCTATATCCTATTCGCTATTTTTTCAGGTTGAGTTTAGTGGGGGTTTAAAACCCCCGATACTTGTTTGATGTTTTTGCAGAAAGATGAAGACGAAGCCTATGTGTCCAAGCATGACTGGATAATTCAAATGTTGGCGCGTTTTTTGATCGTTTCAGTACAATGATTTGTTTTCATATATATTATTTACGTTCCATTATATAAACAAAGACGCGTGAATGGCTTAGTGGTTGGACATACGCCTTGCAGGTATTGGGACCTGGGTTCGATTCCCAGGTCCCCTCTCACATTTCATAATTTTGTCATTAACATGTTTCCATGCAGCGTCTCCTCCAAAGACCACAATACGCCTTCACATCCAAGCCTGCCAAGTGTCCCTGATGGTCAATCCAAAGGCCAGAACGTGCAGTCTACCATACACGCTAGTCAACCACTCTGCACGCAAGCGCTGGAAAGTCAAAAAGGGCCTGATTCAATGGGCCAAATTACTCTACAAAGACCTCCAAAAAGGGCCTGATACCCCCCATGTTTGCATCATTTTACTTTATTTAATTTTTCTCTTTATTCTTTTAATTGTTTCTTTTAATTGTTTATTTCTTTAGTTCACAAAAATAATTTTCATAATAAAAATCAGAAACAAAAAAAAAGTGTAATATATTTAATAATATTAATTTTACCATAATTTATTTTGTAAATAAACCTTAAACAATTAATTAGATTAATTTAGGTTTCAAAACTTTAATATTTTTTTAACAAATTAAAATATGTAGAAATTAGGGTTTCTAACTCTTTTATCTCTTTTTTCAATAAATAACATTCTCATCTTTTCTTTTTAATAAATAATTTTTTTCTTATTATTATTATTACTATTATTATTAATTATTAATTATTTTTTTAAATAAACGTGTACATTAAATATTTAGTAAATTAGGTTAAACTTTCATATTTTTTCATTAATAATTAAAAACAACTTAGAATTAGGGTTTCTCTTGAATTTTAATTTTCTTTATTTCATAAACACAAAAAATCATCAAAAAAACATTTCTTTTAACTTTTAATTTTAATTTAATTTCAAAAGGGTCCAACGCCCTCGAACGTTCTATTTCATTCTTTTCGCACGTTATTTTATTTCCTTTTGTAAATATTATGTAATTGCTCAAGCCTTGTAATAGTAATTAGGAATTTATTTACTTTCCGCATTTTTATTCAAACGGGTCTTTGTTAATTTGGCGATGTATAGACTCGCGCCTTGTAATAGCGTAGGATTTACTTTCCGCATTTAAATTTCCGCACTCTTAAAAACTGCTAAACTTTGCATGAAAGAATGAATGCCTAAATTAAAAACAAGCGTAGATCACCATGATGCATGTGCAAGATAAAACATAATTGAAAACAACACACAAATTCACACACCACTCTTAGGGTACGTCTCACTGTTGCCTTGCCCTCGAAACGTGGTCGTCGAGTATAGGACGTTTTAGTAAGTCCTTATGTCCATGGTCAATGGCATAAGGGTAGCTTATAAGGTGTCCTACTATTGCTCTGGTGACCACATTGCCCCTAACAAACGAATTGACCCGAACACCTCCAACGGTGGTGCTACCTACCTCTCAATGGTGGGATGGCACTACCTTAAGGACATTTACACAACCTAATTCCTTAGGGTAGGTAGATGACTCGTAGATACTTGCTCTAATTCAAAACAAATCAAAACTCTTTTCACACCGACACTTTTCAAAAAGCTTTGAAAACAATTTTTCAAACACCGAAACTTTTTCAAACCCACTCACGATTGAAAAGCAAACACTTTTGAAAACACAAATGAGCAAGTATCTAAGAGCCCATGGATAACCATGGATAGAAAGGGTGCTAACACCTTCCCTTTCTATAAATCTACCTCCCGAACCGAGAAACTATCTCATAAGGAATTTTGTTGTGCTTTTGTCCTGTCCATGTTGGAGAAAATAAAAGACGGTGGCGACTCTTGCTTCCGCGACATTTCGCTAACCAGCGTTAAACAGTCAGTTCCAGATCCACCGATCACAAGGGCCATACAGCCTCATGAAGAGCCGGTTGAGACCGTGAACTTGGGTACAGAGGAAGAAATAAAGGAGGTTAAAATAGGTGCAAATCTGGAACTTAGCGTCAAATGAAGGTTGATACAGATGTTGCACGACTATGTTGAGATCTTCGCCTGGTCCTATGAAGACATGCCTGGTTTGGACACTGATATTGTGGTACATTGCCTACTGACTAAAGAAGATTGTCCTCCTGTTAAGCAGAAGGTTCACCGTATGCATCCTGAAATGTCGGAGAAAATCAAGGCAGAGGTCATGAAACAGTTCGATGCAGGATTATTGGCTGTCACTTCGTATCCACAGTGGGTTGCTAACGTTGTTCCAGTACCTAAGAAAGACAGTAAGGTACGAATGTGTGTTGATTACAGAGATCTGAACAGGGCAAGCCCCAAGGATGACTTCCCACTTCCTCACATCGATGTTCTGGTCGACAACACTGCACAGCATAAAATCTTCTCCTTCATGGATGGTTTCTCAGGATACAACCAGATCAGGATGGCTCCTGAAGACATGGAGAAGACAACTTTTGTCACACAGTGGGGCACCTTCTTCTACAAAGTGATGCCTTTTGGGTTGAAGAATGTTGGGGAAACCTATCAGCGCGCCATGGTCGCTTTGTTCCACGACCTAATTCACCACGAGATCAAAGTGTATGTTGATGACATGATAGCCAGGTCTCAGACTGAGGAAGAGCACCTTGATCATCTCCAGAAATTGTTTGATAGGTTGAAGACATATAAGCTGAGGTTGAATCCGAACAAGTGTACCTTCGGGGTAAGGTCCGGTAAGCTTCTGGGTTTTGTCGTCAATGACAAGGGTATTCAGGTAGACCCTACAAAGGTAAAAGCCATACAAGAGATGCTAGTTCCCCGCATAGAGAAGGAAGTCAGAGGTTTCTTGGGACGTCTGAATTACATCGCCAGGTTTATTTCATATCTTACTGCTACTTGTGAGCCAATCTTCAAGCTTCTGAAGAAAGATCAAGTGGTAAAGTGGAATGATGAATGTCAGACCTCTTTCGAAAGAATCAAAGAATACCTTCAAGAACCGCCAATTCTGATGCCTCCAGTTGAAGGAAGACCTTTGATATTATACTTGACAGTGCTAGACAATTCAATGGGGTGCGTGTTGGGGCAACATGACGAGTCTGTCCGAAAAGAGCACGCCATTTACTACCTTAGCAAAAAGTTTACCGACTGTGAGACCCGATACTCATTGCTCGAGAAAAATTGCTGCGCTTTGGCATGGGCTACTTTCCGGCTGAGACAATATATGCTGACTCACACTACCTTGTTGATATCAAAGATGGATCCGATCAAATACATTTTCGAGAAGCCCGCTCTCTCCGGAAGGATAACAAGGTGGCAAATGATCTTAATCGAATACGACATATAATATACGACCCAAAAAGCTATAAAGGGGAGTGAATTGGCTGATCATTTGGCTCATCAGGCCGTGGATGACTACCAGTCCATGAATTTTGAGTTCCCGGATGAGAATATTATGTTGGTGACTGACTATGAAGAGCCTGGACCGGATGAAGGACCCGAGGAAGGATCCCGATGGTCTATGTATTTTGATGGAGCCTCGAACGCACTGGGTAACGATATTGGCACTATAATCATATCTCCCAAGGGCTTTCATACTCTATTCACTACCTGATTATGTTTCAACTGCACAAACAACATGGAGGAGTATGAAGCGTGTATCATGGGTCTTCGAGCTGCTATTGGTCTAAGGATTAAGCTCTTGAGTGTATTCGGAGATTATGCTCTGGTGATAAGTCAGATCAAAGGCGAGTGGGATACGAAGCACCCGAATCTCATTCCTTACAAAGAGTATGTACTGACATTGCTCCCACACTTTGAGGAGGTAACCTTTGAACACTTCCCACGAGAAGAGAACCAGTTGGCGGACGCGCTAGCTACCATGTCTTCTATGTTCAAAGTTAGGTGGGACAATGAAGCTCCCCAAATTACCATTGAGAGGTTGGATGAACCAGCACATTATTGTGAGATCGACACCGAAGAAGTGACAGACAAACCCTGGTTTCACAAAGTCAAAAGGTATCTCGAGGTTCAGGAGTATCCCGAAGGGGCATCTGTCAATGATGAGAAGTTTCTGAGAAGTTTCGCTGCAAAGTTCTTGCTCAGTAACGGGATTCTCTATAAACGCAACTATGACTCCACACTATTACGGCGTGTAGACAAGAGCGAGGCAGAGAGGATCATGGAATATCTCCATGAAGGAACTTTCAGAACCCATTCAAGTGGACATACCATGGCTAAGAAGATCCTACGGGCAGGATATTAATGGTCCACTATGGAAGCTGATTGTTATCAGCACTCTCGAACTTGTCATAAGTGCCAGATTTATACTGATAAGGTGCACGTGCCTCTAGTTCCTATGAACGTTTTGGAAGCTC
Organism: Vicia faba; assembly: GCA_948472305.1. Lineage (NCBI taxonomy): Eukaryota > Viridiplantae > Streptophyta > Magnoliopsida > Fabales > Fabaceae > Vicia > Vicia faba. Next base: position 1,010,636,215 of record OX451738.1, read on the forward strand.
CTTAGCCCTTTGAAATGTGGGGCATCGACATGATCGGTGAGATCAGACCTACTACGTCTAACGGGCATCGTTTCATTTTAGTAGCCATAGATTACTTCACGAAGTGGGTCGAGGCAGCCTCTTTTGCTACTGTAACCAAGAACGTCGTGGCGCGGTTTATTCGACATAATCTGATTTGTCGATATGGTGTACCGGAGAGGATTATTACTGACAATGGTACCAATCTCAACAACACAATGATCACTGAGCTCTGTAAGCAGTTCAAGATACAACATCATAATTCTTATCCCTACCAGCCGAAGATGAATGGCGCTGTTGAAGCAGCTAACAAGAACATCAAGAAGATTGTACAGAAGATGACGGTGACATATAAAGACTGGCACGAGATGTTACCATTCGCTCTTCATGGGTACCGTACCTTAGCACAGACATCGAGAGGAGCAACACCCTACTCTCTGGTGTATGGCATGGAAGCAGTCCTACCCATCGAAGTCTAGATACCCTCTCTCAGGATTATGAAGGATGCGGGTTTGAACAAAGACGACTGGATCCAAACCCGACTTGATCAACTAAATCTGATCGAGGAAAAGTGGCTTACTGCTATCTGCCATGGTCAGACGTACCAAAAGCGAATGATCAAGGATTTTAACAAGAAAGTCAGGCGTCAAGAATATCAAGTCGGGGATCTGGTGATTAAACGCATCATACTGCCGCAAGGTGACCCCAGGGGAAAATTGACTCCCACGTACGAAGGGCCATTTGTGGTTAAGAACATTTTCTCGGGAGGAGCTATGATTCTAAGCACCATGGATGGTGACGACCTTCCTCACCCCATCAATGCAGACATAGTGAAAAGATACTACGCATAATCAAAGACCCGCTAGGTCGACTGGACTAGGAAAAAATAAGGGCTTCCCGGTGAACCAAAAGGGTTCGGGAAAAAGTAAGGGATGAAAATGAAAAAATCTGTACACCCGGCAAGTCGAAAACCCAATAGGGAGACTTGGGCAAAAAAGGGTATCCTGGTGGACTGAAAACCCGAAAGGGCGGTCCAGGAAAAAGTTAGGGATTGAAGCGTAACACTATGTCTCATCGGATCATCTTGCAACCAGACTTCGGTACCGACTGTCAAGCTCGGACGACGCCAATCAAACTGATCAACCTTCGGCCAAGCGGCAAAGTGATGAGACGCTTGAAGATATAAAGGCAATAGCAGAGTTGGAACCCAATAGGGTCGTTTTGCATAGCTGTTCTTCTTTATTTTTACACAAATTGTAATTTCTATCTTTAGGCGGCGTTCTCTTACTAGGACGTCAACCTCTTTGTACAAAAACGCCTATTACAGGCCAACTTCAAAAAATCAATACAAGTCATTTTCACGAGAAATTTCAAGTTGTTTTTTCTTTTTCTGTTTTGTTTTGCAAGAACGTCCAATGATTTATTTTTTATATATGCATTTGAAAATAATTATTGCTCATAAACATTTAGATAAGAAACCAAGACAATTACTCGTAATTCCAGAAACTAAAAAAAAACAAGAAGTACTAAACCCGACGGTTCCTTTGCCCAGTAGGTATCGGGATAGAGTCAGCTTTGGAACATGATTATTGGTACATACACTCCCCACAGAGTAAAAGTACCCAAAGGCATTGATGTCGATTTCCCCGAAACAGGATGTAAGTATCCCCAGCCAAGGTTCATAATTGCGGGCTAGTCAGTAAAAGTCACCCTCCAAGAAGAGTTTATTTCTATAAGATACAGAAGCTCAATATCCAACAGAGCTCATCACCTCTGACAACTTAATTGCATCCCCAGCTAAGGTTGTTCCTCCGGGTCGGCAGGTCTACCAACAGAGTATCGCTTCCCCCCAAGTTTGGTCCCCGTAGAGTTTTTCTCCAGCATCTTCTTCCTGACAGAGCATTTACGACTCTCCAGCAATAATCAGGGATTTATTTTCCCAGGCGCGAGCATACCCCGATAGCATTTCATAAACATACATCATAACATACGCATACATGACATATACATCATAATCTTATTTATTTTGAGAACATCATCGCACCCTGCATTTCATGCATCGCATATAACTAACCCTGATATCTTTTCAGGAAAAGAGGGTTATCTTCAGTAAATTCAGCAGTTATACAGATCATATCTACAAACGACTAATGGAAACTCAGTTCCCGAAATCAAACGGGTCAACCAATCTACACTTTTGCATCAAAGTAACCCTACTATCCAGGTTCCTTCTCACAATCCTATTATTCAGGCTCTCATATCGAAGTAACCCTACTATCCATGTTCCTTTCACAGCCCTACTATCCAGGCTCTCATATTGAAGTAACCCTATCATCCAGGTTCCTTCTCACAGCCTTACTATCCAGGCTCTCATATCGATGTAACCCTACCATCCAGGTTCCTTCTCACAGCCCTACTATCCAGGCTTTCATATCGAAGTAACCCTACCATCCAGGTTCCTTCTCAAAGCCCTACTATCCAGGCTTTCATATCCAGGCTCTCATATCGAAGTAACCCTACCATCCGGGTTCCTTCTCACTTCCCTACTATTCAGGCTCTCATGTCGAAGTAACCCTACTATCCAGGTTCCTTCTCACAGCCCTACTATTCAGGATTTCATATCCAGGCTCTCATATTGAAGTAACCCTACCATCCAGGTTCCTTCTCACAGCCCTACTATTCAGGCTCTCATATCGAAGTAACCCTACCATCCAGGTTCCTTCTCACAGCCCTACTATCCAGGCTCTCATATCGAAGTAACCCTACCATCCAGGTTACTTCTTACAGCCCTACTATCCAGGCTCTCATATCGAAGTAACCCTACAATCCAGGTTCCTTCTCACAGCCCTACTATTCAGGCTCTCATATCGAAGTAACCCTACCATCCAGGTTCCTTCTCACAACCTAATTATCCAGGCTTTCATATCCAGGCTCTCATATTGAAGTAACCCTACCATCCAGGTTCCTTCTCACAACCCTACTATCCAGGCTCTCATATCGAGGTAACCCTACCATCCAGGTTCCTTCTCATAACCCTACTATTCAAGCTTTCATATCGAAGTAACCCTACCATCCATGTTCCTTCTCACAGCCTTACTATCTAGGCTTTCATATCGAAGTAACCCTACTATCCAGGTTCCTTCTCACAACCCTACTATCCAGGCTTTCATATCGAAGTAACTCTACTATCCAGGTTCCTTCTCATAACCTTACTATCCAGGTTCCCCCTCTCTTATCCCCAAACAACGGTCGACAACACTGTAAGACCGGGACACGATCAAACATGATTAGTTTCGCATTTCCCTAGTAAATCGCGGTGCAACATATACCCCGACCAGATACGCAGTACACTTCCGTTTCCTCAAGCCGGAGTTATTCCACAGTAGAGTAACGGACAACTGAAGCTCCTAAAACTCTATTTCTCCTAAGGTAGGAAATCCACATTCTCTAGATGGCATCTTTAAGCCCATCTCAGACAATTCTCTGTCACATCCAGGATGACATCTTTAAGCCCATCTCCGACAAATCTTCTATCATCAACCTCCAAATGGCATCTGTAAGCCCATTCTCGAGGTTACAAATCAAGCGCCACTTCATGCGAGTGCAAATTTCTGGGCACTCTAGTGTTCAATCATCTTCCACCTTCAGATCACGAAAGGCAGAGCAGCCGATCTACATCCTCAGGTTTAAGAAGATTGAATAGGGGCAGCTGTTGTACCCCAAAATTTTCCCTCTCATTTTGCTCAACAAATGTCAATTGAGGTCCCCAACTTGCTCAAGGAAGTTCAAGAGTTGACCAGACAAACTCTCTCCTAAGGCAGTATACCCCAAATTAGAGTTTCTATTTTCATCAATATGGGTGGACCAAAAAGGTATCATATGATTTCCAAGGTCTTATTATGTTCCCAAGACCCTACATGTCAAGTTCCATGCCTTTCACAAGAAGTTTTCCCAGCCAACTGCTCAGATGCCTGAAAATCAACTATACCAGGTCAAAAGTCAATTGTGGCCCACATACAGTCAAACTTCAATATTTTTGGTCAGCCTAAACATTTTGAAGTGACCTCCATCATTTGATCAAGGGTTGGTCATGATTCCTCAAGGAATGCTCCAAATTCATCAAAACCCAAAAGTTACTAAATTAGGGTTTTGTAGTAAAAGTCAACCCAACTTTGACCAAGCATACCTCCTTCATACTTTATCATAAATTTTCCATCCGAAGCTCATTTTGAAGAGGATGCAATTCCCTACAACTCATCTTCAGCCCACAAGTTCAAAATATGCACTCACAAAAAGATATGAATTTTGACATTATAGGTCCTTTTGAAAAGTCAATAAAAACACCTTTTGGGTCAAAGCTTCATGCATGAACATGGAAGACTCAATTGAGATGATACCAAAAGGGTTGCTTAGGGGACATCCTAAGCTTTCTAAAAAGTCCAAGAACACCTCTTTAGGGTTAAAATTGGAGGATATATGCCTTGTCAAAGTTGACCTTTTTTGCAAAATTGCCAAAAGTCAAATGCGCTCAAAATTGCATTTTTTGCCAAATGGGCCTAACTTTTTATGCTTGCACCTCACTCATAATATAATCCACAACCCAAATATCCAGCCTCATGTTATTTGCTTCACTTTTCAATTTATTTTGATTTTTTGTTAATTAAAAATTCAATTAAATCAAATAATTGAGGAATAATGAAAAAGATATGTTGTGATCTGATTTTTGGACAGGATTTCAATCAAATAATGCAAGGATATCATGATCAATTTGAATCAAGGCTGATTGATACAAGAAAGGCATAATTTGGCTCAATATAGAAAGTTTACGTATGCCATGAAAATCAAATCAAATCTTCTAAACTTTCAAAGATGTGATTTGTTTTTTCAACCCTAATTCACTCTATGATATATATATATATTGAACACATCCAAGGCAAGAACAAGGGTGAGAATCGTGAGGAGGCAGAACAAAATTGCAAAATTTCAAAGAAAAGTGTGGGACCTATCTTCTTCCACATGCCAATTAGAACCATTCCAAGGCTTCTAAACCATTCCTGGACATCTCGGGAAGCTAATAGCATCGTTTGCCAACCTTAAAGCATCCATAATCATCACGTTACAACATCACGGTTTGCACAAAAAACTCAAACTCGATTTCAATGTTTTACGCATCTTAAACGCATGTTATCCATATATTCTTGTTCATAATCATGATTGCAATCTTTCTGTATAGCTTAATTGTACTAACAGCGCAGGAATCCATATTCACCATTGTTAGGGTTTAAGAGCTCGATTAGGGGATTTTTGATACAGGGAAAATTGGACCATGAATGGGGTACCCTGACACTCATGAGACCAAGACGAGTTGATTGGTACCATTACAATTGATTTATATTGCATATACAGGATTTTAGAGATGGACAAGATTGTAGCTACGAACAAACGTCTGTAGGTAAAAGTGTTTTACCTAAAGCAACGGTCCAAGGAAGAAGATGATGCGTGTCAAAGCATGGTTGGCCAATTCAAATTTCACGCGTGTTTTCATGGTTGTTAATGTTTTCTAATATATTATATTTTAGTTATTTATGTTACCAACAAAGCACGTTGGTCCAGTGGTAGCCAGGAGGAGAGATAAGGCGTTGTGGGCAGGAGGTCAGGGGTTCGAACCCTGACTCCAACATTTTCTCATTTACATGTTTTCTTTACAGAATCCAATACACTTCATCTCCAGGAGACCATCATGCACCCTCAATGCCTGTCCACTGGATTGCATGTTGACTAGATCTCACGCCTCTCCAATAAAGGACCATGGTGCACCACAAAGTCAACACCATACCAGATCCAGTGCTGACCAGGCCTGGAGCTTAGTGGGGCACAAATTTTCAGTTCTACACCCCCTAAATTCCTAACAACACAGGCCCATTTCTCAAATTTTTCTCTTTTTATTATTTTATTTTCTTTATTCTTTATTCACTTTATTTTTAAAATCAGTTTCTTTTATATAAAAATCATAAAAATAAAAAAGTCATAAAAATTAGAATTAGCTTTTTTTATCAATTTTTTTTAAAATTAATTACTTTATTTAATTTAGGGTAACTTTAACTTATTTTTTACAATTAAAAATCAATTAGAAAACTAGGTTTAAATTCTTGATTTAATGATTTTTTTTTCTTTTTTAAACAAAAACACAAAAAAATAGGCTAATTTAATTATTCTTCTTAATTAAAATTAATTAGTAATTAGGTTATTTTTTATTCAATTATTACTTATTTTCTTAAATAACAAAAAATGACAAAAAGTGATGTTTTCTTTAAATAATTGATATTAGATTTAGTCAAAGGTCGAAACCCTAATTTCTCTCGCATTTAATTTGCCGCGTGCTTGTTATTATTTTTGCCATTATTATTGTAACTGTTTCAAGGTTGTAATATTTTTAATTAGGGTTTTTAAAATTCCGTACTTTTATTTCCCGTCAAGGCAATTATGTAACTGTCAAAGCCATGTAATAGCTAGGTTTATTTCCGCTTTTACTTTCAGCAAATTGTTAATTGTCTAGATGTATGGCTAATAGGATTGTATGGCAAGAATGCATGAAAAAATTAAAACAGTTAGAAAACCCTAACGTGCAAATATTAAAATAACTGAAACAAATCACTCACACATGTTCACTCCTAGGGTTTACCTCACTTCGGTTGCCTTCGGTAAACGGTCATTAAGCATAGGAGATTTTAGTGGTCGCCCTCTAGTCTAAAAAGATCAAATTGTCCCATTCGAATGTTGCCTCAGAAATGTTGCCTCGGAAACATCGCCTCGAAAAGATCTTAAGACTCTAGGGTTACTACTAAGGTTTTTCTAACTATTGCTTTAGTGATTGTATTCGTCCCTTTCGAATGTCCCTTACAAACTCCAACGATGGTGCTACCTACTCCTTAATAGTGGGATAGCGCTGTCTAAAGGAAATATAACAAAAATAATCTTTTTTCGAGTAGGTAGATTAGTTCTTAAGTACTTGCTCAAAACAAACAAACTTTTTCACACCAAACACTTTTCGAACAAGGTTTTCAAAAACAACCTCGTAACACTCTTGAGGACAGAAACAAGGGTTAAAACAAAGTAAGACAAAACTTTTCCAAACAAGCACACACAAGCAATTTCAAAATGAGCAAGTACCTAAGAGCTCGTGGAAAACCACAGATAGAAAGGGTGATAACACCTTCCCTTTCTATAATATACCCCCCCGTACTCAGAATATCTCGAAAAATATTTTTTCTGTTCTTTTTCCTTTTCCATGATTGGATGAAATAAAAGTCGGTGGCGACTCTTGCTTACCGTGACATTTTTCAAACAAAAAGCGCAAAACGCAAACCAATAAAAACAGTCGGTTCTGCCACCGTATCACACATGTCATGCGGATGCCATGTTTTCAAGAATTTTAAGGAATTTAAATTTGCTAGACAAAAAGAAGACAAGAAACATCAATTGCATTAATAAGTTCCAGAATTACAAATGCCTCTTGGGCTTACAATGGAAAAAAAGAAAAAGGTCTTAAAGAGAAGACAAAATAAACTCCTAAAACAAAAAGACTGAAGTCTCACACTAACTCATCTTCTTTGATGCAATGTAGGAATTCAGGCTTCACTCCTCGTGAAGTTTCCTTGTGAGCTCTAACACTTTTTTCTCGCTTGCACAAAATTGGACTTCAAAGGTATCTCGTCCCCCTTAAGTTAAATCCACGATCTCTGCAATTCCTCCAGGTCGGTGGGCATGTTAGGATGAAGGATGATATGAGGAACATCCCCTTCGGCAACAGGCTCCACAATTATTGGTAGAATAGCGGGATATGGCATCATGAGACTTTGAGCATGAGCTCGTACCCATTTGAGATAAGGCTCAAGAGGGATGGAATTCTTATGCCCCAGAGTCTTGCTATCAACTTTGCTTACCATGCCCCAAGCATGTACAAATCTTTGATGATAATCTTGAACATCATTCTTATAGTCAAATATAATTCCTTGAATAAGCGTGTCATGGGGACCATCTCTTTGAGCACAGCCAAACTGTCATAAGGCTAGAGAAGGGTTAAGCGATACCTCCCCTAATTCCCAAGAGTGGAACATTAGGGAACTTCCCACATTGATAAATGATAGTAATGTCTTCTTGAGATCGAGAGCACCAATGGATATCAGAATGAGAGAGCGACATCAACCTTTGACACCATCTCAAGCCTTGCTCATTCTTCAATACTGATTGATAAATGTGTGAAATAAACCACATAGACAGCAAAGGCAAGCAAAACATAAGAGTCCCTTGCTTCCTTAAAGTGAAAGTATGAAGAGAGTGCAAAATGTCTCCAAGTAAGGTAAGCACAGGGTTGTGGGTAAGGAAAATTTTGACGATATATACATCTATGAGTTGGTCTGGGTTAGGGAACAATACCAACCCATAGATTAGAAGAGCCAAAAATTCTTCAAAAGCTTGCAAATTGATGGCCTCCCAAAATAATAGAGCCTTCTCCATCAAGAATTTAGCCAAAAAGCCCTTGACCCCACTTCTTGTCTCCCAATTAGCTACAATGTCAGAACTCTTCAAATGTAAGACCTTGGTAATAACTTCAGGTCTTGGAACTTCCTCTAAACCGGTGAAGTGTATTTTATCAAAAATAGGCACTCTTAGTAGTTGAGAGAATTCTTCCATTATAGGTACCAATTGATAATCAGGAAAGGTGAAACAATGATGTACGAGATCAAAGAATTGAAAGAGAACCCTCAACATGTCTTCTTCAAAGCTTAAGGTATCCAGGTTGAGAAGTCGACCATAGCTTTTGGTGAACGGAAAATTTTCCGGAACCCTTGACTCTAACTCTTTGAGTTGAGGAGGTATCCTTACGAAGTTGATTTGGATGGTATTTCTGTGGGTGTGTTCACCGTGTTTTTCAGTAAACAACCGCTGATCTTCCAAAAAGGGTAAATTCTTGGTTACTCGCAAGATTGACCTGTTTGATCCTAAGACATATGCTAATTTTTGAAGTTGTTTGGACATAAATGCTAATTTAAATGAAGAACGCACGTTCGATTGAGAAATTTTGAGGTTTGGGACGAGTTTGAATGCAGAAAATAAATAGAAAAAGGGGTTGGGAAAAGTTCAAGTGCAGGAATCTGGGTAAAAGTGCAAGTAAAGTGCAAACAAGATAAAAAGGCAAGAAATATAAAGAGAATAGTAAAAGACTTTGATTATAAAATGTGGTATTTCAAACGTACATTTTTAGTATTTTTTCTCACGCAGTGGGTACTTGAATAGTATTAAATAACTTGTACGATCGGTTGAACACCCGGAAATCTACATAAACTTCCTATATTTATACTACAGCTAGGTAACCGTCGAGGAGTTTCCTTGCTCTAGGATGAGGACAAGTGTCTTCTGCATGTTCTTCGACATCTATCTTCATGCCATGTTGCTTTCCTCAACTGCTAAACGAACTGCTTTTACCTCCTTTCTTCAGATTCAAAATCATCTGTAGCTGATACGAGGTTTCCTTCTAGTTGAAGGCCCTGGAATCCCTTTCATTCTAAGGATGTAAGATCCTTCTGGTCGAAGATTCATTTTAACTTAGAAATTTCTCTAAGTATTTTTCCAACCTGTCGAAGTATTTCCAGCTTAGATTTGTTCAGTCTCTTTTTGGCCCATAAGGCCAATTTGTTGTAGGTGTCGAATTTAGGAGCTAACAAATTCCCCCCCAAGAATGTCAGTTTCGACGCAAGAAGAAATGATCATTCTTTGAGATTCCCCATTCGACACTTGTCTTCATTTTTACCACATAAATCATTTGTGCGCTTTCCACCTTCTACTAACCACTGCTGGTATTCAGAGTCATCATTACCTTTTTTCCCAACACGTCGCTGTCAATCAACCGTTACCATGCTGCCATGATGTTCATTATCCCTACAACCTAGGAAAGTATGGAAAACGTTTTAATTACTTGTACGATAACTGCTTCAACGCTTGCCACGTGCCCCACTAACTCTGCAGCATTAAATGGTCTTAAAGGAAAACACTCTTCCCTGAACATTATAAATAGATGAATCCTCTCTTTGGAATTCTTTTATAACTCCTAGTATTCTTTATCTCCTTGCAAATAAAAAGTCTTAACAACTTCATCTTCTTCGTTCTTTCACTACTTTCAATCATGGCTTTCCTTTCCAACGCACCAAACAACCCAAAAACTAAGAACGTTTCTAATCTGCAAAGACAACCAGAGGTTTTTCCCACTAGTTCTGTACTTGTTTCGACTGGGGAACGAAGGCGTGTATCTGAACCCATGGCCAAAGAATGGTGTGAGGCTTATGACTCTCAATTATTCATCCCTGTTAGGTATTCTGGGCAGATGTATGCCATGTTTGGCCCACTATCTACATGCTTCGAGAACCCAAAACAAAATAACACCTTCTTCCCAACTCACCCTAGGCTCAAGCCTATATTTTGTGCGAAGAAACCCAGGAATGATCCTGAGGATGCAACCCTTGCCAACCAGCAAAGTTCTCAAATGAAGGAAGATATCAACCTTCAGTTCATGAACAAGGGAAATGGGATCTTTCGATCTTGCCCAAGTCTTACTTCAGAATACTCAGAATGGTTGAGTAAGATTGAAAAAGCACAAGCCCAAATCTGGAAGGATATGGGGATCTATGACTTGATTATGTTTTTGAAGATTGGGTTAGCTAATTTCCCTCTCATGTTGGTATCTTCACTGTATTTCTGGGAGAATACATATTTTACCTTCAATTTGCCTTGTGGGATGGTAACCCCAACTCTCTTTGATATAGTCGCCATTACTGGTCTTCGACCAACTGGTGACTATTTCGACCCTGAGGATGTGTCTGGAGATTCTATCGGGTTTTCAGCCACGAAGCCCATGTATACTATATTCATCAACCATTTCCACGACAAATCGAGTACCACTGTCTCTGAAGTGGAACACATAGCTTTTATGGCTTTGTGGTTATCTCGTTTCATTTTCTGCACTAAGTCACTTCAGGTGACTAAGAAGATGCTTACTCTCGCAACACAACTTCATCATGGCTATCCTATTTGTCTGTCTAAGTTGATTCTAGCCAACCTGTATGAGTCCATTAGCAATGGTGTGACTTAGCTTAAGGTTATTGGAGACAAGGCGAGTTTACTCCTTTTTGGCCCCTTTTGGCTTCTGCAACTTTGGCTCAATTCCACTTTTGAATCTTTTCTTCCTCAGAAGAATAAAATAAATGAGAGGGCCCCAGAAGTCCTAAACAGAAGGGTCGAAGGGACTAGATTAGTCCTGTTGACTCCAACTAATGAAGGTCAACAATTCCAAAAAGCATTTATTAGCTTTGTAATGATGTTTGCAAAGCGTAAGGAATTTGTTTCGACCATGGCTCCTTTTGCTAGCAGAAAGGTTGGTCCGAAATTGTTCGTTTGACCATACCCTTCGTCTGACGAAGATGACCATGTGGATGAATATGTGGCTATCTGGGAGTCATTTATTCTCCCAAGAATCATGCCACTAAGATTCAATAGTTCGAAGAATCAACTCAGTTTGATTGCTTATCAGCCGAATCTTGTCTCTCGACAATTTGGTATCATCCAGATGATTCCTTCACCAATCTACTCCTGAGAAAAGCTTTTGTTGTTTTAAAATGCAGACTATTCAGAGGATGCTGCTACCAAGCATATTGGTAGGTACGTTGGTCGAACCTTACTAACTCAGTTCGACTTCAAACTCAAATTCTTGTGTTCGCCTCTTTTTGAAGACTGGTGGAAGCAGTATTATAACGAAGAATTCTTCGACGAAAAAGACTTTGATTCTCACCTTCAAGAGGCGTTTATGCTGGTCTCTGATAAGATAAAAAGGGTAATCTTTCGTTTCAAAGAAAATGTCTTATCGTCTTCGATTTAATCATTCAACATCTAACTTATACTTGTTCATTTTCTAGCGGTCAAGAGGACCGTCACCAAGAAAGTAGTTGAAAGCACAAAGGGAGGAGACTCTTTTGTAAAACCTTCACCAAAGGTAAGCACTTTCTGCTATATCTTTCAGTTCAACATATCACTTTTGACGCTAATGCCTTGGACTCCTTTCTTTCTGGGTATTTAAAACTAATCCATAGAAAAGGAAAGTTAAACAAATTGAAATTTCCAGCGATGAAGAAGAAGAATCTCCTCTTGTCCCTCTAAAGAAGCACAAGTTAAAGAAATCAGCCCATATTCTTGATCCTCGTCCAAAAACCAAGGTCAAGGTTAAAATTATTGGGTTGAGACCTCCTCCCGTCATCATCAGAGAGCCAACTGAACAAGAGATTGCTGCTAGGCTGAATAATCCCAGTGAGAGCGATAACTCAAGTCCTGGCGCCGACGTTCCGCCTAAGGTAATCATTTCGACCCTTCAAGATTGTTTATTGACTTAGACTTCTCTTTCATTTTTTCAATGGTTCTGATAACAATCTTATAATCTTTAGGACAATGCTGGTACTTCTAAACAGGCCCTCGTAGAAGAATCTGTCACTATAATAAATAGTGAGGGTGATCCTACTTATAGGCCTTCTTCAGCAAAGGGATCCTTTGTGAGCTCTGCTAGCAAGGTGAACCAAACCTCTGGGCATGAAGGCATGGGGAAGCCTAATGAAGAAATTCCTAGTGAGGAACAGGCGAATCTTGGGATTCTACAAGCTAATACAGAAAGATGGAGAAGAGGAGGTTGCTGATGATGTAATTGAAACGGAGAGGGAAAACACACTAGTGGAAGGGAATCAGACTGAGGATATTCCAGCAACTGATGAAAGAGAAAACCACACAGGGGGAGCAGGAAAATCTACGCATGTTGAAGGTGCCCCTGTGCAGATACCTGTCGAAGCAAACGTGGCTCGTGTTGCAAACAAGAGGGTAACTTCGACTGGGTCTCGTACTAAGGAAGATTTGGAATTATTGAAACAGAAAAATCCTCTTGGCTACCTGTTGTACCCCAAATTTTGACCTAATATACCGTCTTCCATCTGCATCATTCGCATTGCAAGAGTTTTGACCATTTTTATCAAATTTTCAAAGCAGTTTAAAAATTCATAACTTTTTCGAGTCGGGAGCTGTTTATTTGTTGAACGCTAAATTTATTAACTGATCAAGATTTAAATGACGTTTATTAATTATTTATTATCTTAAATTTAAATAATTGGAATCTATTTTTCAATTGTTATATAATTTAAAGACTTATGAATAATGAAATAAGCATTTGAGAATGAGTTTATTAATTGGTCAACAATGATTATTTAATTCTTTATCATTTTAGATTAAATAATTAAAATTCTATTTTTAATTATTATAATTTGGAATTTTACGAATAATGAATTAAATAGTTGAATTTGTTGATTAGTCAATGATGTTTATTTATTTGTTTGTCATTCTGAATTTAAATGATTGGATTTGATTTTCAATCATTATATGATTTAAGGAATTATAAACAATAAATAAATAATTGGAAAGAAAAGGAATTAATTGAGAAATAATAGAATTTTTATTCACTTTATTCTATTTATTACAATTGTTGTTTAAATACTATTGTACAAAGTATTTATAATAACCATTACATAAATGCTTAAAGTAAAATAAAACTATTTTCCTAAATTCTAATTCTAATCTTCTATCCAATACTTTTTGTCTGCTCATTTAAATTTTACCTGCAAAAAAAAAACGATTAAAAGAAAGAAATTAGAATTCGGATAAATAATTAAAATGCAGAAAATAAATTCAATGTTCATCATTAAAAGCAATGGCCGGAATCAGTTACTCTTTTTTGCAAATCACGGGATTTCTCCCGGTTCACAAAAAAGAGAGGAATTTTTAAATGAATGCACAATTAAAAAATAGCACATTTTCAAAATCATTTGCATTTTTATCAAAAAGCCCACTGCATATTTCACATATGCATAAATACTTTTTTGGTCAAAACTGCATAAGTATAAATCACAGCATACATTTTTTTCAAACAAACATATGCAAGGTACACAACAAGCCAACGTTAACCTGCAGAATAATATAGGCTAATGCAAGACAAAAAACAATATGAAATTTCAAACAATGTGCAGTTTTAAACAATGTATGCAAGCAACCTATTCCTTTTTTTTTGTCATCATTTTCTGGCCATTACAATTTCAGAAAAATGTACAGTATATCACTTATATATATCATTTCTGTACTTGGGAGAGAGAGAGAAGAGGTTCAATTTTGCAGGTTCTGACTTAAGCATGAATTGGGAATAAAGTCAACCTTGTAGCAGCATAGGTGCAAGCATCAGAAAAATATATTAAGATATTCAAAACCTGAGCCATGAGAGTAAAGCAACGGCTATTTGAAATCCCTTCAAAAGGAGGATAGCCTGCATACTGCAGAAGGAGGGGGGGACATAAGCCTATCAAGCACCACCCTTTTTTGGCTCCCAGGCATAACCATTCTGCATACTGCTGAACCATTTCCAAGCATACTAATCTAACAACCATTCACAAACTGCATATTGCTAAACCACATTCTGCAATATCAAACCACATCCTGCATATAACATTTTCATAACCTGCATATTTTCATAACGGGCATATTGCAAAAACCTGCTACCTGCTGAACCTAAGCCCCTGCCTAACCACATAAACCTGGAATACACAAGAGGATTTGTCCAAAACTATTCAAAAAGCCACATATTTCAAAAGCCACATATTTGATAACCTGCATTTTTTTCATACCCATTCGGCATACTACAAAACCACGACTTGCATATTGCATAAAAATCACATACCTTCTGTCAAACATCCTAAAAAACCTCACCATAGCTGCCTCAACATACAGGCCATAAGCTCATACCTGCCTACTGTCCAAAAGCCTCATTACTGCCAAAGTCCCTGTCAAATATGTGAACAAAACTACTATGCTGTCAAACCGAACCAGCATAAGCAAAAGTCACAAAGCCAAGTTTCAAAGGGTGAACCTGCACAAACCATTTCCAAACATAACTTGCATACTGACCAAAACCGAATAAACCACCAAAAAAACCATTTATTCAATATTTCAACCAGTTCTTAGACGAAGAAGAAAAGAAGAATTAGTGGCAGAAAGCAAGGAGCAAGGAGTCTTCGGAGCTTACCTGACTTCGCCGGAATCGTACCGTCGGACTCGCTCCGACCATGTGAGTTTTTTTAGTTTTTTCGCATAAACCTTTATACCGTTGCGTTGCCTTTGTCTCACTTAATAATCCTCTCTCAATTTTCTGAAATCATGAAAAATGGCCATTCAATATCATTACAGATTTAAATTCAAAACAAAAACCTTTATTTCATATACAAAAACGTATCATTCAAAAAATCTGAAATTTGAGGAAGAAAGGAAGCAAAGTATGAAATTTGAAATTTTGAATTGTTGCAGACTAGATCTACTTGGAGCTTTCACTCCCAAAGTTGATTTTATAAAACTTAACACCCGTGGAGTTATTGAAGTGTCAAAGCGTGTCCATACTTACAGTTGATATAAATAAATCCCTAGTTACTTTGTTCACTCATGATAAAAGAACACCTAGACCCTATATTTGTCACATTTAACACAGAATTTAAACCAGAATAAGAACTTTTTGTCCGTGAATTTCATGTCTAAAACAGGTAGAGAACAACTGGTTGTGAATGTCACTCTCTTACATATGCTATGGTTTTATCTTTGCAAACAATTCTTGTACTCATTTAAAATGCATTCAGCAGACCTGACAACGAAAAACTCAGTAACAAACCTAGGCAGTGAATATTGTTTATTTCTGGCCCTTTCATCTCTATCCCATTATCATCAAGCAAAACAATCCCTGATGAAGTAATGTCAAAAGGGAAAGCCAAAGGTGGTGAAATTGGAGATTTCGCCAGCTTAATAAACCTTTGACCTGCTAGAAATTGAGCTTCTGAAATTCAAATTGGTAACATTAACACAATCATTCATATCAATAATATATGGTGATTGACACATCGGGATTTGACAGAATACTAAGAATCTCAGGTTAAATGGTACTCCTGAACTAAGTTGTATACTTTCTATGTTCGTTAGACCTTAGCATTTGTGAAAAAACAGAGATTTTTAGGTGGGCTTTTTACTTACTGGAATATCCCTACTCTTGACCCAAATAACTTTGAGGAAGAAAGGAAGCAAAGTACCTCCAACCTCCGTCGTACCCGGCCATCCCTCTTCGACCTCGTTTCAATTCTGCGATAAACGCCCTTGACCACCTTTCATCATCCATCGCGTCAAACTGTCGAACCGCTCTTCAATTTCCAACAACCAATCTTCATCATCCCTCGCTTAATCACCATCTTCATCAACCTATTTCAACAGTCATAACAATGTTTTCAAAATCTGGAAAATCATCACAATACACAGAATTCATAAAAAAACTCATGAAAGGTCACAAGAGCTTACCTCTCAAAAATGCTAACCATTCTTGATCTTCAACCTCGCCAATTCCCCAAAACACCGCGTCTCTTTCTTTTCAAGTGTTACTAACCTAAACATAAGATGTTGAAGAAATAGGATATTGATTCTGTTAAAAAATGTAAACAGAGTAAGTTCATTTCCATGTGAATTTCATATTCAGTTTCATGTCGTAGGCTATAAACCTTTTGCCAAAGCATACATTGCATTAGAGAAATAATATAGAGTATATATGGTTCCAATTCTGACAACAGAGAACCCTTAAGTAGTCCCTAGTTTATCTTTTATTGCTCTAATTTATATATTCTGCAAAAGGTTTTCTATTCAGTATCAGAATACTATTGTATACCATCATGTGTAAATATGTTGCTCCTTCTTGAGTTAACTTTGGGCCATACCTGTTTTTCTCTCCGTTGCTTTTGAAACTCGAATACGACGCTCTCTACTACACTCACCATCACCCCCCACGACCGCAACTCACCACAAAATGTGATCATCACCACCAATCAACTCCGCACAACCACCTTGTCCAATTCCCTCCGCCTTCCTTCCATCTTCACAGCTCAACGCCTCAATTCCGCGACAAACACCTTTAACCGCTATTATCATCATCTTGAGTGGGAATGTTACTTCAGGTTTCAAATTGAAGAGTGTATCTCCATCCAAGAGCTGAATCAACGACAGAACAATGTGGGCAGAGTGAGACAGTTGAATTTGAGTGAGAAATAAAAAACAAAGGAAAAAGAAATCTAAAGCAATAATGATCAGTTCTAACGGCGAAATCAAAATCAAATTAGGGAATTAGGGATTTCAGAAACCTAGATAATCACTTGCCTTGT
Source organism: Vicia faba (assembly GCA_948472305.1). Taxonomy (NCBI): domain Eukaryota; kingdom Viridiplantae; phylum Streptophyta; class Magnoliopsida; order Fabales; family Fabaceae; genus Vicia; species Vicia faba. The sequence continues at coordinate 1,010,653,545 of OX451738.1, forward strand.
TTTCAAATCTCCAACATCGCTTCCCTTTTCTTCTTCCCAACTCGAAGAATTCATCAAAGGCGTTTCATTCGACCTCTCTGACAGAGAAATCCTCTGCGTTGAAGACCAAGATGTTTTCGACCGGGTTTACTCTCTCGTTTGCGGTTACGCTTCTTTACCTAACTTATGTAAACTCAACCTTGTTGAAAGTCTCCGTTCCAACCTCGCCGTTCTGCTCCCCAACAATCTCGCCTCTTTCCACCACCTTTCACCATCCGTCGAACCATCCTCCAATCGCTATCTCATCGACTGACCTCCAAGACAGTCCAACGGCGGCCATGGCACTTGCGTTTCCTAGGTTTTTCGTACAGCTCTGCGTTTTTTTTTCCTTGGGTCCGGGTCTTCCAAACGACCCGCTCCATCTTCCTTCAACCCAGCTCATTTGCTTTTAACTTAAGCCCTTTCTAATTGCAATTCACACCCCACCCTTTTACATACTTTTAGTTTAATTCTATTTCTTTTTTCTTAACTTATTTAATTTTGATTAGTTAGTTTCTTAGGAATAAATATATAGTTTTAGTTAGACAAATTTAAATATTTTATCCAATCTCATTTAGTTTAAATTTAGGTTTTATTTAATAACCTTAGCCTTCCTTATTCCTAATTAGATTTAAATTCATGGCTTGTAAGTTTTTATTTAATTTGGAAAAAATATTTAATACCTTTAAAAAACATGTGAAAGTAAAAAATGAGAAAACTAAAAGACATTTTATTTTTTTATTTTACTCCCCTTATTTTGGTTAAATACCAATATAATAAAAATATAAAAAAATAGAAACATATAAAATCTAAAAAAACATTTCTCTTAATTCTCATTACCCTTTTATCATTAAAAATGCGTAAAAAGTGAAAACCAATTAAACTTTTTCTTTTCGCCTATTAAACAAAAATCATATAAAAATGCATGTCCACATTTAATCGTTGTGTATCATTTTCTGTCAATTATTTCATTGTACCCGTTTATTCTGTTTGCACCAACCCAAAGGGAATGGTCTAATTTTTTGTTGACTTCATGTCCTCAAAAACAATCGAGCGAGTACCCTCATTTCATTGAAACTTAGGATAATTTTTCCAAATATCCGATTTCTCCAAAACTCACACCTTTTAAGTCAAAACTTCAACGTTAGGTTGTTGTATCTTCAAAAACCCGTCCGTATCCCTTTTCGGCCAAAACAATTTATTTTCAATCAAGCGATCAATTTTAAATAAAACAGATATTTCAAAAGGTTCCTATAGAGTACTATAGATGCATTGGGTGCTAATACCTTCCCATTGTATAACCAACCCCCGAACCATAAGATCTCTTTTCAAAAACGCTTTGTATTTGTATTTTTATTTACATTGCATATTTAGGGTTTTATTTCGCTCTTTTCCCTTTTCCTTTGGAAACAATAAAGCGCGGTGGCGACTCTTGCTTTTGTGAGACGAATTAATCAATAATTCGATCTCCGATTTACCCCGCTACATTTTTTATCGCTACACTACCTGACTGCCATTCTCGAGGGTAGATAAAGATCTTCTAATCAGAGTGCTTTGACTGCGTCTGGAAAATCCACTTCAACATCTCCTCTTTAAGAGGCACTTCAAAAGGTTAAGGCACAACTTTTCAAAAGAGATTTAATTCTGACCTTAGATGGAGAACCTACCACTCCTTCCTTTTTGAAGACTACTTTAAGAGCTGTCGACCTTCTTGCTGCTTCACCTGACATTTCCAGTGTTATTTTGGATTTAATTTCCATTATCGATCAGGTTTCAACTGACTATAATCGTCGAAGGACTCTCACTCGCAAAATTGAGGAGGCCAATGGCAATGTAGCTACTGCCTGGGGTGCTACTGCTGAATCAGCTTCAAAGCTAAAGGAGCTGTCGAAGGCACATAAATCTAGGCAAAAAGAAGTGGAAGAACTTGACTAAAATACAGCCAATATGAAGGCTCAGCTCAGAGAGTTATAAGCTAAGATTGCTGCTAATGATAAACGAAAGGAAGAACTTCTCACTGTCAGCACTGATTCAGAGAGTCAAGAGGAACTCAACAAGGGATTAGCATATGCTGAACGAGCCCAAGCATTGGATGCCAAAATCGAGACTCTTCATCAGTCGAAGGCTCTATGTGAAAGACGTCTGGAACTACAGAAGATAAAATACCTCCAAATCAAGGCCAACCTCCTGTTTTGATTTCGACTTTATTTTTTAGTTGTATAATTATATATTTTTTGTAATGACTTTCAGCCATTTTGGCTTTGTAATATATTTTCCATCTTGGCTTTTTTAACTTGATTAAGATCAATCATTGGTTATTCTAACCTCTTGAAGTATAAGTCTATACTTTTTCAAGTATTTACCATTTACTCTCAAGAGCCTTTGGTCTTCATTTAATTCTTCGACCTCATATGTGCCATCAGATAATGTTTGGATGATTTTAAAAGGTCCTTCCCATTTGGAAGACCATTTTCCCATATTCATATCCTTTCGATCCATTTGGAGGATTACTTTCCATACCAGGTCCTCAGGCAAGAATGTCTTGGGTTTTACTCTTTTATTGTAAGATTTTTCCACTCTCTTCTTTTGTAACCTTAAGAGATCCAAAGCTCTGTCTTTCTTTGTCCAAATCAACCAATTCAGCTAACATCATATTCCAGTAAGCTTCAGAAGGGATGTGTTGTACCCTAAAATTTTCCCTCCCATATTTCTCAAAACATTTCAAGAAAGATCCTCAAGTTGCTCAAGGAAGTCAAAGGGTTGGCCAGACAAGCTCTCTCCCAAGGCAGTCTACCTCAAATTAGGGTTTCATGTTGCATCAGGACACTTGAGTCCAAGGGATCCCAAATGCTCACCATTGTCCTAATATGTTCTCAAGATCAGCCATGTCAAGTTTCAAGCCTTGCAGAGAAAGTTTTCTCAGTCAATTGCTCAAAAGCCTGAAAATCGATTATGCTAGGGCAAAAGTCAACTGTGGCCCACATACAGTCAAACTTCAATATTTTTGGTCAACATCCTCATGTTGAAGTATATTTCATCATTGGATCAAGGGTTGATCATGATTAATCAAGGATTGCTCATAATTCATCAAGAATCAAAAGTTGTTAAATTAGGGTTTTGTAGGAAAAGTCAACTCAACTTTGACCAAGCATAACTTTCTCATACTTTATGAGAAATGACCCATCCAAAGCTCATTTTGAATAGGCTGAAATTCTATACAATCCATCTTCATCTCCAAAGTTCAAAATATGCACTCAGAAGAAGTTATGAATTTGGACATTATAGGTCATTTTGGAAAGTCAACAAAAATACCTTTTTTGTCAAAGCTTCATACATGAGCATGGAATACCAAATTGAGATGAGACCAAAAGGGTGACATCTCAAGCTTCCTAAAAAGTCCAAGAACACCTTCAAAGAGTCAAAATTGAGGAAGTTATGCATTGGTGAAGTTGACCCTTTTTGCAAAATTGTCAAAAGTCAACTATGCCTAAAATTGCAATTTTTGCTAAATGGGCCTAACCTTTTGCACTTGTCTTGAGTTGGTAGCATGGTCCACGAGCCCTAGCTCTTGCCACTTGTCTTTATATTATTTTTATTATTTATTTTGATTTTTATTTGAATTAAATCAATTTTAATCAAAACAAATCATGGAAAAATCCAAAACATTGAAATCTCAAGATTTTGTACAGGTTTCAGGTCCTATATCCAGTTGGCAAGTGATTGAAATCGTGTAAAGCCTTGGTGTGCACAAAAAGATTGAATTTGGCCTATTTTTGGAAGGATTTTTAAGGGAATCAAATCCAAATCAAAAGAAATAATATAGGAAGATTGAGATCATGTTTGCAACCCTAATCCATTCCTCAATACATAAGGAATATTTGCAGACCTAAAACAAGAGGTTAGAGAGGCGTGAGAAGTCAGAACAAACTTGAAAAAAACACAAAAAAGTGTTGAGTCGAATTCATAATTCCAGGCATTGTCAAGACCTTCTAGTCATTCCAATCGCTTCCTGGTATCACAAGCAAACGAAACCAATCAAGAACAAGCCTTTTTCAGCGCTAAAAACCACTGTAAGTCAATCACGACCTTGGACCTTTTTTTGAAATCAAATTGCATGATTTTGGCGTTTGTAGCATGAAATGTTTACATATTCTTATTCCTTGAAGCATTTGCAAGCTGTTCATAATATCCAATTGCATTTTTTTGACTCTGAAGATTTGCCATTGTTAGGTTTTTTAGTTTCATTTTAGGGTTTTTATGTGCAGGCAAAATTATCCCCCATAAAGGGTGTCATGATGTTCAGGATGCCAAGGCGGTTTGATTCATGGCATTAGAAGTCATTTATCATGTTCATGGAGGGTTTTGGAACGAACCAGGGCTGTAGCTACAGACATATGTCTGTAGGTAAAATCCTTTAACCTTTACCAACGGAGCGAGGTTCGGGATGACCTGCGTGGCACCACCTTACTGAGCCATTTGAATTCTGGAGCTTTGTTTTTCCACTAGTTCACATTATTATATATTATCTATTATGCTTATTCTATGAACAACTAACACGCGCAACTCAGTTGGTAGCCAGGTGGTTGGAAAGTGCTTTGGGGCCTGGGTTCGAATCCCAGGTCCCCTTATTCTTTCATGTTATTTTTCCTTCAATATTCAGGCACGCGTACAAAGCCAAGAGACCACCATGTGACCTCATCATCCAACCTGCCAAGTGTCCAGGAGGCCAGATCTGAAGGCCATCAATGAAGGAGTACCATAGGCCTTGGTCAATGTGCAGCACTGGAACGGACAAGTCAACGTGGGTCATTGGTTTTGGGCCCAGAAATTGATGCTCACACCCCCCAAACTTCTTTCTCACGCCCAAGTTTCTTTTCTTTATTTTTTTATATTTCCATTATTTAATTTATTTATTTATTTTACTAACATAAAAAATATTTTACTTTTTATCAAAAAATAATATTCCATCCAATTAGATTTAGGTTTATTTTTTTTATCAAAAAAATTATTTAATTTAGTTAGGTTATTTAATTTTAGGGTAATTTTAATTCCTTTTGTAAATAATTAAAATTAATTAGAACAATTAGGGTTTTAACTTAATTATATTTTCTTTTTTTTCTTAAAATAACCAAAAACACAAAAACAGGTTAAATTTAGTCATTTTCTTTAATTAATTTAATTACTAATATTTTTGTATTTAATTTAAAGACCTAATTCTTTTCTTAAAAATAATTAAAAACAACAAAAACAATTTTTCTTTCGATTAGGTTAGATGGGGTCAAAACCCTAGTTCTCTCTCGCGCGCGTTTTATTATTTTATTTTGCCATATTAATGCAATTGCTCACAAGTTGTAATAGATTAATTAGGGCCTTTTTTTACTTTCATTTATCGTTCTTTTTAAGGGTTTGTTTTTGGCTATGTAAATACCCGAAGCCTTGTAATAGCATAGCTTACTTTCCGCACTTTAATTTCCGCAAAATATGACTGTTAGATGTATGAATAATTAGGGTTGCATGACAAAAATGTATGTGAACTTTAAAACAGTTAGCAAACCCTAAATGTGCAAAGATAATAACTTGAAATTGAATCACTCGCACATGCGCAGTCCTAGGGTACACTCCCACTTCGGTTGCCTTCGGTAAACGGTCATAAGTATAGGGTACTTTAGTGGTTGCTCTCTTGTCTAAACAAAGATCAAAGTCCCGTTCGGAAAAGTTGCCTCGGAATGGTTGCCTCGGAATTGTTGCCTCGAATAATTGATCTAAGACATTAGAGTTACTACTAAGATGTCCTAACATTGCTTTGGTGATCGTACGTCCCTTTCGAATTGACCCTTAAAACTCCAACGACGGTGCTACCTACTCCTTGATAGTGGGATAGCACTGTCTAAAGGAAATAAGAATAGAAACATTCTCTTTTTTCGAGTAGGTAGATTAGTTCTTAAGTACTTTCTCAATCCAAACAAACTTTTTCCACACTTACACTCTTTTCAAACAAAGTTTTCAAAACGACTTCGTAACACTCTTGAAGACAGAAGCAAGCGTTAAATCGAAGTAAAACAAAAGCTTTTCAAATCACAAACACAGAAGAAATTTTTAAAATGATGAGCAAATACCTAAGATCCCGTAGAAAACTACAGATAAAAAAGGGTGCTAATACCTTCCCTTTCTATAATCTACCTCCCGTACTCAATATCTCGAAAGAAGGAATTTTTCTGTGATTTTTTCCTTTCGGTTGGATAAAACAAAAGTCGGTGGCGACTCTTGCTTACCGCGACATTTTGCGAACACAAATGCAAAACGCAAACCACCATTTTCCTAAAACAGTCCCGGTTCTGGCCACCGTATCACAGAACTGGCGACTCTGCTGGGGAGAATTAATAAGTGGGGTATACCTTATGATTAGTTCATCATATTGCTTCTATTGTTTGATTTGATTGCTTTATCTTTGTGGGCTTTGTATTGGAGTTACTATAGATCCTATCCCAGATCTGGGGGACACCTTTTAGGTAAGTAGCAATAAACTGTGAGGGAACTGTACGGCGTAGTCCGATATGGTTGAAGTAGTAGCTACATTGATGTAACACATTAGTTGGTACCGATATCCCTTGTGGAGGAACAAGGAGAGTACGAGGCTGCTATATGGGTCGTTAAGCATCAACTGACCTTAGAACCTATAATTTACCAACTTGGCCATAGGAAGTAGTGAGATAGCTAGCCTCGGCATAGAGCTGGGAACTGGTTGATACTCGATACTACACTCATCGAGACCATACTCTCGAGATAGTTCCGGTTGCAAGAAAAGATTGTGTGAGCTGAAACCATGACCGATGGAGGATGGTCAGTGATATTGAGAACCTCTAGAACCCGGTTACTATTATTAGGACAGGTTGAACCAACTGAACTTCAAGAGGGTAGTACCTAGACTCCATGCAACCCGGAGACTTAAGGGCTCTTGTGTGACTTGTGTGCCTTTACCATGTATGTTACCTACTATACGTGTTGTGTGTTTTATCATGACATCATGCATCATGACATAGCATGCATACTCCATTGTACTAACCATTTCAAAGACCGAGGGGATTTATCTTTGTTCTGTTTTGCAGATTATGGCTTCAGTATGCAGAAATACCATTCGAGTCAACTTCGTGCAAATCCCTGCTCAGCTCAGAGAGTTAGTCTCAAAAGTTCCTGATACTTATTCATTTGTTAGAAGACATGGTCATCTCCTTAGTTTGGTCACTTCAAAGTTGGATGAGCAGATGATGAGTGTCCTTTTTCAGTTCTTTAATCTGTTGCATCATTGTTTTACCTTCCCGGATTATCAGCTAGTCCCCACTTTGGAGGAGTTTTCTGATTTATTAGGCATATCTATCCTCGAGCAGACACCCTTCACGGGTTTGGAGGAGGTTCCTAGGCCAGAGGACATTGCTTCAGCTTTACACTTGAAAAAAGCTGATGTAGTGTCTAATTGGGAGACATGAAGCGGGGTTAAAGGTTTCTTGGCTAAGTTTCTGATTGATCAAGCTCAACAGTTCTGGGATAACTTGGATTTTCAATCTTTCAAAGACATCTTGGCTCTCCTCATCTACGGATTGGTTCTTTTCCCAAATCCATATTCCTTCATAGATGTGAACACAGTTAAGATCTTCTTGTCTCGTAATCTAGTGCCTACTCTTTTGAATGATATTCTACATGCTCTCTATACCCGTACTGTGCAAAGAAGGGGGACCCTCATGTGTTGCATGCCGCTGTTGGCGAGGTGGTTTAAGAATGAGGAAGGTGTAGGATGGGCTTACATAATCATGTCCCTTGCTCATACGGACATTCTTTGGAGTTCTAAGGCTATGGAAAGCATTGCTGTCATTGATCGATGTGGAGGATACCCTAATGTCCCATTGCTCGGAATTAGAGGGGAATAACCTACAATCCTTGTTTAACTTTGCGACAATTCGCTCGTGCCCGGAGAGACGGTCCTCATGAGCTACTTCTTACAGATATTGCCTTTGACTACAAGGAGGACGTTGACGAGCATCGCCGAAGGTTTATACGAGCTTGGGGAAGAGTGGACAGGTCTGACCCTCAAGAGCTAGGACTAAAGACTTCTCTCCCTATGCAACCTTATCTCCAGTGGGTTCGAGCCCGTGCTCAAAGGTTGGGGATACCTTACGAAGCTGTTTTGCCGGTGATTGTAGAGCATACTAACGAAGAAGGTGTTCCTTATACGGTCCTCAATGCCTACTGATCTTGGGGCATTGGAGAGATCTTGGATCCAATTAAAGGAAGAAAGGGATACCTATCGAGAGAAGTATCATGAGCAACAGAGGAAGATCTTGAAGCTCACGAGGCAACTTGAAAATGAGAGGACGATCAACGATTATGTCAGCACGAAGGGAAAGCGGCCATGGGATTTCCAATTTCTGCTTTTTCTAGTTTAGATTTATTTTCAGTTATTTCTTTTGTAACGCCTTAAAGGCATTGTTAAATAAGTTTGAATCTAATAAAGTTTGTTTATCTCTTGGTTTACAAATTTAAATCTCCAAAAGTCTTTGAAATCATTGCATACGCATTCCATTATCATGCACCTCATCACATGTACCATTACAGGTTTCTCATCTTCTTCGCTGTTTATTTCAGCACAAAATGTCTTCTGAAACACCTACCAATCAAGCCATCAAGGCTCTTCAAGAACAGAATGCTCAGTTCCAGGAGATGTTCCTGAACTTGGCCAAAGGACAACAGGATCTGAAGACTCTCATCTTGAAAGAGAAGAAAAAGAAGAAGAAGAAGGTGGTTCTTCTGAATATAGGTCACAGATTCGAGAATAGGTTGCGACAAGAAGCTGATCTGTCTCATTCATCTGGAGGAGGAGAGAATCAAGAGGAAAGAAAAGGTCCTAGTCCTGTGGTCTCTGATAATGACACTGATTTTGATGAAGAACAGTATCCTCCTGCTGAGGATATGTACAAGCAACTTGAAGACCGGTTGAGTGCGATGCAGATTCAAAGGATACCTAGGTTGGACTTCGGAGATCTGGGATTAACATCTGGGGTGGTGATCCCTCACAAGTTCAAAGCTCTTGTCTTTGCTAAGTATGATGGAGTGTCTTATCCAAAGCTTCACCTCTACTCATACGTCATAAAGATCCAACCCTATACTGCTGATAGAAACCTTTGGGTTCATTTCTTTCAAGATAGTCTGTCAGGGACTCAACTTGAATAGTTCTATCAATTGGAAGGATCTAATGTCCGCAACTGGGAGGACCTTGCAGTTGCTTTTTATAAGAAATACCAGTATAACGCCGACCTTGCTCCCACGCGTACTCAGCTTCAGGGTATGTCTATGGGTGAAGGTGAAGGCTTTAAAGACTATGCTCATAAGTGGAGAGATCTGGCTGGAAGGGTCCAACCCCCTCTGTCTGATAGGGAGTTGGTGGACATGTTTCTTGGTACTTTGTCCGGTCCATTCTTCAATCATTTGATCGGTAGTTCATCATCTAGGTTTACTGAATTGATTTGACTGGGGAGAGGGTAGAAGCTGGTATCAAGAGTGGCAAGATACAGAAAGGTGCTTCGTTAAATACAGAAAAGAATCCTTTCAAGAAAGAAGCTAGTGCAGTTTACAACTCAAGGAGCCGAAACCGACCTGAACACCGCTAAGCAGTTAATGCGGTAGTAATATCAAGACCCATTGTTGCCCCACAATGCAACAATCAGCAAAGAGTAGAGAGACCGCAAAGACAGTATACTCGGCTCAGTATGACCCTGTCTCAGATTCTGCCGCAATTGTTGAAAACTAACCTAATAACTCTGAGGGAAGCTCCGAAGAATCCCAGTACTACATCACTGCTGTATAATCCAAACGCCCGTTGTGCCTATCACTCCGATAGCCCAGGGCATGATACAAACAATTGTTGGTCCTTAAGGAATAAGGTGCAAGATTTGATTGAAGCTAAAGAAATTGAGTTTGACGCACCGGAAAAGCCCAATGTTATGACTGCTCCTATGCCCAAGCATGGAGTAAATGTTGTGGACGATGATTCATTTGTGACCTTTGTGGAAGATATTTCTACTCTGTTGATGACTGTGAAGAAGAATCTATTATTGGCCGGTTTATTTCTGGGCTGTGGCGAAAATTGCCACCTATGTTCAATCTTGCCTGCTGGTTGCCATTTATTGAAGTCAGGTGTTCAACGCCTGATGGATAACAAAGAGATCTTGTTCGAGAAAACTTTGAGTCCATTGATTCCTGTTGAAGATGTTTCAATCATTACCATTTTCGCCAATCCTTCAAAGGCTTCCTCGAGAAAGCCTGTTAGGATTATATCCATTCCGAAAGTTGCTCCATCGATCATTACTATTCCTGGTCCTATCCCATACACTTCGGATAAGGCTGTCCCGTGGCACTATGGGGCCGATGTGTATTATCATGGGATCAAACAATACTTGAAGGTTGAAGAGGTTGATACTGAGGTCAGCAATATTGTTGGGTCCAGCAAGGTCACCCGAAGCGGAAGACTCTTCTCTCCTGAGATTTCCCCTTCTACAATTCAAAATCCTGTTGCCATTCCATCTGCCAGTACATCAGCTACTGTCCCAGTTCATATTCCAGTTATCACCCCTGTCGCTGAATCATTTGACACTCCGGGCAAAGAGATCACAGGTGAGCCTGCCCGGACGGAGGAACCTAAGAAGATTGTTGTAGAAACCTTTAGACAAGAGATAGAGGAAATCGTGAAGATCATCAAGAAAAGCGACTACAACGTAGTCGAACAGCTGGGGCAGACCCCGTCCAAGATCTCCATGTTATCCTTATTGTTGTGCTTAGAAGCCCATACAAAGGCTTTGATTGCTTTCCTTAAAACTGTGCATGTGCCGCAAGAAACATCTGCTGATCAATTCAAAGACTGTGTGGCTAGTTTGACCGCTGACAACGGGTTGGGTTTCTCCGACGCATATCTGACTGCCAAAGGAAGGAATCACAATGACGCTCTGTATGTTTCGATCGAGTGCAGGGGCACTACTCTGGCCCATATACTGGTAGATATTGGGTCCTCATTAAATGTTTTACCCAAGAAAGCATTAGATCGGCTGGACTGTGAAGGGTTGGTTCTGAAGCCAAATAATATTGTGGTTAGGGCCTTTGACGGGTCCAAAAGGATGGTGCACGGGGAGGTGGATGTCCCTGTTAAAGTTGGCTCTCAGACTTTTGCATCTACGTTCTATGTGATAGACATCCGACCATCTTATTCTTGTTTGCTGGGTTGCCCGTGGATTCATAAGGCTGGGGCAGTGACTTCCACGCTCCATCAGATGTTGAAATATCCAGTGAAGGGGAATATTGTTACAGTACGAGGGGAAGAGGACTACATGGTGAGTCATCTTAACTCTTTTCGGTATATGGAGATGGATGGAGAGTTCATCGAAACCCCGTGCCAGAACTTTGAAGAGGTCCCCCAGACTCTGGCCTCAACTGAAACTGTTGCTGAAGAACCTCCAATAAAGATGTCTTCCCTCAAGGATGCCAAGGTTGTGATTGAAAAAGGTGGGTGTGCAAATTGGGGTCAACTCCCTGACTTTGCGCACAAGACTGACAAGTTTGGTTTGGGTTTTACTGCAGAAGCTCAAAGGGTTGTTCGGCGTGCGCAGATTGGAAGACCTCCCATGCGTATCAGTAACCCGGGAGTGAATGAAATTGAAGACGACGAAGAAGAGTCAGAGTTTGATAGCTGGATTTACCCGACTACCGATGGTGGTTTGAACAATTGGACGACAAAGGACTTCGTGCCCGTTTCTTTTATTACACAGTAATAGACTTTTGTTTTTGAGATTTGTAACAGACAGTTTGAAACTTTACGGCTTGGTGCCTTACCCAAGACACCGTGGCTTTGTTTGTGAGGGATTATTGTGTGTCATTTCCATATATCTTGCATTACAAATTTTGTGCTCCTTGTTTTTCTTTTCTATCTTGCACTTTATTAAAACAACTATTGTCTTACACACACTCACATATCATAATGCAGATCCACATCCACTCTGGATCCCACTGATAACAACTCTGCTACTGCCATTTATGACTTCTAAAGTCCGATCAACCAAGCCGAGGACGAAGGTGAGGATGATTGCGAAGTGCCTGGGGAACTTGCTAGATTGTTAATACAGGAAGAGAGGGCCATATAGCCCCATGAAGAGCCAGTGGAATCAGTGAATCTGGGTACAGAGGAAGACAGGAAAGAGGTTAAGATCGGTGCAAATCTGGAGCCTAGTGTCAAGCAACGGCTAATACAGATGCTCCGTGACTATTTTGAGATTTTCGCTTGGTCTTATGATGATATGCCCGGGTTGGATATTGATATTATGGTACACCGCTTGCCAACCAAAGAAGATTGTCCTCCAGTGAAGCAGAAAGTTCGACATATGCGCCCAGAGATGTCTGAGAAAATCATAGCTGAGGTCATGAAACAGTTTGACGCCGGTTTTCTCGCAGTTACTTCCTACCCGCAGTGGGTTGCCAACGTGGTTCCGGTGCCAAAGAAATATGGGAAGGTGCAGATGTGTGTGGACTATAGGGATCTAAATAGGGCAAGCCCCAAGGATGATTTCCCACTCCCTCACATTGATGTTCTGGTCGACAACACCGCTCAGCATAAGGTCTTCTCCTTTATGGATGGTTTTTCTGGTTACAATCAGATTAAGATGGCTCCCAAAGACATGGAGAAGACAACCTTCGTTACGCAGTGGGGTACTGTTGTACCCCAAAATTTTCCCTCTCATTGTTCAGGAAATCATCCTGGATTCCCAGATTTCCTCTTAAACAAATCCAAGCCCTGAATTATCATTTCTTTCCAAGTGAACCATTTACAAGAGCAAAGTGGTCATTTGCAAGCTCAAAAGTCAAAACTTTTACCTTGAAAAGTTAAATTCTAAATACTTAGAATTTTTCTAAAAGTGTTTAAGAAAAATGGCACTTCAGAACTTCTGAACCAACCTCCAGGCAGAAACGGTCGGAAGTTGCAAACTTGGCTCAGCATATAACATTCAGTCAGAAGGTGGCTCTTCAGCAGCTACACCAACTAAGTTAGAGGATGTAAGCGTGGTTCAACACGTAATTTTCAAACAGAACATGGCTCTTTCAGCAGTTACGTAAGTTCATCCAGAGTTTACTAGAGGAATGCAAAGAAAGCAAAGAAGCCTGAGGGCTCCTTCAGAACATACTGGGATCAGAAGGTAATGGGATCAACAAATTGGGTGTAATACTGAAGCATAATCTCTAAGTCCAGAGTTTTCAGAGGAAGATCAAAAGAACAGGCTGGAAAGTCTAGAAAACCCTCAGAATTTGCTGAGGCAGCAGGAGGCCAAGGTCAGAGCTTGGTTTGCATTGTTTTTTGGTGAAGCAGAACTGCTGGCTCAGGTTTTAGGTAATGATGCAAAATCGCCTATTACAAGATTTCTGATTTTGACAAATCTCATCACCATTGAATGCTCATTAATGATCACAACCACTTTTGAGCATTCATCCAAGGGGTCTCTCCACGTGTGGCATAGTAACACCCTCGTGCAGGTTTAGGCATGGATCTATGCGCCACTTTTTGCCTATGGGTGTCACTTTCCCTTAATCCTCGCTTACTGTTCCAGCCTAGGCTGAAAAGCTGTCCACCATCATAACTTTTCATGAACTTCCTTCAAGAGCAAGTCAGCACCTATTGCATGGTATGGTCGCCACTTAAACGTTTAAAAAATTCACAAAGCCTTGCCTATAAATAGAGCACCATTGTACACTGAAAAACCCCGATCCAAAACCCAGAAAAAAAATTGCTAGAAGAGGAACAAAAAATTCTAGCAAGAAAACATTGTGAAACTCTGCCAAAATTCCTAGTGTTTCATAACTTTGAACCTCCAGCCTCCAAACTTCATTTGTACCCAATTTGCTTCTTGACTAGAAAACGCCCATAAACTTTCTGACCATATATATATATATATATATATATATATATATATATATATATATATATATATATATATATATATATATATATATATATATATATATATATATATATATATACTCTCCATCCACCCATTCAAAAAAGAATCTGTCCAGAACATCATCAGAGCTAAAGCTAGCTCTAATTCACAAATTTTCTTCCAACAGCGAGCTAAGCACCTGTTGACTCTCACCACGCTGCTAAGCATCATCAGATTTGCATGCTCAATAAACACAATGTAAATATCATGCTTCTGATGTTGTTTACGCTCTGAGATTTTTACGCCTCTGCATGCTTAAGTGGAGAACGAATCTACTCAGAACTGTCTGGAAGAAATTGAGACTCAGGGTTAGAATTAGCAAAAACATACTTGCCTACTTTTTTGTTTATATTTCTCTTTACTTCTGAGGCGCCATGATATCTGCTGAAAGTGCCATAGCCATGTTTTCTGTTTTAGGGAGAAATAACCAAATTGCAAATGTTCTGACTAGCACAGCGGGAAACCAAGTTCTGAATTTGACGCCAACACTTCCAAGACCTGTTTTGTTATCAATGATATCAAAACTTCTGAAAATTGTTGTGTTCCCAGCAGGGTCAGAACTTATGACTTCCCCACTAACAAATTTTTGTTTTGCAGCGCATGGGAGTCAGAACTTCTGACCTCCCCACTAACAAGTTTCTGTTTTGCAGCGCACCAGAGTCAGAAATTCTGACTCATACATTTTCACTAACAAGTTAATATCCTGCAGCAGGCCTGGGTCAGAACTTCTGACTTCCTCTCAGCAGGGAGCTAGCCCTCTCTCTCTTTCTCTTTTTCTTCCCCTTGTTATTTTTCTTTATTTTTCTCACTGGATTCCCCATTTATAAATGTATATCCCCCACCCCCTAAATATTGTAATAGCGTAGGATTTTACATTTCCGCATTTTTATTGCTTTCAAATGTAAATGCTAGAAATTAGGATATGTATGGAAAGATAAAATCAATGAAATAGAAAATTCTAATTCAAGATAAAAATGCATGCAATAAAACACTTGCACACAAACACCCTTAAGGTATCTCCACTTGGTTGCCTAAAATAAAATGACCATGTTACGCACGCGAAGTATCTTGGCAAAACAAAACAAAAAATAAGATCATAGTCCCTCGATGATGCTATCAAAAGGTTGCCTAAAACAAATGATCTTGGTCCCTCAAACATGCTAAGATACTTGGCAACATTGCTATCATGGTTATAGGATGACCCACGCCCGTCCCGTTTACATCCAAAGATAGGGTTGCTTACCAAATCAATGGTAAGTCAACAATGTCAAAGGAATAAAAATGCACAAGAAAGACATTTGAGTAGGTAGATAGCTTCTAGTTACTTGTTCCATTTCAAAATAATCCTTGCTATTTTCAAAAACAAACACACACATTTCAAAACATCTTACAAAACATTGAAAAAAATTTCAAAAGACAAACATCTTTGTATACATTCTTACGAACGAGAATCATTACAAAGATTTCCTAAACAAAGGCCTCTTTTCAAAATACTTTCAAAATCACACAAAGAACCATTTCAAACAATTTCAAAGCAAAGCAAGTGATCTAAACAAGTAACTAAGAGCCCATGGAAAACCATGGATGAAAAGGGTGCTAGCACCTTCCCTTTTCATAATCTACCCCCCGAACTCAAGAAAACATCTCAAAGGTCTTTCCTGTGCTTTTTTACCTTTCCTTTTGGATAAAAGAAAAGTAGGTGGCGACTCTTGCTAACCGCAACATTTGCAAACACAAAATGCAAACCTCAAGTCAGTTCTCCCACCGCATCCTAGAACTGGCGACTCTGCTGGGGAATATTCTAAAAGTGGGGTTACCTTAGGGTTTAGATCACCTTTATTTGCTTACATTGTTTGACTTGTTTGCTTTACATTTTGGTTCTATTGTTTAGGTTTGAGTCCTCCACCAGAATTTGGGAAACATTATAGGTAAATAGCAATACGTTGTGGAAACTATGCGGGGTATACCGACATGGTCTAAGCAATAACTATATTAGTGTGACATATTTGTGGGTACCGGTAGCCTTTGAGTCAATCAAAGAGAATACGGGGCTACTGAGTGATGTCATGAAGCACTAATGAACTTCTAGAACCTTTACTTGACCAACTTGGCCATTTAGGATGTAGTGAGATGACCGGCTTTGGTGCAGTCCGAAGTTGGTAGATGCTCGATACTACACTCATTGAGGGTTGGTTCCTTGGAATATTTCGGTCGCCAGTAAAGAGGCTTGAATTGAAACAATGAACAAGGAAACAATCCAGTGATATTGAGCTCCTTAGAACCCGGATACTTTTACTAGGACAGGTTGAGCCAACTAAACTTCAAGAGGGTATTTACCTATGAAACCCCATGCAAGCCTAAACTAGGAACTTATGTGATTTTCTTGTACATATATACTTGTGCATAACATCATGGACATCATAAACATCATATGCATTCACTAACCATTTCAAGGATTTTGGAGATTCATCTCTGTTCTTATTTTGTAGGTTATAGATTCACTTCGCAGGAAAACTATCCAAATCAACCTTGTAAGAATTCCTCCACAACTTAAGGAGCTAGCTTCAAGGATTCCTGAGAATTCTCCATTCACCGAGAGACATGCTCGTTTACTCAAGTTGGTCACTTCCAACACATAGGAGGATATGATGAAGGTTATCTTCCAGTTCTTTGACCCTTTGCATCATTGCTTCACATTTCCTGACTATCAACTTGTGCTCACTTTGGAAGAATTCTCTCAACTTCTGAGGATTCCTATTCTCAATCAACTACCCTTCAACAGTACGGAAAGAGATCCAAAGCCAGAAGAGATTGCTCAAGCCCTGCGCTCTCACTCATCTGATGTCACAACTCATTGGGAAACTAGAAGTGGTGTCAAAGGCTTCTTGTCAAAGTTTCTGTTTGAGAAGGCCCAAAGCTGTTGGAATTCCCTAGACTTGCAAGCTTTTGAGGAGATTGTAGATCTTCTCATCTATGGGATGGTCTTGTTCCCTAATCCTGACCAACTCATAGATGTAAGCGCTGTCAAAATCTTCATGTCTCGCAACCCGGTACCTACATTGCTTGGGGATATCCTCCACTCTTTTCACACTCGTACAATGAGGAAAAGAGGTGTTCTTATGTGTTGTACTCCTCTACTGGCAAGATGGTTTATTTCTCATCTTTTCCAATCAGTCTTGAAGAATGAGCAAGGTTTGAGGTGGTCACAACGGTTAATGACACTTAACCATTCAGATATTCATTGGTGTTCTCGATCCAAAGAGAATGTTATCACCGTTGACCATTGTGGGTAATTCCCTAATGTCCCTCTACTTGGCATTAGGGGAGGCATCACCTACAACCCTTGCTTGGCTCTAAGACAGTTTAGTTACGCTCAAAGGGATGGCCCACATGACATGCTGATTCAAGGATTGGTTTTCGACTACGACAACGACGACCAAGGACTCCGTCAGAGATTCATCCGAGCTTGGAGGATGCCTAACAAGGTAGATAGCAAGACCTTGGGATATAAGAATTCCATCCCTCTTGAGCCTTACCTCAAGTGGGTACGAACCCGCGCCCAAAGTCTTATGATGCCTTATCCCTCCATTCTCCTAGTGATTATAGAGCCTGTTAAGGAAGGAGAGGTTCCATACACCATCCTACACCCTGACATGCCAACATCACTCGAAGATCTACAAAGGAGTTAGATACAGCTCAAGGGAGAGCGTGATACTTTCGAAGCCCAATTCCACGCAAGCGAGAAGAAGGTTTTGGAACTCACTCGGCTACTTCATGAAGAGCAGACTCTCAACACCTACATTGCACCAAAGAGGATGCGCAACGTCTTTTTACCCTAGAATTTTGTATTATTTTGCCCAAGGGGCATTGATGTACTAACAATTCTATTCTATTAATATAACGTGTGTTTTTTTTGTTTGAAACAACTTTGAATTTTCAAATCCTTGAAAACATTGCATAAATACATATCATTCATCATAAAATATAAACAGGTCTTTGCAACAAGTCCCCTTATCTTCCTACCGTTTATTTCAGCAAGAGATGGCTCTAGAATAGACTATCAAGGACATCCAGGCTCAAAACGCTCAACTTCGAGACATGTTCTTGAACCTATCCAAGGGGCAAGAAGAAGTGAAGGCTCTCCTCACAAGGGGCATGGTCATGGGGAGTCTGGAGGTCACCAAGAATGATCAGTTGGGAGGGATACAAATTGAAATGGCAACAATGAAAGTCCAGATGATGGGACAACTGGTGGTCCAGATGGCTCTTATTCAAAACCTGGCTCAAGGACAAGAGGAGTTCAGAATCCTCATCGACAAGCTTCGTCAAGACAGATGTAACCAAATTGGGAAAACATCTAGAATTGGGGATCAAGTCATCATTCATCCTCCCATGAGACAAGAAGCCGGTTTAAAGGAGAGAAAGCCTTCCCAATTTGCTTCCAAGTCACGAGCCCAACAACGACTTCGTCAACATCAACCGGAAAATCAACAAAGGAAAAGCGATCCCAAAAGACAGTTTACCAGCATCAACATACCACTGTCCCAAGTTTTGCAACACATGCTGAGGATGAATCTGATTACACCAATAAAACCTACTCCAAAACCCAAAACTTCTTCTCCCAGCTACAATCCGGATGCCAGGTGTGCCTATCATTCTGATAGTCCTGGACATGATACAAACAATTGTTGGGAGTTGAAATACAAAATTCAAAACTTGGTCGACGAGGGAATGCTAGAGTTCACACAAGATGGCCAGACTGAACTTTTATGTCGTCCTTCAGGGGCTCACCACCTAAAGTGACAAGTTTAGACAAAGAAGCTTTTTTTCATTTGAATTTTCGAGTTGTAATTTCTCTTTTGTTATTCAAACAATTATCTGTTAATGTCAAACTTTGTTTCATTAATGCATTGCGTATATTTGTCTTGAATTATTTCATTTTCATTACATTTAAACTATGCTTTTTACTCACTTTATGACATTCAATTCTTGCTAAAAGTTACAAGCCTTTAGAGGGAGGATGACGAAAACAATGCCATAATCTCATACAGTATGCTTTTGAACAAACCTTGCTGACGATGTACAGGCGTTCTTTCAAATCCTAAACACTGGAGTTATAAGGAGGATAATCCCTAGTCAACCCCTTCGAGCCAAAGAAGCATAAATTTTCTGTTTTAACACAAATTGAAACCTTTAATCAAAACCCGGGGAAGGGTAGTCTCTCAGTTAATTCAAACGTGCGTTAAGCCGCAAACTCTCATCTCGTAATACAACGAATGACATCAAAAATATTCCTCTAAAATCAAAAGATGGTGATGGTTCCCTATCACATAGGCAGTCATTATCTCTCAAAAAGAAAAACCCACTAAGTCGAAACCTATAAAGGAGACTTAAGAAAATTGGGGCATCCCGCTGACCATAATCTTAAAACAAGAACAATCAGATAAAAGTCAGGGATAATAAATCAAAAAAGAGTTCACTGCAAATCCTCAACAACATAAAAAAATAAAAAAATAAAACAAATAAAAATAAAAATGTTGCAAAAAATGACTGCCTTCCGACAAATTTAACTTGTCTGAGCCATCACCAAAACGTCATTCCAGACTCAATTGGAGTTCAAATGTACAATTAACTGAGCTTAGGATTGAAGAACATCGCGAAGAGCGGGTGGGTACAAACACACTTTGAGCATTTATCCTTTGTTTCTTAAACCGTGAACCAAGCCACGTTACAACCCTTCAAAAGTCCTAATTGAAGCATGGGTTAGTTCGAAGGCATACTGTTATAAAAGGTATCCTGACTCCTGTAGGGCTTTACTCAAAATCCTGAGTTGATTTTTTCGTACAAAACTTCTTTACTTGCTAAAAATGCATTTTTCAAAACTTCAAGACAAGCATAAACTTTGTATTACTTGAATATCACTGTTTGCATATGGCTATTTGTTTGACAGCGGAGAAATTCACACAATGAATGTTCAGTGAACGAAACTCTCTCAATGAACAAAATCAATTCAAGAAGGATGACACTCCTCCTATCAACAGAGGGACATGACATGTCATTGTCCAACACACCTGGGACAGTCCAGTCAAGATTCCAAGAAATCTCTCAAGAATTGAAGAGTAACCAGGGGCAAGTCTCCATCTCCATTACTTGGGATATTAAACACCAATCTCGACAAAGTGTTATGTATAGTCAAACATTTCCTGGAAAAGCCGCAAAAACTCGCTACTAGGGGCAATGACAAATCTCTCTAAAGTCATTCTCATAGGATGATTTCCCAGCAAGAGTTTAACCTTTGAAAACCTCTCCCCAACTTGAGTTTTGTCTCTCTGACTACTACAAATCAAAGCACTACAACTCCTCTTCCCCTATAGACTACTCTACAATCCCCAGAACAAAAGGCTCCCGTCATTAATCCCCAGTGGAAACCATCCAGTTCCTCCAAATTCCCCAGCAAGTTTTCTTGAGGTCTGAAAAGCAACCAGATAACAGTTAACTTTTGTTTCCCCCCAACCTAGGATAACTTCCCAGTAGAGTGGCAGACGACCCAAAATCCTGAACTTTTTCCAAACATGAATGAGTTTTTTCCCTCATAGTTTTCATTGCTCCCCAACAGAATGAAGATTCTTATTCTTAATTCCAGCAGAAGTCATCAAATTCTCTGGATTCTCCAAGCAGATTTCTCAAGCAGTACATGGCATTACTCACAACAGAATTTTTTGTCAAATACTCCAACTTCAAGACATGAAGAATCCTTATATCCCTAGTGAAGTCGCCAAGGATTTCTTATCAGTAGCAATCAAGGATTTTTAATCCCCAACGGTCGCCAAGGATTTCTTATCAGTAGCAATCAAGGATTTTTAATCCCCAACAGTCGCCAAAGATTTCTTATCCTCAGCAGTCAAGGATTTATATTCCCCGGCAGCAGTCAAGGATTCTTATCCTCAGCAATCAAGGGTTTATTTTCCTCAGCAATACGAAAAATCAGCTTACATACGCATACATTACATCCATATCTCATAAATATTGATAAAACACATTTATTGCATCATACATTGCATGCAACATAACTTTGTGTTTCAGCTAACATTTTACCCTTTTCAGGATAAGATTAAAGAGCTACCATTAACAATATGAAATCATGATACAGTTCAAGTGCGCACCAGATATGGATGACATTCTGATACTTATTCCATATTTCCTTCTAGAGGTAGTTTAGATACGCACCAGATATGGACGCCATTCTGATACTTATTCCAGATTTCCTTCTAGAGATAGTTCAGATACGCACCAGATATGGATGACATTCTGATACTTATTCCAGATTTCCTTCTAGAGATAATTCAGATACGCTCCAGATATGGATGACATTCTGATACTTATTCCAGATTTCCTTCTAGAGATAGTTCAGATACGCACCAGATATGGGCGACATTCTGATACTTATTCCAGATTTCCTTCTAGAGATAGTTCAGATACGCACCAGATATGGATGACATTTTGATACTTATTCCAGATTTCCTTCTAGAGATAGTTCAGATACACTTCAGATATGGATGACATTCTGTTACTTATTCCAGATTCCTTTCAGATACAGTTCAGATACGCACCAGATACGGATGCCATCCTAATACTCATTCAGATTTCCTTCTAGAGATAGTTCAGATACGCTCCAGATATGGAGGACATTCTGATACTTATTCCAGATTCCTTTCAGATACAGTTCAGATACGCTCCAGGCACGATTTACATTCTGTCACTTATTCAGATTCAAGTTCAAAACAGTTCAGATATGTTCCAGATACGGACACCATTCTGATACTTATTCTTTTGACTTACAACTTACAATTCAACAAACAATCTTGGATGGCATCTACAAGCCCATCTCCAACAAGATTCTATCGCCTCTCCAAATGGCATCTTTAAGCCCATTCCCTCAATTACACTTTGTCAAGTGCAAATTTATGGGCACTCTAGTGTCCAATAATCTTTTACCTTCGAGTCACGAACGACAAAGCTCACCAATCTAACTCTTCAGGTTCAAGAAGATTGAACAGGGGCAGCTGTTGTACCCCAAAATTTTCCCTCTCATTCTTCAAGAAATCATCCTGGATTCCCAGATTTCCTCTTAAACAAATCCAAGCCCTGAATTATCATTTCTTTCCAAGTGAACCATTTACAAGAGCAAAGTGGTCATTTGCAAGCTCAAAAGTCAAAAAATTTACCTTGAAAAAGTTAAATTCTAAATACTTAGAATTTTTCTAAAAGTGTTTAAGAAAAATGGCACTTCAGAACTTCTGAACCAACCTCCAGGCAGAAATGGTCGAAAGTTGCAAACATGGCTCAACATATAACATTCAGTCAGAAGGTGGCTCTTCAGCAGCTACACCAACTCAGTTAGAGGATGTAAACATGGTTCAACACGTAATCTTCAAACAGAACATGGCTCTTTCAGCAGTTACACAAGTTCAGCCAGAGTTTACTAGAGGAATACAAAGAAAGCAAAGAAGCCTGAGGGCTGCTTCAGAACATACTGGGATCAGAAGGTAATGGGATCAGCAGATTGGGTGTAATACTGAAGCAAAATCTATAAGTCCAGAGTTTTCAGAGGCAGATCAAAAGAACAGGATGGAAAGTCTAGAAAACCCTCAGAATTTACTGAGGCAGCAGGAGGCCAAGGTTAGAGCTTGGTTTGCATTGTTTTTTGGTGAAGCATAACTACTGGCTCAGGTTTTAGGTAATGATGCAAAATCTCCTATTACAAGATTTCTGATTTTGACAAATCTGATCACCATTGAATGCTCATTAATGCTCACAACCACTTTTGAGCATTCATCCAAGGGGTCTCTCCATGTGTGGCATAGTAACACACTCGTGCAGGTTTAGGCATGGATCTATGTGCCACTTTTCGCCTATGGGTGTCACTTTCCCTTAATCCTCGCTTACTATTCCAGCCTAGGCTGAAAAGCTGTCCATCATCACAACTTTTCATGAACTTCCTTCAAGAGCAAGTCAGCACCTATTGCATGGTATGGGCGCCACTTAAACGTTTAAAAAATTCACAAAGCCTTTCCTATAAATAGAGCACCATTGTCCACTGAAAAACCCCGGTCCAAAACCCAGAAAAAAAATTGCTAGAAGAGGAACAGAAAATTCTAGCAAGAAAACATTGTGAAACTCTGCCAAAATTCCTAGTGTTTCATAACTTTGAACCTCCAGCCTCCAAACTTCATTTGTACCCAATTTTCTTCTTGACTAGAAAACGCCCATACAGTTTCTGACCATATATGTGTATATATACTCTCCATCCACCCATTCAAAAAAGAATCTGTCCAGAACATCATCAGAGCTAAAGTTAGCTCCAATTCATAGATTTTCTTCCAACAACGAGGTAAGCACCTGCTGACTCTCACCAAGCTGCTAAGCATCATCATATTTGCATACTCAATAAACACAATGTAAATATCATGCTTCTGATGTTGTTTACGCTTTGAGATTTTTACGCCTCTGCATGCTTAAGTGGAGAACGAATCAGCTCAGAATTGTCTGGAAGAAACTGAGACTCAGATTTAGAATTAGCAAAAACATACTTGCCTCCTTTTTTGTTTCTGTTTCTCTTTACTTCTGAGGCGCCATGATATCTGTTAAAAGTTCCATAGACATGTTTTTTGTTTTGGGGAGAAATAACCAAATTGCAGATGTTCTGACTAGCACAGCGGGAAACCAAGTTCTGACTTTGACGCCAGCACTTCCAAGACCTGTTTTGTTATCAATGATATCAAAACTTCTGAAAATTGTTGTGTTCCCAGCAGGGTCAGAACTTCTGACTTCCCCACTAACAAATTTTTGTTTTACAGCGCATGGGAGTCAGAACTTCTGACCTCCCCACTAACAGGTTTCTGTTTTGCAGCGCACCAGAGTCTGAAGTTCTGACTCATACATTTTTACTAACAGGTTGATATCCTGCAGCAGGCCTGGATCAGAACTTCTGACTTCCTCTCAGCAACGCACTAGCCCTCTCTCTCTTTCTCTTTTTCTTCCCCTTATTATTTTTCTTTATTTTTCTCGATGGATTCCCTATTTATAAATGTATATCCCCCACCCCCTAAATATTGTAATAGCGTAGGATTTTACATTTCCGCATTTTTATTGCTTTCAAATGTAAATGCTAGCAATTAGGATATGTATGGCAAGATAAAATCAATGAAATAGAAAATCCTAATTCAAGATAAATATGCATGCAATAAAACACACTTGCACAGAAACACCCTTAAGGTATCTCCACTTGGTTGCCTAAAATAAAATGACCATGTTACGCACGCGAAGTATCTTGGCAAAACAAAACAAAAAATAAGATCATAGTCCCTCGATGACGCTATCAAAAGGTTGCCTAAAACAAATGATCTTGGTCCCTCAAACATGCTAAGATACTTGGAAACATTGTTATCATGGTTATATGATGACCCACGCCCGTCCCGTTTACATCCAAAGATAGGGTTGCTTACCAAATCAATGGTAAGTCAACAATGTCAAAGGAATAAAAATGCACAAGAAAGACATTTAAGTAGGTAGATAGTTTCTAGTTACTTGTTCCATTTCAAAACAATCCTTGCTATTTTCAAAAACAAAAACACACACATTTCAAAACATCTTACAAAACATTGAAAAAAATTTCAAAAGACAAACATCTTTGCATACATTCTTACGAACGAGAATCATTACAAAGATTGCCTAAACAAGGGCCTCTTTTCAAAATACTTTCAAAATCACACAAAGCACCATTTCAAACAATTTCAAAGCAAAGCAAGTGATCTAAACAAGTAACTAAGAGCCCATGGAAAACCATGGATGAAAAGGGTGCTAGCACCTTCCCTTTTCATAATCTACCCCCCGAACTCAAGAAAACATCTCAAAGGTCTTTCTTGTGCTTTTTTACCTTTCCTTTTGGATAAAAGAAAATTCGGTGGCGACTCTTGCTAACCACAACATTTGAAAACACAAAATGCAAAACTCAAGTCAGTTCTCCCACCACATCACAAGTACCTTTTGCTACAAGGTCATGCCGTTCGGATTGAAGAATGTTGGGGCAACGTATCAGCACGCCATGGTCGCTTTGTTCAACGACATGATTCACCATGAGATTGAGGTGAGATTGAGGTATACGTAGATGACATGATTGCAAGGTCCCAGACTGAAGAGGAACACTTGGACCATCTCCAGAAGCTATTTGACAGGTTGAAGATGTACAAACTAAGGTTAAACCCGAACAAGTGCACCTTCAGGGTAAGATCTGGTAAGCTGTTGGGTTTCGTTGTTAGCAATAAAGGTATTCAAGTGGATCCTGCAAAGGCGAAGGCTATATAGGAAATGCCAGCTCCCTGAACCGAAAAGGAAGTCAGAGGCTTTTTGGGACGTCTGAACTACATTGCTCGATTCATTTTGCACCTGACTGCTACTTGTGAACCAATCTTCAAGTTGTTGAAGAAAGATCAAGTGGTAAAATGGAATGATGAATGTTAGGCTGCCTTTGAAAGGATCAAGGAATATCTCCAAGAGCCTCCAATTATGATGCCTCCCGTTGAAGGGAGACCTTTGATCTTATACTTGACAGTACTCGACAATTCAATGGGGTGTGTACTGGGGCAGCATGACGAGTCTGGCTGAAAAGAGCATGCTATTTATTACCTTACCAAAAAGTTTACCGACTGTGAGACCCGGTACTCACTGCTTGAGAAAACTTGTTGCGCTTTGGCATGGGCTGCTCGCCAGCTAAGACAGTATATGCTGACTCACACTACTCTATTGATATCAAAGATGGACCCAATCAAGTATATCTTCGAAAAGCCTGCCTTGTTCGGAAGAATAGCAAGATGGCAGATGATCCTAACCGAGTATGACATCTAATACACAACCCAAAAAGCAATCAAGGGGAGTGTGTTGGCAGATCATTTGGCACATCAGGCATTAGATGATTACCAGTCTATGAACTTCGAGTTTCTGGATGGGAGCATCATGTTGGTAACTGACTGTGAAAAACTCGAACCGGATGAAGGACCTGAGGAAGGATCCCGATGGTCTATGTATTTTGATGGAGCTTCAAACGCTTTGGGTAATGGCATTGACGCCATGATCATATCTCCTGAAGGCTGTCATACTCCGTTCACCGCCCGATTATGTTTTAACTGCACCAACAACATGGCGGAGTATGAAGCATGCATCATGGGCCTTCGAGCAGCTATTAACCTGAGGATTAAGTTCTTGAGTGTATTCGGAGATTCCGCTCTCGTGATCAGTCAGATCAAAGGCGAGTGGGATTCGAAGCACCCAAATCTTATTCCTTACAAAGAGTATGTATTGACGTTGCTTCCACATTTCGAGGAGATAACCTTTGAACATTTCCCCAGGGAGGAGAATCAGTTAGCGGACGCGCTAGCCACTATGTATTCTATGTTCAAGGTCAGGTGGGACAATGAAGCTCCCCAGATTACCATCGAGAGGTTGGACGAACCTGCACATTGCTGTGACATTGAGACTAAAGAGGTAGCAGATAAACCCTGGTTCCACGAGGTAAAGAAGTATCTTGAGGCTCAGGAGTACCCCGAGGGTGAATCTGTTAATGATAAGAAGTTCTTGAGGAGGTTCGCTGCGAAGTTTTTCATCAGTAATGGTATTCTTTACAAGCGTAACCATGATTCGACCTTACTGTGATGTGTGGATAAAAATGAGGCAGAAAGAATCATGGCGGAGTTACATGAAGGTACTTTTGGAACTCATTCTAGTGGACATACCATGGCAAAGAAAATCCTTCGGGAAAGATATTATTGGTCCACCATGGAAGCCGACTGTTATTAGCATTCTCGAACCTGCCACAAGTGCCAAGTCTATGCTGATAAGGTGCACATACCTCCAGTCCCTCTGAACTTCTTGACAGCTCCTTGGCCTTTTGTAATGTGGGGCATCGATATGATCGGTGAGATCAGACCTACTGTGTCCAACGGGCATCGTTTCATCCTGGTAGCAATTGATTACTTTACAAAGTGGGTTGAGGCAACTTCCTTTGCTACAGTGACCAAGAACGTCGTGGCACGGTTTATTCGGCACAATTTGATCTGTCGATACGGTGTACCAGAGAGGATCATTACGGACAATGGTACAAATCTCAACAATAAGATTATGCAGAAGATGACGGTGACATACAAAGATTGGCATGAGATGTTACCATTCGCTCTTCATGGGTACCGAACCTCAGTGCGGACTTCAACAGGGCAATGCCGTACTCTTTGGTGTATGGTATGGAAGCAGTCTTACCCATTGAGGTCCAGATACCCTCTCTTCAGATTATGAAGGATATAGGTTTGAGCGAGGACGACTGGATCCAGACCCGACTTGATCAGCTGAACTTAATCGGCGAAAAGAGACTTACTGCTATTTGTCATGGTCAGACGTATCAAAAGCAGATGATCAGGGCATTTAACAAGAAAGTTAGACGACAAGAATATCAAGTCGGGGATCTGGTGATCAAGTGCATCATACTGCCACAAGGTGACCCCAGGGGGAAAGTGGACACCTACATACGAAGGGCCATTTGTGGTTAAGAACATTTTCTCAAGAGGAGCTATGATTCTAACCACCATGGATGGTGACGACCTTCCTCACCCCGTCAATGCAGACATAGTGAAAAAATACTACACATAATCAAAGACCCGCTAGGTTGACCGGCCTAGGAAAAAATAAGGGCTTCCCGGCGAACCAAAATGGTTCGAGAAAAAATAAGAGATGAAAATGAAAAAATCTGTACACCCGGTAAGTCAAAAACCTGAAAAGGAGGCTTGGGCAAAAAAGGGTATCCCGGTGGACTGAAAACCCGAAAGGGCGGTCCAGGCAAAAATTAGGGACTAAAGCGTAACACTATGTCTCATGGGATCATCTTGCAACCAGACTTCGGTATCGACTATCAAGCTCGGACGGCACTAATCAATCTGATCTACCTTCAACCAAGTAGCAAAGTGATGAGATGCTCAAAAGATATAAAGGCAATAGCAGAGTTGGAACCCAGGGGGATCGTTCACATAACTGTTTTTTCTTTGTTTTACACAAATTGTATAAATTCTATCATTTGGCGGTGTTCTCTTACTAGGACGTCATCCTCTTGTACAAAAACGCCTATTTACAGGCTAACTTCAAAATCAATACAATTCATTTTCACAAAGAAATTTCAAATTGTTTTCCTTTTTCTGTTTTGTTTTTCAAAGAACGTCCAATGTTCATTTTTGATATCTGCATTTGACAGTAATTGTTGCTCATAAATATTTACATGCGAAACAAAAGACGATTACTCGTAATATCAGAAACAGGGGAAAATAGGAAGTGTCTAAACCTTGCAGTTTCTCTGTCCACCAGGTATAGGGATAGACCTAGCTGGAGATTAACTAATAAAGGTACATTCACTCCCCGCAGAGCAAGAGATATCTGAAAACAGTGGTTCTCCCCAAGCAGAGTCTCTCTATCACCAGCACTAGAAGATTATCCCCAGCGGAGTTTATTTCTTCCACAAGTAGAAACTCAATCCCCGACAGGTTTCATTATCGCCAGCAATGGTAATTCACCCCCAGCCGAGGCTATTCCTCCGAATCAACAGATCTTCTAGCAGAGTATCTCCTCCCCACAGAATCATTTTCTCGTTAGTTTATTGTCCAGCAGGATTATTCTCACAATCATCTTCATTCACTATCCCCAGCAGAGACAAAAAATTCAACTCTTTTCTCCAGCAGCAATCCGGGATTTATTTTCCCCAACTAGAGAGCATCATAAAAACATTGCATGTCCATACATCCTGACGTGCGCATACACATCATACAACACAATCTCATTTATTTTGAGAACATCATTGCTTGATACATATCATGCATTACATACCACTAACCCTTTATCTTTCAGGAAAAATACAATTAAATTCTCACCAAGTTCAAGTTATGAAGCCCGGATCCGACCAGATAGTATCTTGATTTCTACATCATATTGTGAAGCCCGGAGAACGACCAGATAACAGTATCAAACACCGCAAAGCCTGGATTCGGCCAGATAGTGGTTTATATTTAAGCTATGAAGCCCAGATTCGACCGGATAATAGTTTAATCCCCAGCGAGCCGTGAAGCCTAGATTATGACCGGATAATAGCTCAACAAGTTACTGTGAAGCCTGGATTACGACCAGATAGCAGTGCGAGACACCATGAAGCCTGGATTCGACCTGATAGTGGTATGTCATGAACACAAGCCGTGAAGCCCAGATTACGACCAGATAATAGCTCAACAAGTTATTGTGAAGCCTGGATTACGACCAGATAGCAATACAAGACCATGAAGCCTGGATTACGAC
Organism: Vicia faba; assembly: GCA_948472305.1. NCBI lineage: Eukaryota > Viridiplantae > Streptophyta > Magnoliopsida > Fabales > Fabaceae > Vicia > Vicia faba. The sequence goes on from OX451738.1 coordinate 1,010,682,965, forward strand.
CAGATAATGGTAGAAGACATTGTGAAGCCTGGATTACGACCAGATAGTAGCCAAAGATACCGCGAAGCCTGGGTTACGACCAGATAGTGGTATATCTTTAATACAACTTATGAAGCTCGAATTACAACCGGATAGTACCTTGATTTCTCCGAACACCATGAAGCCTGGATTCGACCAGATAATGGTATGAGACATCGTGAAGCCTGGATTACGACCAGATAGCAATAGAAGACACTATGATGCCTGTGAAGCCTGGATTATGACCAGATAATAGTGAGGGACACTGTGAAGCTTGGATTACGACCAATTAAGCAGTTTACCCAGCTAATTACTATGAAGCCCGGATTCGACCAGCTATTAGTAGGCCCAAAGCCAAAAGGAAACCCAGATTACGACCGGATAACCATTTGATTTCTTCTGAAGCCTGGATTACGACCAGATAAGAAGTAAGGTATTGTGAAGCCTAGATTACGACCAGATAACAGTACAAGACATTGTGAAGCTTGGATTTTGATCAAATAGCAGTTTACCTGGACAGTTACTAAGAAGCTCGGAGTCGACCGAATATTAGTGTACCCTAAATTCAAGTTGAAGCCCGGATGCGACCGGATAACAACTTAATTCCTTCTGAAGCCCAGATTATGACCAGATAAGAATCAAGAAATCGTGAAGCCTGGATTACAACCGGATAGAAAGTTTAATCTCATCTCCCCAATAAGTCACTGTAAAGCTTGGATTACGACCAGATAGTAGTCGGCCTTATCACTATGAAGCTTGGATCACGACCAAATAGTAGTTCATTTTCACCTATTCGATCAAGGGAAGATTCCCCAGTAGAATAATGGACGACCTAAGCTCCTAAAATTCTATTTCTCTCAGGACAAAGATCAGCATTCCCCAGCGTAGTCTTCCTTAACAACAGGTATATTGACTCTCGCTAAGAAATCTCTTATGCGATCGACACTCCTTCGAATGGCATCTTTAAGCCCAACTTCCGTCATCAACCTCCAAATGGAATCTATAAGCCCATTCCCTACATCACAAGACAAATACCACTTCATGCGAGTGCAAATTTCTGGGCACTCTAGTGTTCAATCATCTTCCACCTTTGGATCACGAAAGGCAGAAAAGCCAATCTACATCCTCAGGTTTAAGCATATTGAACAGGGGCAGCTGTTGTACCCTAAAATTTTCCCTCCCATATTTCTCAAAACATTTCAAGAAAGATCCTCAAGTTGCTCAAGGAAGTCCAAGGGTTGGCCAGACAAGCTCTCTCCCAAGGCAGTCTACCTCAAATTAGGGTTTCATGTTGCATCAGGATACTTGAGTCCAAGGGATCCCAAATTCTCACCATTGTACTAATATGTTCTCAAGATCATCCATGTCAAGTTTCAAGCCTTGTAGAGAAAGTTTGCTCAGTCAATTGCTCAAAAGCCTAAAAATCGACTGTGCTAGGGCAAAAGTCAATTGTGGCCCACATATAGTCAAACTTCAAGATTTTTGGTAAACATCCTCATGTTGAAGTATATTTCATCATTTTATCAAGGGTTGATCATGATTCATCAAGGATTTCTCATAATTCATCAAGTATCAAAAGTTGCTAAATTAGGGTTTTATAGGAAAAGTCAACTCAACTTTGACCAAGCATAACTTTCTCATACTTTATGAGAAATGACCCATCCAAAGCTCATTTTGAATAGGATGCAATGATATACAATCCATATTCATCTCCCAAGTTCAAAATATGCACTCACAAGAAGTTATGAATTTGGACATTATAGGTCATTTTGGAAAGTCAACAAAAACACCTTTTTTGTCAAAGCTTCATACATGAGCATGGAATACCAAATTGAGATGAGACCAAAAGGGTTGCTTAGAGAACATCTCAAGCTTCCTAAAAAGTCCAAGAGCACCTTCAAAGAGTCAAAATTGAGGAGGTTATGCATTGGTGAAGTTGACCCTTTTTGCAAAATTGTCAAAAGTCAACTATGCCTAAAATTGTAATTTTTGCTAAATGGGCCTAACCTTTTGCACTTTTCTTGAGTTGGTAGCATGGTCCACGAGCCCTAGATATTTCCACTTGTCTTTATATTATTTTTATTATTTATTTTGATTTTTATTTAAATTAAATTAAAACAAATCATGGAAAAATCCAAAACATTGAAATCTCAAGATTTTGTACAGGTTTCAGGTCCTATATCCAGTTGGCAAGTGATTGAAATTGTGCAAAGCCTTGGTGTGCACAAAAATATTGAATTTGGCCTATTTTTGGAAGGATTTTTAATGGAATCAAATCCAAAACAAAAGCAATAATGGAGGAAGATTGAGATCATGTTTGCAACCCTAATCCATTCCTTAATACATAAGTAATATTTGCAGACCCAAAACAAGAGGTTAGAGAGGCGTGAGAAGTCAGAACAAACTTGAAAAAAACACAAAAAAGTGTTGAGTCGAATTCATAATTCCAGGCATTGTCAAGACCTTCTAGTCATTCCAATCGCTTCCTGGTATCACAAGCAAGGGAAACCAATCAAGAACAAGCCTTTTTCAGCGCTATAAACCACTGTAAGTCAGTCACGACCTTGGACCTTTTTTGAAATCGAATTGCACGATTTTGGCATTTATAGCATGAAATATTTACATATTCTTATTCCTTAAAGCATTTGCAAGCTGTTCATAATATCCAATTGCATTTTTTTTTACTTTGTGAAGATTTGCCATTGTTAGGTTTTTTGGTTTCATTTTAGGGTTTTTGTGTGCAGGCAAAATCAGCCCCCATAAAGGGTGTTATGATGTTCAGGATGCCAAGGCGGTTTGATTCATGGCATTAGAAGTCATTTATCATGTTCATGGAGGGTTTTGGAACAAACCAGGGTTGTAGCTACAGACATATGTCTGTAGGTAAAAGCCTTTAACCTTTACCAACGGAGCGAGGTTGAGGATGACCTGCGTGGCACCACCTTACTGGGCCATTTGAATTCTGGCGCTTTGTTTTTCCACTAGTTCACATTATTATATATTATCTATTATGCTTATTCTATGAACAACTAACACGCGCAACTCAGTTGGTAACCAGGTGGTTGGAAAGTGCTTTGGGGCCTGGGTTCGAATCCCAGGTCCCCTTATTCTTTCATGTTATTTTTCCTTCAATATTCAGGCACGCGTACAAAGCCAAGAGACCACCATGTGACCTCATCATCCAACTTGCCAAGTGTCCAGGAGGCCAGATCTGAAGGCCATCCATGAAGGATTACCATAGGCCTTGGTCAATGTGCAGCACTGGAACGGGCAAGTCAACGTGGGTCATTGGTTTTGGGCCCAGAAATTGATGCTCACACCCCCCAAACTGCTTTCTCAGGCCCAAGTTTCTTTTCTTTTCTTTTTATATTTCCATTATTTAATTTATTTATTTATTTTACTAACATAAAAATTATTTTTCTTTTTATCAAAAAATCACAAAAAATAATATTCCATCCAATTAGATTTAGGTTTATTTTTTTATCAAAAAAATTATTTAATTTAGTTAGGTTATTTAATTTTAGGGTAATTTTAATTCCTTTTTAAATAATTAAAATTAATTAGAACAATTAGGGTTTTAACTTAATTATATTTTCTTTTTTTCTTAAAATAACCAAAAACACAAAAATAGGTTAAATTTAGTCATTTTCTTTAATTAATTTAATTACTAATTATTTTTGTATTTAATTTAAAGAGCTAATTCTTTTCTTAAAAATAATTAAAAACAACAAAAACAATTTTTCTTTCGATTAGGTTAGATGGGGTCAAAACCCTAGTTCTCTCTCTTGCGCGTTTTATTATTTTATTTTGCCATATTAATGTAATTGCTCACAAGTTGTAATAGATTAATTAGGACCTTTTACTTTCATTTATCCTTCTTTTTAAGGGTTTGTTTTTTACTATGTAAATACCCGAAGCCTTGTAATAGCATAGCTTACTTTCCGCACTTTAATTTCGGCAAAATATTAACTGTTAGATGTATGAATAATTAGGTTTGCATGACAAGAATGTATGTGAACTTTAAAACAGTTAGCAAACCCTAAATGTGCAAAGATAATAACTTGAAATTGAATCAATCGCACATGCGCACTCCTAGGGTACACTCCCACTTCGGTTGCCTTCGGTAAACGGTCATTAAGTATAGGGTACTTTAGTGGTCGCTCTCTTGTCTAAACAAAGATCAAAGTCCCGTTTGGAAAAGTTGCCTCGGAATGGTTGCCTCAGAATTGTTTCCTCGAATAATTGATCTAAGACATTAGAGTTACTACTAAGATGTCCTAACATTACTTTGGTGATCGTACGTCCCTTTCGAGTTGACCCTTAAAACTCCAACGACGGTGCTACCTACTCCTTGATAGTGGGATAGCACTGTCTAAAGGAAACAAGAATAGAAACATTCTCTTTTTCGAGTAGGTAGATTAGTTCTTAAGTAATTTCTTAATCCAAACAAACTTTTTCCACAATTACACTCTTTTCAAACAAAGTTTTCAAAACGACTTCGTAACACTCTTGAAGACAGAAGCAAGGGTTAAATCGAAGTAAAACAAAAGCTTTTCAAATCACAAACACAGAAGCAATTTTTAAAATGATGAGCAAGTACCTAAGAGCCTGTAGAAAACTACGGATAGAAAGGGTGCTAATACCTTCCCTTTCTATAATCTACCTCCCGTACTCAGAATATCTCGAAAGAAGGAATTTTTCTGTGCTTTTTTCCTTTCCAGTTAGATAAAATAAAAGTCGGTGGCGACTCTTGCTTACCGCGACATTTTGCAAACTCAAACGCAAAATGCAAACCAGTATTTTCCTAAAACAGTCTCGGTTCTGGCCACCGTATCATATGATGTCTTGATGTTTCTGAATTGTTGTTGGTTGTAGACAAATTTCTACTAGTAATACTGCATCATGTCCATACGTTAGTCGAAAAGGCGTCGTTCTGGTAGCTTCCTTAGGAGAAGTTCGACAAGCCCACAAAACTTGATCTAAAGTCTTGTGCCAGTTCTTTGACTTTTTTCCTACATGCTTCTTTATTAAGTTGATTATTACCTTGTTTGCCGCTTAGACTTGACCATTAGCTTGTGCATAGTAAGGCGTAGATGTTAATAGTTTGAACCCCATTTCTGTAGCAAACTCTTGCATTTTTCCACCAATAAGGAATGACCCTTGATCAGTTGTTATTGTCTCAGGGATTCCAAACCTGTATATAATGTGCTTTTGAATGAATTCAATGACATTTTCCTGGTCTACATTGACTAAAGGAATTGCTTCAATCCATTTAGTAAAATAATCAATGCCTACCAATATGTATTTCTGGCTTTTAGATGATGCTGGTCGAATCTCTCCGATAATATCCAAAGCCCATCCCCTAAAAGGCCAAGGTTTCACAATTGAATGAAGTTCTCTTGCAGGTACATGCTGGATACTTGTATGTACTTGACATTCCTGACATCCTTTTGCAAACTCAACATAATCTTTCAACATAGTGGGCCAATATAGTCCTTGTCGAAATAATAACCATTTCATTTTATGGCCTACTTGATGTGTTCCACATGTTCTAGCATGTGTAGTTGAAAGGGCTATATATGGTTCTGTTTTACTCAGGAATTTTAATAACACCCCTTCAAGTGTATTTTTAAATAACTCATTTCCCATTAGAGTATAACTTAGCGCCCTATACTTTATTTTTCGTTCCTTCGAATCTACAAGATTTTGAAAATAATCCACTATAGGCTTTCTCCAATATTGTTCTGTTAGATTGTCTATGAACGAAATTTGGAAGTTTTCATGGTCAATATACCCCAGTTTTGTTGTTTTCAAATCTGTTGGAGGAAACTTGGTTAATGTTACTCTTCCTCTAACTTCGATTACTTGTTGTAATTTCTCTTTAGAAATTTTATACCCAGATGCAATCTACGCTAAGTCATTAGACACTTGATTTTCCAATCTTGGTATATGTCGAATGTTGATATTCTCAAAGTTTTTCAACAAACGATTGACTATTACAAAGTACATGATAAGATGTTCTCTTATGCATTTGTATTCTTTTGTAACTTGATTTATAACTAACTCTGAGTCTCCCATTATTTCGACTCGAGTTTCCCCCAATTCCAACAAGATTTCAAGGCCTGCGATTAGAGCTTTGTACTCATCCTTATTGTTCGAACAAGAACCTTCGATCTTGTACTTGAATGTTGTTGGAATTTTATTTGGATAAATAATCAGAACTCCTACCCCAGATCCATCTTTATGACTAGAATCGTCGAAGTATAACTTCTAGGGTTCGATCTCCAGGTAGTTTATTGATTCCTCATTTATTGAGTGGTCAATTATAAAGTCTGCTACCACTTGACCTTTTACAGCCTTAAGAGGCATAAAGGTTAATGAATACTCAGTTAATGCAAGTGCCCATTTTCCAATTCTACTGTGCAAGATGGGTTCTGACAACATATATTTGAAAACATCAAAATGAGATGAAACATAAACATCAACTAGTTTAATATATTGCTTGAGCTTTGTACACGAGAAGTAAAGACATAAACATAGTTTTTCAACTTCGTTATATCTAGTTTATGCATTGTTTAAAACTCTACTAAGGTAAAGTCTTTCGACACCATTGTCATCCTCTTGAGCTAACATGCTTCCCAAAGTTTTATCAGATGCAGCTATGTAAAATCTCATACTTCTATTTCTACAAGGAGGTACCATAATAGGTGGCTTAGGGAGGTATTCTTTTATCTTGTCAAAAGCCTCTTGTTGTTCTATCCCCCATTCGAATCCTCCTTTGTTGAGTCGAAGTAGAGGTGAGAAGGCATGCGTCTTTCCACTCAAGTTGGATATAAATCTCCTCAGGAAATTTATCTTGCCAAGTAGAGATTGCAATTCCTTCTTGTTAGTTAGCGCTTTCACTTCCAAAATGGCTTTGGTCTTGTTCTGGTTTACTTTAATTCCCTTCTTGTGGACCATAAAGCCTAAGAAGTCCCCTGCTCTTACACCGAAAGCGCATTTTAGAAGATTCATTTTCATACCATAGCGTCTCATCCTTTCGAAGGATTGTCGAAGATGGTATATATAATTCTTCCCTGAAACAGATTTAACAACAATATCTTCAATATAAATCTGCATAAAAGTTTCAATAAAATCATGGAAGATAGAATTCATTGCTCTTTGATATGTTGCCCCTGCGTTTTTTAGACCAAAAGGCATCACTACCCATTCGTAGGTGCCTAAAGCCCCAGGGCATCGAAATTCTGTTTTCGACACATCCTCTTCAGCAATGAAAATTTGATTATACCCTGAGTATCCATCAAGCATACTCATGTATTCGAAGCCGGCGACGGAATCGACAAGCATTTCCGCCACATGCATTGGATATTCATCTTGGGTGTTGTAGCATTTAAATCTCTAAAATCAATGCACACCCTTAAGGTACCATTTTTCTTTATAGCAAGTACTATATTTGCAATCCATTCGACATACCTGGTTGTTCGGATGAACTTGCATCTCAGCAGTCTTTCGACTTCCGTTTTGATCTTCAACAAGATCTCTGGTGCAAAACTCCTTGGAGTTTCCTTGACATGCTTTTTTCCAGGCTTTATTGGTATTTGAAGCTCTACCACTTCCCTGTCGAGACCAGGCATTTCATCATAATCCCATGCAAAGCAGTCTTTGAACTCCTTCAACAATTGGATTATTTCGATCCTGAGCTCTAGATCTATCTTCGTGCTAATGTATGTTGGTCTTTCCACCAAACCTTCGCCCAGGTCTATTTCTTCCAAAGGATCTTGCACTATCATTTTAACATTATTCGCCAACGGATCCTTTTCAAAACCCAAAGGCTCATCATCATAGATGGCATCTAGCCTCTGGTTTTGAATTTCTTCCTCCTTTGCGTCAGGTGGTTCTGGTTCGAAGTCTTTCCCAGGACCTTCTGGAAGAAATACTTATTCATTGGCTTCAAGAGCCATGTACTTGACTTCAGCCTCTAAGGCCGCTATCATTCTACTTTCGACTACATATGCCGAAATCTTTTGTAAAGCTTGTGATTCATTCATCATCACCAAATTCACTTCCCTGGACCGTTGGCCGTATGTCATCAACTCCTCCATAGTCAATGTTTGATAAATCTTCTCTATCCCACTAGAAACCATGGTCGGAATGTAGGTAGAGGGAGCAAAAGGCATTTGGCGCTGGTGCCAAATCGAACTCAGGAGGATTGCATGACCCTATGTGAGCCAAGTTTCTGTCGAAGCTATTTTTTCCAACGTTATTAACTTCACCCAAGTAATAACTTTGGTCGGCTTCAATATTCTCTATGATGCCATCAGGGCGCCAAATTGTAACTCGTTGATGCATCGAAGATGGCACTGCACCTATGCCATGTATCCACTCTCTGCCCAAGAGTAGATTATAGTTGGGCTTCGCTGAAATGACCATTAACATAGTTGGTCGAAGTATTGTTCCCACCTTGAGGTCTAAGTGTATCACCCCTATAGTAGTTCTAATACCTCCCTCATAGTTCGATAGAACCATGTTGTGGGGTTTGATATCTCCATCTCCCTTAACCATTTTCCTCAACATAGATTGGGGAATTATATTTATTGTAGCCCCACAATCAACCAGAATCTTTTTGATTGTTATTTCCCTTATCTTTGCCCTTATGAACAAGGGTTTGAGGTGATTTTTCATCGCCTCAGTAGGTGGCTCAAAGAAGGCATTTTGCTCTTCGATGCAACCATTGTTCATCACATAATAGCACACGGCCCTATGTTTGTCCATTTCCTATTCGTCCTCCCAGTCAGTCTCTTCGTCTTTGACTTGGAGGTCGTACTCTCTGGGTAGCACTAATACTATATTCACCAAAATATCTAAAGTATCACCATATTCATAATTACCTTCGTCATCTGATTCACCTTGATCTGGCCACTCCAATCTTTTAGAAATTGGTTTCCTTTACAAAGGCTTTCTTTATTTACCTTTGTCCATTCTTTGTGGTACGTTGGTGCTTGACTCTGGTTGAGGCTCCTTTGCAGCCTCTCTCTCGGCTTTTCGCCGTCTTTGAAATCTTCTCCACTGGGAGCGAGACATGGGGTTTTTCCCTTTATAATTGCTCGACACATGAGCCACTTTGTTTGTTGTTGTAGTCTGGAACTCCTTCCTATATGCCAAGGATGACCCTCTTAGAACATCGAAAGTTCGCCATTTCTCCTCACTTGGCCTTTTTATGTTTGTTGTTTTTAGCCAAGTGTCCACGGGGATATTTGTTGGAGGCTTGAAAGTTGACGGCCTCTTCACCTGGTTCATTGGTCCTTTCTGATATCCTCTTCTTGGATCATATCTAACCTCAGAAACCATGTGGGGTTGGGCATTGGTGGCCTATTTCTCCTTCACTTCCCTTATGCCCTGTATGTGTTCTGTAGCCTTTTTGTCGAAGATGGAGCTGCATCTTGGACACATCATAACTTCAGAGTTCTTCTTCTGGCATTGTTACTGAAAGTCAGCCAGATTCCCATTCTCTTTAGGAAATGCAGTTTTATTCACTACCTCTTGTCTAATGGCTTCCTCTGAAGCCTTTGCATCAGATACTTCGACCATGTTGACTTCTACGTTTCTCTTGGCAGTGAGATTCATCTTTTGCATTTTGGCTTCAAGGTCCTCTGTCAAAGCCTTGACGGAAGCCAAACAAGAACCTACAGTAGTCCTTTTGTTTGAGTATTCAGTAACTCCTTTGCTTAGCCTTCAGTAGCCTCTTTGTTTAGGATTTCAGTAGCCTTTTTTTAGGCTTTCAGTAGCCTTTCTCACCCCTGGGACAGTCTTTCTGAAGATGTTCCCAGTGAAACTTCCAAAAATCGGCATATTAACGAAGTCTTCAGAAGATTCGACTATGTTGATGCATGTTGGCTCAACATAGTGGGCATCAACTCTCAATGGGTTTGCATCGATTTTCATTGGAGGTTCCTCAGCAAATTTGAGTCTGCCTTCTTTGATCGCTCCTTGAACGAGATCCCTGAAAAGAAAACATTGTGAAGTTTTATGGCCCAAAAAATTATGATACTTACGAAAACCTCTTTTCCTTCTTTGTTCTAAAGGAGGAATTTTTGCCCCTGGGGGAACTATCATTTGTCCATCTTTAACTAACAAGTCAAATATCTCGTCACATTTTATGACGTCGAAACTATATGTTTTCTTCGGGAATCTATCACTGTTCTTTTCAGACTCAGTAGGATTCTTCCCATCTGAGGACACTAGCAATCTACAAGAGTATGGTGGCCCTTGCTTTAATTCTGCTAAATCTATTTTGCTTTCTTCGACAACTATAGGATCACTAGACATCTCTGGACCGTCATCATCCATTTTGACATAGGCTACCCTTTCTCTTCGATGAGTCTTAGTTGCTTTAGCTTTTTCAATTTTAAGACGTTCTACCTATCGAACTCTATCGGCCAATTGGGCCATATCTCTCAGGTATTGGGTATCTAGTTTTTTTCCTAATAGAATAATCTAGGCCCCCTGCAGCCATTTCGACCAATTCATGCTCAAGGACTTGTGTAAAGCATCTGGCTTTGAGCAGTCAAATCTATTTAGATATTCGTCTATTGGCTCAGTGAATCTTCTTTTCACGCTAGCCAGTTCTTTCAGACTTATTTTGGTTTCTCCCATGTAAAATTGTTCATGGAACAATCTCTCCAATTGATTCCAATTGTGGATCAAATTGGCTGGGAGGGTGGTAAACCAAGTAAAAGCGTTTTTAGTTAGAGAACTTGGGAAGTATTTAATCTTAAGGCTTTAGTTATTTGATATTTCCACAGCTTCTATCAAATATCTCGCTATGTGTTCGACAGTAGATTCTGTCGTATCCCCTGAAAACTTAGTGAACTTTGGAACTTTCTACCTATGGGGTAAATCTGTTTGCAAGATATACTCTGACAACGGGGATGTAAAGTTTGGCCTATGAAAGCCAATGTTCATTCTATTTTGTATCATGATTCTTTCTATCATGGCTGTCAGATTATTATCTGTTCCATAATTATGGTATCAAACTTGCTGTATCAGTTCGTCAGTGTTTTGGTTTCTATTTACCACTATTAAACCTTCATCACCATCTCTAGGAATCTGTGGGGGAAATCTGGGTATTTAGACCCTAGGTTGTTCGATTTCCACTCTGTGGTTCCTCTTATCTAGTTGTGGATTTTGGTTAATGGTTACATCTTCTTCTAAGACTATACCTTGATTCTCTCTCATAAGTGCTCTTTGGGGTTGTCGAATAGGTTGGGGAACCCCAAAAAATCCAGTCATGCACGCCATCTGCGCTGACATTTGTTGGTTCGATTGGGTGGTATTTTGTATTAGAGGATTCAACTCTGTACTCAGAGTTTGGGCCAACATTTGTACCATATCATGGTTGCTTTCATCCATCTGTTGCCTCAAAATTGTTGTGGAAGCATTTGTGAGGCTTGGCATTGCATGGGATGTCCCTCCTAAAAGTTGGTTTCTACCCATACCAGTTCGAGATCCCTGTAATGGTGAAGACGCACTTACCAAAGGTTCTGAAAATGTAGACGCATCGTTCATAAGGCAAGCCATTTCAGTAGTTGGCATGCCATAAGGCTGGTCTTAACCCATCCAGGTTGTCGAAAATCCTGGGGGAACGTATGGTCGAGATCCTGGATTCACCCTTGGTGGGGGTGTTCCTGTTGGACCTCTGGGACCTGCTGTTGGCTCCTAAATTCGACACCCTTGTTTTCATTAATATAAACCATCAATCATGAGGGATGGTTTCGACCAGCTGATTCTGTCGAAATGCTCATCAGAAGATGGCAAGGTACTTAGAGAATTTCTTCTAAGTAGGAATCTTGTTGCCTTCAACGTCGAAGGTGTTTCTCGACAAAGGTGTTCGATGCTCATAGTGGAACGGTTTGAGATTCAAATGTTTGGAGGGAAAACGGTTCCCAGCGGTTACCAAGTGCAACGTGTCAAGATCAGGAGCGTCGAATGCTGTGAGCATGCCAAGTGGAGTAATCTCGAAGCAGCGTAACCGCCCGACGATTACTTGAGATGTGTTTAGTATAAATACTAGTAGTTCACGTAGTTTTTCGCGTGTGTTCACAATTATATACAAGTCACTCATTTAGATTCGAGTACCCAGTGTGAGCGAAAGAATTGTTGAGAATGTATGTGTGAAACACCATTTAAATTAATCAAAGTCATTTATTTTCCAGAACTTTATTGCCTTTCATTTACTTTTCCCAGTCGAAGACTTTATTTAAAGCTTTCTTTTATTCTACCAAGTTTTCTTCATGCAATTTACATAAATTGTCTTTATTTTCTTGTCATTAACCATCATTAAACTTAGTCAAAACCCCAAAAATCAACCATGTATTAGGATCAATCTGATCGATCCTGCGAGTCACCAAATAAGTAACCTTTTGGAGGATCAGCGGTTGTTTACCAATTTCCTCGGTAAACAAATTGGCACACCTGATGGGACCTTGTGTTGATTTTGAAGTTTAACCTTTTTATACAGAATATCATCTTTTTCGAGAAGTATTGCATGTTATTGAGAAGTGGTAGAATATACACTAACAATACCAATACTGCCAGAAGAAGAGAAGCGATGGCGAATCCGCCAAACAATAGAGAAATCCCACAAACAAATGTGGGAACAACGGTTATCCCAACCGTTAGTGAAGCGATAACCGCTGGTTCAACACCAGCAGTAACGGTCACACAAACGGGGCCATTACCTCCGTTCACTGGCCCCAGAGTGCCTTTGGGAACTCCCCCACCAAGGGGAAACCTAGGAACAAGGCCTTATGTTCCCCCAGGATTTATGACAGGCGGTCCAAATCGAGAACCACTCTATGGCATGCCAACGTCTGAATTGGCTAGCCTGACGAACGTTGCATCCACTTTTTCAGACCCTTTAGTGAGTGCCTCTTCGCCACTCCAAGGTTCTGGAGTTGGTATGGCGAACAGAAACAGGACCCAACTCTTAGGAGGAATGTCCCAAGTAGCGCATGGCCTTACCAATGCCTCGACAGCAGTCTTGAGGCAACAAATGGACGAAAGCAACCACGATATGGTTCAAATGTTGGCACAAACTTTAAGTACAGTGTTGAATCCTCTAATACAAAATACCACCCAGTCGAATCAGCAGGTGACTGCGCAAATGGCGTGTCTGGCTGATTTCTTTGGGGTACCCAAACCTATTCGACAGCCCCAAAGGGCGCAATTAAGGGGAAACCAAGGTATACCTTTAGAGGAAGAAACCACTATTAACCAAGTCCAGCAGCCTGTCGAAGAAAATCTTAGGGCACGATTGGAGCAGCCTGTCGAAGAACCTAGGGTCATAGCCCCAGAGGTAAGGATAGTCAACAGAAACCAAAATGCTGACGAAGTAGTTCAGCACATCCAATACCAGAACATGGGTTTGGAAAATAACCTGGCAGCCATGATCGAAAGAATCATGACGCAAAATGGGATGAATATGGGCTTTCGAAGGCCCAACTTCACATCCCCACTGTCAGAATATGTGTTACAAACAGACTTACCTCCTAGATGTAAAGTCCCTAAGTTCACTAAATTTTCAGGGGACACGACAGAATCTACTGTCGAACATGTGGCGAGATACTTGATCGAAGCAGGAGATATTTCAAACAACGAAAACCTGAGGATTAAGTATTTCCCAAGTTCTTTAACAACGAACGCGTTTACTTGGTTCACAACTCTCCCCCCCAATTCGATCCATCATTGGACCCAGTTGGAGAGATTGTTCCATGAGCAATTCTACATGGGACAAACCAAGATAAGCCTGAAAGAATTGGCCAGTGTAAAGAGACGTTTCACTGAACCTATAGACGAATATCTAAATAGGTTTAGGTTGCTCAAAGCAAGATGCTTTACGCAAGTGTCAGAACATGAGTTAGTCGAAATAGCCGCAGGGGGCTTAGATTATTCCATTAGGAAGAAATTAGACACTCGATACCTGAGAGACATGGCACAATTGGCCGATAGAGTTCGACAGGTAGAACGCCTTAAAGCTGAAAAAGCCAAGGCAACAAAAACTCATAAAAGAGAGAGGATAGCGTATGTCGAAATGGATGATGAAGATCCAGAAACCTTCGACGAAACTATAACCGTCGAAGAAAGAGAGGTCGATTTAGTGGAACTAAAACAAGGGCCACCATACTCTTGCAAACTGCTAGTCCCCTCAAGTGGAAAAATCCCACTGGTCCAGAAAGGGCCAACGATAGGTTCCCCAAAAAGATTTACAGTTTTGATATTACAAAATGTGATGAAATTTTCGACTTACTTGTAAAAGATGGCCAAATGATAGTACCCCCAGGGGTAAAAGTGCCTCCTCTTGATCAAAGAAAGAAAAGAGGCTTTTGTAAATATCATAATTTTCTGGGCCATAAAACATCTCAATGTTTTCTTTTCAGGAATCTCGTGCAAGACGCTATCGAAGAAGGGAGGCTGAAATTTGCTGACAAGACCCCCATGACTGTGGACTCTAATCCTTTGCAGGCTGAAGCCCATTATGCTGAACCTTCAGAGGTGAACGTGATCGAGGCATCCAGAAGCCAGTCGAAGAGGCCAGGAATAACGATGGTCGAAGTCACAAAGGATCATGTCAACATGCCAGTCTTTGGCAGTTTTTCTGGGAATCTATCTAGAAAAACAATTGAAGCGGTCCAAAAAGCGGTCGAAAGCCCAAAGCTGGAGACAGTTGGAGCCCAAAAATCTGGAGCAAAACCCAGTTCCTACTTGGCTGCAGTTCAAGGACAGACAGAGGACTTGGAGACTCAGATGAAGCAGTTGACTCTTGCCACCAAAGACACCATGAATGTCAACATGGTCGAAGTTTATTAACCAAAAGCATCAGAGGAGGCCATTAGGCAAGAACAAGCCAACAAAACAGCTTTCCCTCGGGAAAATGAAAATCTGGCAGATTTCCTGCAAAGATGCCAGAAGAAGAAGTCAGAAGTGATGTTGTGTCCTCGATGTAGCTCGATTTTCGATAAAAAAGCTGCTGAACATATCCAAGGAGTAAGAGCAGCAAACAGAAAAAGGGAAAGTGTTGATACTCGACATGACCCCAGAAGAACCTACCAAAAGGGTTCAAATCAAGAAAAGAGGCCACTGACTTTCAGGCCTCCAACTAATGTGCCAGTTGATACATGGTACAAAACATCAGGTCGAAAGAGGCCAAGCGAGGAAAGATGGCACTCCTTCGAAGTGCCAAGAGGTTCATCTTTTACACATAAGAAAGAACCACAGGTTGTTACCCCTAAAGTGACCCAGGTATCAAGCAACTACAAGGGAAAGAATCCCATGTCCCGATCCCAATGGAGAAGATACCAGAGGCGGCGAAAGGCTGAGAGGGAAGCTGCTAATGAACCAAAGCCAGAATCAAGTTCAAATGTCCCTCAGAGGAAGCAGAGGAAGCCTCTGGAAAGACAACCAGTGACCAATAGGCTAGTCTGGCCTAACCAGGGTGAAGTTGATAACGAAGATGGCTCTGAGTCTGATGACACCCTAGATATCATGGTGAACATAGTCTCAGTTTTGCCAAGAGAGTTCAACCGCCAGGTGGAGGTCGAAGCAAGTGATTGGGAAGTTGAACAAGAAATGGCCAAGCATAGGCCAGTGTGCTACTTCGTCATGGATAATGGCGCTACTGAAGAGCAGAATGGGTTCTTCGAACCTCCTACAGAGGCGATGAAAAATCACCTCAAGCCTTTATTTATAAGGGCTAAACTCGAAGAAACCACAGTAAATAAGATCTTGGTAGATTGTGGGGCAACCATCAACATCATCCCTCACTTTATGCTGAGAAAAATAGGCAAGAGCGATAAAAGCATCAAGCCTCACAACATGGTCCTATCGAATTATGAAGGCGGAATAGGGACCACTATGGGTGTGATCCAACTGGACATCAAGGTGGGATCCATCCTTCGACCAACTATGTTTATGGTCATATCGGCCAAACCTAACTATAATCTTTTGTTGGGCCGAGAATGGATACATGGTGTTGGAGTTGTACCATCATCAATGCACCAACGGTTGATACTATGGCGTCCTGATGGAATGGTCGAAAACATAGAAGCGGATCAAAGATATTACTTGGGCGAAGTAAATCACCTAGGGATGGCAGACTTCGACAAAAATCTGGCTCACATTGGGCCATGCCCAACACCTGATTTCGACTTGGCGCCAGTGCCAAATACTTTTTGTCCTTATACCTGCACCCTGAGCATGGTTTTCAATGGGACAGAGAAGACTTGTCCCACATTGATTTTAGTGGGCTAACTGATATCCAACCAACTGGTTGGGGAAGTGAATTCAGTGACAATGACTGAGTCACAATCACTGCAGTGAATTTCGGCTTACGTAGCCGAAACAAGGATGATAACGGCTCTCGAAGCCGAAGTAAAATATATGGCCACACAGGCCAATGATCAAGAGTTACCTTCTGCAGGTCCTGGAAAGGATTTCGATCCAGAACCTCCTGATATCATGCCAGAAGGAATGCAGGAACAAAGGCTCGATGCCATCTACAACGATGAGCCTTTGGGATTCGAAAAGGACCCCTTAGCGAACAACATCAAAATGTTAGCGCAGGATCCTTTAGAAGAAATCAACTTGGGCGAAGGGTTAGAGAAAAAGCCAACTTACATTAGCGCAAAAATAGACCCAGAACTCAGGTTGGAAGTGATCCATTTGTTAAAGGAGTTCAAGGACTGCTTTGCATGGGATTACGACGAGATGCCTGGTCTCGACAGAGGATTGGTAGAACTTCAGTTGCCAATCAAACCTGGGAAGAAGCCAGTCAAGCAAAGTACAAGACGCTTCGCTCCAGAAATATTGTCGAAGATCAAAACGGAAGTCGAAAGACTGCTGAAGTGCAAATTCATACGAGCTACGAGGTATGTCGAATGGATTGCAAACATTGTGCCAGTGATTAAGAAAAATGGTACATTGAGGGTGTGCATAGATTTCAGAGATTTGAATGCTGCTACACCCAAAGATGAATATCCTATGCCTGTGGCGGAAATGCTAGTCGATTCTGCCGCTGGCTATGAGTACCTGAGTATGCTCGATGGTTATTCAGGATATAATCAAATATTCATTGCTGAAGAAGATGTGTCGAAAACAGCTTTTCGATGCCCCGGGGCTTTAGGCACTTACGAATGGGTAGTGATGCCTTTTGGCCTAAAGAACGCTGGGGCAACATATCAGCGAGCGATGAACTCTATCTTCCATGATTTTATTAACACTTTTATGCAAGTATATATTAATGACATTATTGTAAAATCTGTTTCCAGGAAGAACCATATAGACCACCTTCGACAATCATTTGAAAGAATGAGAGAACATGGTCTGAAAATGAACCCTTTGAAGTGTGCATTCTATGTAAAAGCTGGAGATTTCTTGGGCTTCACCGTCCACAAGAAAGGAATCGAAATCAACCAGAACAAGATGAAGGCAATTCTGGAAGCGAAAGCGCCAGCGAACAAAAAGGAACTGCAATCTCTGTTGGGCAAGATAAATTTCTTAAGGAGATTCATATCTAACCTAAGTGGGAAAGCTCAAGCCTTTTCACCCTTACTTCGACTGAATAAGGAAAGATTCGAATGGGGGCAAGAGCAACAAGAAGCCTTCGACAAAATCAAAGGGTATCTCACAAAGCCACCTATTTTGGTGCCTCCTTGCAGCAACAGGAGTATGAGATTGTACATAGCTGCATCCGACAAAACTTTGGGAAGCATGTTAGCCCAAGAAGATGAAAATGGAGTCGAAAGACCCATTTACTATCTTAGTCGAGTTTTGAACGATGCAGAAACTAGATATAGCGAAGTTGAAAAATTATGTCTATGTCTTTATTTCTCTTGTACAAAGCTCAAACAATATATAAAACCAGTTGATGTGTATGTTTCGTCTCATTTTGATGTTTTCAAGTACATGTTGTCGAAACCCATCCTGCACAGCCGAATTGGCAAGTGGGCGCTAGCGTTAACTGAGTACTCCTTGACCTTTATGCCTCTTAAGGCAGTGAAAGGGCAAGTGGTGGCAGACTTTATAGTCGACCACTCAATTCAGGTTGAGAGTATAAATTATGTGGAGATAGAACCTTGGAAATTCTACTTCGACGGTTCCAGTCATAAAGATGGAACAGGAGTAGGGGTCTTGATTATTTCTCCAGAAAAAATTCCAACAACATTCAAGTACAAGATATCAGGTACTTGTTCGAACAATGAGGCTGAGTACGAAGCTCTAATTACTGGCCTTGAGATATTGTTGGAATTGGGGGCAACTCGAGTCGAAATAATGGGAGACTCAGAGTTAGTCATTAAGCAAGTCACAAAATAATATAAGTGCATAAGGGAAAATCTTATTATGTACTTTGTGATAGCAAACCGTTTATTGAAAAAATTCGAAATGGTCAACATTCGACACTGTGATCGGTGGATCTGGAACTGACTGTTTTAAAGCTGGTTCGCGAAATGTCGCGGTAAGCAAGAGTCGCCACCGTCTTTTATTTTCTCCAAATGGAAAGGACAAAAGCACAGAAAAATTCCTTAAAGAGATCGCTCTCGGTTCGGGAGGTAGATTATAGAAAGGGAAGGTATTAGCACCCTTTCTATCCATGGTTATCCATGGGCTCTTAGATACTTGCTCAATGTGTTTTCAAAATTGTTTGCTTGCTTTTCAATTGTGGGTTTAAAAAAGTTTCTTTGAAAAATTTCAGTTCGACTCGTACGTCAGAGTGTTTGAAAAATTTGCTTTGAAAGCTTTTGAAAAGTGTTGGTGTGAAAAGGTTTTTTTGTTTGTTTTTTAAGAGAGCAAGTATCCATGAGAACCTACCTACCCTAAGGAATTCGTCTGTGTAAATGTCCTTTAAAGTAGTGCCATCCCACCATTGAGAGGTAGGTAGCACCACCGTTGGAGGTGTTCGGGTCAATTCGAGTTTGTAGGGACATGGTGATCACCGGAGCAATGGGAAGACACCTTAGAAGCTACCCTCATGCCAGGTTCCCGGATCATGAGGACTTACTAAGACATCCTCTACTCGACGATCACCTTTCGAAAGGCAACAGTGAGGCGTACCCTAGGGGTGGTGTGTGCGGTTCGTGTATCGTTTTCATTGATATTTGTCTTGTCATGTTTGTTGCGATCTACGCTTGATTTTATTTTTAGGGCCATACATTCTTTCATGCTTTTTGTTAACAGTTATATATTTGCGAGAAAATAAATCTAAACTATTACAAATGGCGCGGGTCCACATCGCCAAAATAAACCGAACCCGATTTGACTGAAAGTAAAGAAGCAATAAAATAAAAGTGCGAGAAATAAAGTTACAAGGCTTTGGGACATGTACATAATTATAATAAATGACATAAAACAAATGCGCAAATCGAATAAATTATGAACATGGGCGTTGGACCCTTTTGCAATAAATTAAAATTTATGAAGAATTAAAATTAAAATTAAATGTTTTGGTATTTTTGTGTTTTTTTGAGATTTAAAAGAAAAAGAATTAATTAAAACAAAAAAAATTGGTTGTAAACCCTAATTCTAATGTTTTTTGGATTTTTATTAAAAGGAATTAAAGTTATTAAGAAAAAGATTGAATTTTTTAACCTAATTTAAATCTAAGTTATTTATATACATTTAATTATAAAAATAAAATAAATAAATAATAATATTATGATCAAAAAAGAAAAATTTTAAGAGGAATGAACTTTTTTGATTAACCTAATTCTATGTTTTTGGATTTTTATTAAAAGGAATTAAAGTTAAAAAAACCTAATTAAACTAAATAATTTACATATTAATTATTTACAAGAAAATAAATAAAATAAATATTTTTTATGTTCTTATCCTTTTTCTGATTTTTTTGTGATGTTTTTATATTTTGTAAAGAAAACAATTAATTAATTAAAACAATGAAAATAAATAAAAAAAATAAATTATGAAAAGCAAAGCAAACCAGGGGGGGTGACCCCAAAACTGGAGGTGCAGGCCCTAGAACTCTGGCCCATTAAGCTGAAAATTTGTTGGACTTTTTGAATCATGTGTGACACGTTTGACTAAGGCATAGCATGTTCTTCAATCCTAGCCTTTGATGTGGATACCCTGGGACGCGTGTAGGCTTGATCATTGAGGCGTATGGTGAACCCCAGCGTGGAGCCTGCATAGGAATTGTTATACAAAAATAATATGGAATTTGTTCAGACCTGGGACTTGAACCCAGGTCTTGGAGGTTGTATGCATCACGTGTTGCCAACTGAGCCATTGAACTTCATTTAATATATTATATCACATAAATAATAAAAAAACAAAACCAAAGCAATTGTGGTCCAGCGCGCGAAGTTTTTAAACCAACGAATCAGCAATTGCCACGATATCTTCGTCTTCACGTCCCTGTAAACAAAAGCGTATGGCCACGGTTTTGCAAGTGTGGTGTTAGGGGACTTTTGGAAAAATAGCGAATAGCCATATAAGCTACATAAATTGTTCGCGAATGGTGGTTTATGTCCGTCTCAATGCACTGAACTCAATGGCCATGGTCTGAAGCTTTGATTTTTCTTCTTTGCAAAAGCCCTAATTTTAAAAACCTGTAACCCTAATATTCGAAAATGGTAGAATCGCATATGGCCACTGAAAACTCAATTGAATACATCAGTTAGCTTGTAAACTTCACATTAAACAAGAATTCACAAATCAAAATGCAAAAGAATGTATGAATTATGATATAGGATTTCAAAAGTTTCTCTGTACATGGGAGGTCCTTGCTGCCGATTCTTCGCGTTTGGATGGATGTTTTGAGTTGGGATGTGTTCAGAAATGGTCCAGGAAGCTATTAGAAAAAGAATTAAGGCTTAAAACTTCTTCCAACTTTGAAATCAGTTTTGTGTTTTTATCCAAAAATTTCAATGTTGCAATCAGCTTTTTAGCGCAGCCTTTGATGTGTTATGGTTAGGGTTTGACTTGGTGCTTATGATGGAAGAGAATTGGCTTGCTAGCTGACCTAGATTCATGCTCATGAGAGAACTAGTCCTAGGGTTTTTTCATTAACAAATTTTTCCTTCTTTTAAGCCAAGACCAAGACTTAGTGTGCATTTTAACCCTAGCCTGAGTTTTTGAGTTGGCCCATGATATATGGAAGTTGTCCAAATTCAAATGACACTATTCCATTGGTTTTTGAATTTTATTTGAATTTTTAAAGATTTAAAATGAATTAAATTATCAAAAATTAAATAAAATAGAAAAATCAATATTTGGTCTCGAAATTAATCATGGGACACGTGTGTGGCATGACAAGGATGAATCAAATGGAAGAAAGTGGGCCCTTTTGTCAAAAATTGGAGTTTCAAGGATAGTTGACTTTTGCCATTTCACAAAATTTTCCCAACTTCTACAAGGCATAACTTGCTCAATTTTTAAGCTTTTCACATGTTCTTGGACATTTTGGAAAGGTCTTTGAGTCCTTTAACCAATGCCTTTGGTCCCATGTCATTTTGATTTACCAATCTCAAGTTATGGCCTTTGACTTAAAGTCCCTTTTTGTTGACTTTTGAAAATGACCTATAATGTTGAAATTGATAACTTTTTGTGAGAGCATTTCTTGGACTTGAAGTATGAAGATGAGTTGTAGGAAATGTCTTTCTCTTCAAAATGAGCTTTGGATGGGATTTTTCTGATAATCCATGTGAAAGTTATGCCCTGGTCAATTTCAGTTGACTTTTTCAGCTGTCCAAATATAGCAACCTTTGCATCTTTGATGATTTCTGAGCCAAATTTGGAGAATCATGATCAAGCATTGATCAAATGATGTTTGTGGCTTCAAAATGATATGTTGACCAAAAATTTGAACTTTTGACTGCCAAATGACCATTTTGCCCCTACAGTTGACTGTAGTGCAATTTAGGGTTTTGACTGTGCAATTTTGAGCTGAATGCCTTGAAACTTGATATGAGGATGCTTGACCATGTTTGTAAGCATATGAGACTTGATTGGGCCTTTGAACACTTCCTTTTCTTGATCAGACTCAAAACCCTAATTTTGACTGTATGGGAGACTGTTGCACTGCACAACCCTTGGGGAATTTTGTAGCTTGGCTTGGCAATTTCTTGAGGAAAATGGGAGGGCAAATTTTGGGGTATAACAGTTGCCCCTGTTCAATCTTCTTAGACCTGAGGATGCAGATTGGCTGACGTGCCTTTCGTAATCCGAGGGTAAAAGATGATTGGACACTAGAGTGCCCGGAAATTTACGCTCACATATTAGCAATGATGGGGGAATGGGCTTATAGATGCCATCCGGATGTTTGATTGCGTAAGAGATTCCTTGGCGAGAACCTGCATACCTGCAAAACAGAAAATGAGTACCTGACACGTTGCAGGAGCTGATGTTTAGATGCCTGGTATAGATGTGTCCTGACTGGTTACAGGAGCTGAGTCTGGAGCTTCAAACGGCGATGAAAGAACCAGGGATGATTACTACCTTAGCATGAATGGTAAGAGAGCCTTGGGCGACTTTAACTTCAACAACGCTTGTTGAGAAAAATCTGGGGTGTCTTCTACTGGGATAAGAATCAGGGAGATCTTAGGGTCGATCTGACTGAACCAGAGAGGCCTTTGACTGGGTAAGAATCAGGAAAATCTTAGGGTCGATTTAACTGAACCGGTCTAGGTCTTGAAATGTCTTCAACTGGATAAGCATCAGGAAAATCTTGGGACGATTTAACTGAACCAGAGAAGGCCTTTGACTGGATAAGCATCAGGAAAATCTTGGGACGATTTAACTGAACCGGTCTAGGTCTTGAAATGTCTTCAACTGGATAAGCATCAGGGAGATCTTAGGGTCGATCTGACTGAACCAGAGAAGGCCTTTGACTGGATAAGCATCAGGAAAATCTTGGGACGATTTAACTGAACCGGCCTAGGTCTTGAAATGTCTTCAACTGGATAAGCATCAGGGAGATCTTAGGGTCGATCTGACTGAACCAGAGAGGGCTTTGACTGGATAAGAATCAGGAAAATCTTAGGGTCGATTTAACTGAACCGGACAAGGTCTTGGAATATCTTCAACTGGATAAGCATCAGGGAGATCTTAGGGTCGATCTGACTGAACCAGAGAAGGTCTTGGAATATAGCTAAGAATTTAACTGGATCTTTCCTGAAAGGTAGAGGTCAGTGCAATGCATGATATGGATCAAGCAATGATGTTCTCAACATAAATGAGATTCGTATGATATGATGCGTCTATGCATGCTATAATGATGTATGTGATGTTTATGTATGTGTTTTTCGTCTAGGAAAGTAAATCCTTGACGGGTGCCGGGAAGTCACTCCTGGGCTGATGTCGAAGAATAGATTTTGCTTCCGCTGGGGATGATAACTGCAAGGATACCGGTAGGAGAAGATGACTCCGTTGCGGAATAAACTTGGCGAATGGAAGATTCTGCGGGGAGGAAAGATACTCTAGCAATCATGCTGGGAAGCAATACTCTGTGGGGATAGAGATGCTTTGCTGAGTGTTGATAGTAGTAATTTGCTGGCGATACCGTTGTTATGTTGGAAGTATTGATGGACTTCGCTGGGGATAGGAAAGAACTACATTGATGACGACCTTTCCGTGGCTTTTGGCTGAGGATAACCCAGTTATATCCTGTTGAGGAAATAACTCTTTAAATCAAGCCAGACGACGCGTTCGTGTTCTGTGAAGAATAAGCTTCCAGAATTTACTGGGGATAAGCTTCCTGCTTGGGGTGATGAATTCCATCTTTCCTGGGGAACTTGGATGGGACTCTCCTGGGGAGGTTTTGATATGCTGGGGAAGTGATTCCTTTGAATGTTGATGTATGCTGCCGGGGAACAATCTTTAGACCAAGACTGTCGGGGATGCTTGTTAAGAATATATGCTGCTGGGGAATTTAAGATGCCTGGTTAGGTTCTTTAGCTGAACCTACCTTGGTATCTTGGAGGATGGAACAATTAGACTGCTCAGACAACTCTTTATTGCCCCTGTTTCTAGTGTCACCTGCAATTAATTCTTTGTTTCGTATGCAAATATTTATGAGCTAGCAAATTATTATCAATGCATATATCACAAATTGAACCTTGGACGTTCTTCGCAAAACAAAACAGAAAAAGAAAAACAGTTGGCACGTTTAACTGAAAAGTATATTTGTATTGATTTTGAATAGCCTATGAATAGGCGTTTTGTATACAAGAGGCTGACATCCTAGTAAGAGAAACGTCGCCGAACAAAAGAGTTTATACAAGTTTTGTACAAAAGAAAATAAAACAGCTGTGTGAAAGATGAATGATCCACTGGGTTTCAACTCTGCTATTGCCTTTATACTCCGTGCGTCTCATCACTTGATGACCTTGGTTGAAGGTGAAGCTGACTGATCGATGCCGTCTGAACTTGATGTAGATACCGGATTCTGGATGCAAAGTGATCCAATGAGACATAGTATTACGCTTTTATCCCTAATTTTTGCCTGGACTGCCCTTTCGGGTTTTCAGTCCACCGGGATACCCATTTTTGCCCAAGCCGCCTTTTCAGGTTTTCGACTTGCCGGGTGTACAGATTTTTCCATTTTCATCCCTTCATTTTGCCCGAACCCTTTTGGTTCGACGGGAAGCCCTAATTTTTGCCTAGACATGTCAGCCTAGCGGGTCTTTTTTCATGCGTAGTATTTTTTAACTATGTCTGCATTGGCGGGATGAGGAAGGTCGTCACCATCCATGTTGGTTAATATCATTGCTCCTCCTGAGAACACATGCTTAACCACAAATGGCCCTTCGTACGTAGGGGTCCATTTGCCCCTTGGATCACCCTGAGGAAGGATGATTCGCTTGATCACCAGATCCCCGACTTGATATTCCTGTTGTCTGACCTTTTTGTTAAATGCCCTGATCATTCGTTTCTGATACGTCTGACCATGACAGATAGCAGCAAGTCTCTTTTCGTCAATAAGGTTGAGCTGATCAAGTCGTGTCTGGATCCAATCATCTTCGTTCAGATTTGCATCCTTCATTATCCGGAGAGAAGGAATTTGTACCTCGATCGGCAAGACTGCCTCCATGCCATAAACCAGAGAGAAAGGAGTTGCCCCGGTTGACGTCCTAGCTGAGGTACGATACCCATGCAGAGCGAACGGTAACATCTCGTGCCAATCTTTATACGTTACTGTCATCTTCTGCACGATCTTCTTGATGTTTTTATTAGCTGCTTCTACAGCCCCATTCATCTTCGGTCTGTAAGGAGAAGAATTGTGGTGCTGTATCTTGAACTGTTCGCAGAGCTCAGCGATCATTTTATTGTTCAGATTGGTACCGTTGTCTGTAATAATCCGCTCAGGGACGCCGTACCGACAGATCAGGTTGTGCCGAATGAACCGTGCCACAACAGTCTTGGTTACCGTAGCATAGGATGCTGCCTCAACCCACTTCGTAAAATAATCAATTGCCACTAGGATGAAGCGATTTCCATTAGACGCTGTAGGTTTTATCTCGCCGATCATGTCTATGCCCCACATTGCAAACGGCCAAGGTGCAGTCAGAACATTCAGGGGAACCGGAGGAACATGCACTTTATCTGCATAAATCTAGCATTTGTGGCATGTCCTGGAATGTTGGTAGCAATCAGCTTCCATGGTGGACCAGTAATACCCTGCCCGTAGGATCTTCTTTGCCATGGTATGTCCACTGGAGTGTGTACCAAAGGTCCCTTCATGTAGCTCTTCCATGATTCTTTCTGCTTCAGTCTTATCTACACAACGCAGTAGGGTTGAATCCTGGTTTCGCTTGTACAAAATGCCGTTGCTAAGAAAGAACTTGGCTGCAAACCTCCTCAGGAATTTCTTATCATTGACAGATGCTCCTTCAGGGTATTCCTGAGCTTCTAGGTATCTCTTCACTTCGTGGTACCAAGGCTTCTCAGTCACCAATTCGGTTTCGAGATCACAACAGTATGCCGGTTCGTCCAGTTTCCAGATGATGATCCGGGGAGCTTCATTATCCCATTTAACCTTGAACATTGAAGACATTGTAGCTAACGCGTCCGCCAACTGATTCTCTTCTCTTGGAAAGTGCTCAAATGTTATCTCTGTGAAGTGGGGGATCAAGGCCAACACACATTCTCTGTAAGGAATCAAGTTTGGATGTTTCGTATCCCACTCTCCTTTGATCTGATTGATCACGAGAGCGGAATCTCCGAAGACACTCAGAAATTTGATCCTCAGGTCGATCGCAGCTTGAAGACCCATAATACACGCTTCATACTCCGCCATGTTGTTGGTACAGTTGAAACACAGCCGGGCGGTGAGTGGAGTATGAGTACCTTGTGGAGATACGATTATGGCGCCGATACCATTTCCCAAAGCATTGGAGGCTCCGTCAAAGTGCATAGACCATCGGGATCCTGGTTCAGGTCCTTCATCCGGTCCAGGTATTTCACAGTCAGTTACTATCATAATGCTTTCATCTGGAAACTCGAAGTTCATTGATTGGTAGTCATCCACAGCTTGATGTGCTAGGTGGTCTGCCAATACACTTCCCTTGATGGCTTTTTGGGTCGTGTACTGAATGTCGTATTCCGTCAAGATCATCTGCCATCTTGCAATTCTCCCAGACAGAGCAGGCTTTTCAAATATGTACTTTATAGGATCCATTTTTGAGATTAACAAGGTAGTGTGAGTCAGCATATACTGTCTCAGCCGGCGAGCAGCCCATACCAAAGCGCAGCAAGTTTTCTCAAGCAGTGAGTATCGGGTCTCACAGTCGGTAAACTTTTTGCTAAGGTAATAAATGGCATGCTCTTTTCGGCCAGACTCGTCATGCTGCCCCAGCACACACCCCATTGCATTATCAAGCACTGTCAGATAGAGTATCAAAGGCCTCCCTTCAACTGGTGGCATAAGGATGGGTGGTTCTTGGAGATATTCTTTGATTCTGTCAAAAGCAGCCTGACATTCATCATTCCAACGTACTACCTGATCTTTCTTCAGCAGCTTGAAGATTGGTTCACAGGTAGCAGTTAGGTGTGAGATGAACCGAGCAATGTAATTCAGACGTCCGAGAAAGCCTCTGACTTCCTTCTCTGTCTTAGGAACTGGCATCTCTTGAATGGCTTTGACCTTAGCAGGGTCCACTTGAATTCCCTTGTCACTCACCACGAAGCCTAGCAACTTTCCAGATCTTACCCCGAAGGTGCACTTATTCGGGTTCAACCTCAGCTTGTACAGTTTCAAACGGTCAAACAGTTTCTGCAGATGATCAAGGTGTTCTTCCTCAGTCTGGGACCTAGCGATCATGTCGTCAACATACACTTCTATCTCATGATGGATCATGTCATGGAACAAAGCAACCATGGCACGTTGGTAGGTTGCCCCAGCATTCTTTAGTCCAAAAGGCATGACTTTGTAGCAGAAGGTGCCCCACTGAGTAACAAACGTAGTCTTTTCCATGTCTTCAGGAGCCATCTTGATCTGATTGTAGCCTGAAAAGCCATCCATAAAAGAGAACACTTTATGCTGAGCGGTATTATCAACAAGGACATCAATGTGGGGTAGAGGGAAGTCATCCTTGGGGCTGGCCCTGTTCAGATCCCTGTAATCGACACACATCCTGACCTTGCCGTCCTTCTTAGGTACCGGCACCACATTAGCAACCCACTGAGGGTAAGAAGTCACTGCAAGAAACCCGGCATCAAACTGCTTCATAACCTCGGCTTTAATCTTCTCAGACATCTCTGGACGCATACGGCGGACCTTTTGCTTAACCGGAGGGCAATCTTCTTTAGTTGGTAAGTGGTGGACCACAATGTCGGTATCTAACCCGGGCATATCTTCGTAGGACCAGGCAAAGATTTCTTTATAGTCATGCAGCATCTGAGTCAACCGTTGCTTCACGCTGAGTTCTAGGTTGGCACCAATCTTCACCTCTTTCTTGTCTTCCTTAGTACCCAAGTTTATTATTTCCACTGGCTCTTCATGGGGTTGAATTGCCCTCTCTTCCTGTTGTAACAGTCTTGCGAGTTCACCAGGCACTTCGCAATCATCTTCACCTTCGTCTTCGGCTAAGTTGATCGGATTTTCGAAGTCATAACTGGCAGTAGCAGAGTCGTTACCAGTGAGATCCAGAGTGGATTGAAACCTGTATGAGTGAGTGTGTGTGTAAATACAGCTGTTTTGCAATATGTAAAGAAAGGAAAGAAAAGGAGCGCAAAATTTGAATTGTGAAAAATGTCCAATGCTTTTATTCATGATATATGATAGTGACAAACAAAAGCCCTCATAAATAAAACCACGGTGCCCCGGGTAAGACACCGGGCCATATAGTTTCAAATTATTGTTTATTACAAATCAAAAACAAAGAAATTCATTACTGGGGAACAAAAGTTATGGGTGTAAAATCTTTAGCAGTCCAATTGGTCAATCCACCGTCGGCCGTCGGGTAGATCCAGCTATCGAACTCTGACTCTTCCACCTTGTCTTCCTCTCCAACAGCATTCACCTCTGAGTGGGTGATGAGCACAGGAGGTCTTCCAATTCTCGCCTTGCGCACTGCTTTCTGAGCTTCTGTGGTGAAACCCAGCCCAAACTTGTTAGTCTTAGGGGTAAGATCAGGGAGCTTGCCCCAGTTTGCACATTCACCTTTTTCGATCACAGCCCGGGCATCCTTTAAGGAGGCCATCTTCATAGGAGAAAACTCTTCATCTGCTTCTGCTGCTGCCAGGGTTTGTGGCACTTCCTCAAAATGTTGAAAGGGGGTTTCAATGAACTCCCCATCCATTTCCACGTATCTGAAGGAGTTGAGGTGGCTGACCATGTACTCCTCTTCCCCTTGCACTGTTACGGTCTTCCCCCTGACCGGGTACTTGAGCTTCTGATGCAATGTGGAGGTCACAACTCCAGCCTTGTGGATCCACGGGCGACCCAGCAAACAAGAATAGGACGGATGGATGTCCATCACATAGAATTTTGAATCAAATACCTGTGACCCAACCCTGATTGGGATGTCCACCTCACCATGTACCATTCTTTTGGACCCGTCAAAGGCCCGAACAACAATGTGAGTTGGTTTGAGCTCTAAACCCTCACAATCCAGCCTATCCAGAGCCTTCTTGGGCAGCACGTTTAATGAAGAACCTGTGTCAACCAGCACATGAGCAAGAGTAGTGCCCCTGCATTCGATGGAGACATGCAGGGCATCATTATGGTTCTTCCCCTTTGCTGTCAGATCGGCATCAGAGAAACCCAGGCCATTATCAGCGGTTAGGTTGGCCACGCAGTCGGTGAACTGGTCAGCAGACGTCTCTTGGGGTACGTGGGCTGTCTTTAAGAAAGCAATCAGAGCTTTTGCATGGGCCTCTGAACACAGCAGCAGTGACAACATGGAGATTTTAGAGGGGGTGTGCCCCAGCTGTTCTACAACGTTGAAATCACTTTTCTTTATTATCTTGAGGATTTCTTCCATTTCCTGCTTGGAAGCCTCAACAATGGTCTTTGGTGCCTCCGTCCTGGCAGGCATATCAGCAGCAATTCCCTTGCCCCGAGTATCAGATGACTCAGTAGCAGGGGTGGATATTTGGTCAGGGGGAGAAACAGGCACCCTGGCAGGTGTGAAGACCAAAGGCCTATGAATTACCGGAGGAGCAATGTCTGGCGAGAACAGTCTTCCACTACGAGTGACCTTAGCAGGCCCGGTGATATTGGAGACACCAGCATCAATGTTGAACTCTTGTTTCACACCCAGAACATAAACATCCGCCCCATAGTCCCATGGGACAGCCTTATCAGATTTGTAGGGTATAGGCCCCGGAACAGTAATGGTGATGGGAGCACTCTTGTGAGTTGGCAAAATTTGGACAGGCTTCTTTGAAGGAGCCTTGGAATGGTTGTTGAAGATGGTAACGATCGACACTTCTTCAACAGGAGCAGCAGGAACAACAGTCTTTCTGAACAAAATCTCTCTACTATCTATCAGGTTTTGGACGCCTGACTTCAGCAGAGAACAACCAGCAGGGGAAGCAACACATAGAGGGCAACCTTCGCTACATCCCGGAAATAAACCGGCTAGCAACAGATTCCTCTTGACCATCAGCAACGGAGTAGCAACATCATCCACCGAAGCTACATACAAATCCTCTTCAACAGCATTCACTCCATGCTGGGGCATGGGAGCAGTTACAACATTCGGCCTCTCGGGCGCCTCAAACTGTATTTCCTTTGCATCAATGAGGTCTTGAACCTTATTCCTTAGGGCCCAACAGTCATCTGTATTATGCCCCGGGCTATCAGAGTGATAAGCACAGCGAGCATTTGGATTGAACTTGGGGGATGCGGTATTGGGAAACTTTGGAGCCTCCCTGACAGTCACTAAATTGGTGGATAGCAACTGTGGCAGGATCTGTGATAAGGTCATGCTTAACCGGGTAAACTCTCTCCGGGGTCTTTCAAACTTTTGAGGATTAGTTGGCCGAGGAGCGGCAGCAGGTTTGGCAATCATTACCGCACTGACAGATTGGTGGCGTTCAGGTCGCTCTGGTCTCCGGGAGCTATATACAGCACTAGCCTCCTTTTTGAAGGGTTTCTTTTCAGTACTGGAGGAGGCAACTTTCTGTATCTTCCCCGATTTTATACCGGCCTCGATCCTTTCACCAGTCAGGATCAGATCAGTAAACCCAGCAGAAGAATTACCAATGAGATGATTGAAAAATGGACCAGATAGAGTCCCCAAAAACATATCTACCAGCTCCCGATCCATCAATGGTGGCTGCACCCTGCCAGCCAGGTCTCTCCATTTCTGGGCGTACTCCTTAAAACCTTCACCCGACCCTAGCGACATACCCTGGAGCTGGGTACGCGTAGGAGCGAGGTCGGCATTATACTGATACTGCTTGTAAAAAGCAGTGGCCAGATCCTCCCAGTTACGAATGCTGATTCCATCCAGCTGATAGAACCAATCGAGGTGAGTCCCTGAAAGACTCTCCTGGAAGAAGTGGATCCAAAGGTTCTTGTCTGTTGTGTAAGGCTGGATCTTCCTTACATAAGAACGGAGGTGCATCTTGGGACAGGAAGCCCCATCATACTTCACGAAGGCAGGTGTTTTGAACTTGTGTGGGATCACCACCCCAGTAGATAACCCCAAGTCTCCGAAATCCAATCCAGGCACCCGCTGAACTTCCATAGCCTTTAATCTGTCTTCCAGCTGTTTGTACCGGTCTTCAGCAGGAGGGTACTGTTCGTCGTTGAAGTCTGTTTCAGTATCAGAGCCCACAGGAGTAGGGACCTCCCTTTCTTGGTGACTACCTTCCGTCACAGATGGAGGAGTCCTTTCAGCTTCAACCAAAGTGTTCCCGAGTCTGCGCCCAGTGTTAAATAGCACAGTCCTCCTCTTCTTCTTAGTCTTCTTCAGAAGCATGGTCTTCAACTCTTGTTGACCCTGAGCCAAGCCCTTGATCAGCTCCTGAAATTGGGCGTTCTGCGCCTGAAATTGGACATTCTGCGCCTGAAGAGCCTTGATAGATGCCTCGGTTGATGATTCAGGGTTCATGATGCTGAAATAAACAGCGAAGAACAGTAAACAACCTGAAAAGGAGAGTACCTATGATGCACATGATGAATGATATGTGTTTATGCAATGCATTCAAGAGTTCGAAAATTCAAATTTGTTGTAGACCAAAAGGAACACACATTATTATTAAGAAAATCATTGTTTAATACATCAAAGCCTCATGGGCAAAAGTACAAAAAGATCAAATCAATCCCAAAATATGTTGCGCATCTTCTTTGGAGCTATGTAAGTGTTGAGGTTCCTTTCCTCATGCAACAAGCGGGTGAGCTCCAAGACCTTCTTTTCACTGGCATGCAAACTAGTCTCAAGAGAATTCCGCTCTTCCTTAAGCTGGATCCAGCTCTTCTGCATCTCTTCCCAGGATGTGGGCATATCAGGGTGCTGAATGACATGAGACACCTCTCCTTCCAAGGCAGGCTCTTTGATTACTGGAAGCATGTGAGGATAAGGCATTACTAATTTCTGAGAGCGGGCTCGTACCCACTTGAGGTAAGGCTCCAAAGGGATGGAGTTCCTGTGCCCCAGTGTCTTGTTGTCTATCCTACTAGGCATCCTCCAGGCTCTGATAAATCTCTGGCGAAGTCCTTGAGTATCGTTGTCGAAGTCAAAAACTATGTCAGGAATCAGCATGTCATGAGGACCATCCCTCCGAGCATAACCAAATTGTCTCCAAGCCAGGCATGGACTATAAGTAATACCCCCTCTGATTCCAAGTAAAGGAACATTAGGATACTCCCCGCAACGATCAATGATAGTGACATCTTCTCTGGACCTAGGGCACCAATGTATATCTGCATGTGTAAGAGTCATCAACCGTTGTGACCATCTCAAACCCCGCTCGTTCTTCAGGACTGATTGTGGAAGGTGCGAAATAAACCACTTTCCCAGGAGAGGAGTGCAACACATAAGGACACCTCTTTTTCTCATGGTTCGAGTGTAACATGAGTGAAGGAGGTCCCCCAGCAACGTAGGTATAGGATTCCTGGACATAAAGATCTGGACAGCATTGATATCAACGAGCTGGTCTGGGTTAGGGAACAACACCAAACCATAAACAAGAAGGGCCACAACCTCTTCAAAAGCTTGTAAGTCAAGGGAGTTCCAACATTCATAGGCCTTTTCAAACAGAAACCTGGCTAAGAACCCTTTGATACCACTTCTAACTTCCCAATGTCCCTTGAGGTCAGATGACTGTAGGTGCAAGGCTTTAGCAATCTCTTCAAGCTTAGGTTCCTCTTCTGTACCGTTGAAGGGTAGCTGATCAAGGATAGGGATCTTCAGGAGTCGGGAGAACTCCTCCAATGTAGGTACCAACTGATAGTCCAAGAAGGTGAAACAGTGATGCAGAGGGTCAAAGAATTGGAACATGACCTTTATCATATCTTCCTCAATGTTGGTGTTGACCAAGCTGATGAGGCTTCCATGCCTTTCACTGAATGAAGAATTCTCGGGAATCCTGGATATAAGCTCCTTAAGCTGAGGAGGGATCCTTACAAGACTGATTTGAATTGTCTTTCTACGAATAGTTTCCATGTCCTACAAAACAAGAACAAAGATGAAAATTCGAACCCCTGAAATGGTTAGTCAATGCATATGATGCTGGATGATGTCATGATGCTATGATTAAACACACCACAGATATTTACAAAGACAAACATGTAAGGCACACAAGGCACACAAGACAGGCCCTTAAGGTTTAAGGCCAGCATGGGGTCTGGGTAGTACCCTCTTGAAGTTGGTGGGTTCAACCTGTCCTAATCAAAGTAACCGGGTTCTAAGGTTCCCAATATCACGGGATTGCTTTCATTGTTCATCGTTTCGATTTAGCCACTGAACTGGCGACCGAAATATCCCAGGAAAGCAACCCTCAATTGAGTGTAGTATCGAGTATCAACCAACCTCGGACTGCACCAAAGTCAGTTATCTCACTACCCTAAAGAGGCCAAGATGGTTCAATTAAGGTTCCTAAGGTCTGTTGATGCTTCATGACACCACATGGAGGCCCCGTACTCTCCTTGACTGAACTCAAGGGTTACCGGTACACACCAAAGTGCCACATCAACGTAGCAGACTGTTTCAACCATGTCGGTATACCCCGCACAGTTCCCTCACAGCCTTGTTGCTACTTTCTAAGAAGGTATCCCCCAGATCCGGGTTAGGATCTATAGAACTCCCAAGACGGTCCCACAATTTAAAGCAAGCAAAGAATACAATTGAAAACACAGTTATGAACTAGCCCTAAGGTACACCTCACTTTAAGTTTTTCCCCAGCAGAGTCGCCAATTCTGTGATCGGTGGATCTGGAACTGACTGTTTTAAAGCTGGTTCGCGAAATGTCGCGGTAAGCAAGAGTCGCCACCGTCTTTTATTTTCTCCAAATGGAAAGGACAAAAGCACAGAAAAATTCCTTAAAGAGATCGCTCTCGGTTCGGGAGGTAGATTATAGAAAGGGAAGGTATTAGCACCCTTTCTATCCATGGTTATCCATGGGCTCTTAGATACTTGCTCAATGTGTTTTCAAAATTGTTTGCTTGCTTTTCAATTGTGGGTTTAAAAAAGTTTCTTTGAAAAATTTCAGTTCGACTCGTACGTCAGAGTGTTTGAAAAATTTGCTTTGAAAGCTTTTGAAAAGTGTTGGTGTGAAAAGGTTTTTTTGTTTGTTTTTGAAGAGAGCAAGTATCCATGAGAACCTACCTACCCTAAGGAATTCGTCTGTGTAAATGTCCTTTAAAGTAGTGCCATCCCACAATGGATTTCCTCCAATCTTTCTCTGACAAATTGTCTATGAACGATATTTCGAAGTTCCTTTGATCAGCATACCCTAGTCTTGTCGATTTCAAGTCTGTTGGTGACAGACAAGTTGCTTTTATTTTTTCTCGGACTTCGATTGCTCTTTGTAATCTCGTTTTTGAAATTTTGTACCCAGATGCAATTTGTGCCAAATCGTTGGCTATTTGATTTTCCAATCTGGGTATGTGTCTGTTATACCCCAAAATTTTCCCTCCCATTTTCCTCAAGAAATTGCCAAGCCAAGCTACAAAATTCCCCAAGGGTTGTGCAGTGCAACAGTCTCCCATACAGTCAAAATTAGGGTTTTGAGTCTGATCAAGAAAAGGAAGTGTTCAAAGGCCCAATCAAGTCTCATATGCTTACAAACATGGTCAAGCATCCTCATATCAAGTTTCAAGGCATTCAGCTCAAAATTGCACAGTCAAAACCCTAAATTGCACTACAGTCAACTGTAGGGGCAAAATGGTCATTTGGCATTCA
>OX451738.1:1010722841-1010740341 GCA_948472305.1 Vicia faba
ACATCGGGTTTTGGAGACCCGCGTTCTACCGAACTGAACTAAGAGCGCTTTATTTTCAGAAATAATTTTTTGTGACCCCAATACATCTTGCATGCATAATATAATTTTTCTTTTCTTAATAAGAAATAAGCCCTTGGCATAGAAGCTG
Organism: Vicia faba; assembly: GCA_948472305.1. Lineage (NCBI taxonomy): Eukaryota > Viridiplantae > Streptophyta > Magnoliopsida > Fabales > Fabaceae > Vicia > Vicia faba. The sequence goes on from OX451738.1 coordinate 1,010,722,990, forward strand.
TGAAAGAATAGGCTGCTGGAGGAAGAACCGCCCCAAAGCGGGAGAGAAGCGGAACGGGCAAGTCAGCCAGAGCAGCTTTGAGGGAAGCCAGCTCCTCATCTGACTTTGTTTGAAGGTCGGTGTCGAGGAATGGCATGGTCTCCGGGAGAAAGAAAGCCAAAGGAGCGAAAAGCACACCATCCTAGGTAAGCAGCATCTTTGAAGCGGCATCTCACTCAATATACGCAATTCTCAGATCTTTCTTTTCCGGCCGATTCCGTGCCACTCTACTTTGGACCCTCTTGCAGGAGCTCGGACTGAGTCTAGTTTAGGTCCATCCGAGGGTTTGCCTTTTCCTTCTGCACTTCTTCACTTTTCTGCTTTTTGGATGGGTGCTCTCCCCCGAGTGAAGGCATAAGCCGTAGCCGTAGACAGTCACTAGCACTAGTTTGATCGCTATGCCATTCTCGGCAACGATGTGGTGATAGCTGATCGACGAGTTGCTTCGGTCTACCTTGTTGAATCATCTACATTGATTGAGGACTCGATGTCAGAATGCATTCTTCGATACCCTGTTGTAGAAGTTTTCATCTAGTTCCTGTAGCTAGTCGTAGATGCATATTATAGCTGCTATCGGATCAGAGGTTCGGGGGATTTTGAACTATATTATTTAAAAATATATATAAATTTTATTCCTGTTGGATCTCTTGCTTTCAAGTTCTCTTAGTTTCTATGTAACTCAATCAGGACGTAGATGTAGATACGGATAGGGGTAAACCGGGTAACCAATCCATGACTCCTTCACCCTTAGATCGCAAGACTAAGGCCAACGAGGCGGAACCTCGTGTGATAGGCTGGTTCTCACCAGGGTCAGTCCTATCACAAAATTATAGTTTATAACCTCACTCTGCTTGGTAAGGCAGAGCCCTATGTTAGTCAAATAGGCACCCCCGGTTTCTTAGTGAAACTCATCAAGGTGAGGTTTGGTGGGCTAGCTTATAGCTATTCTATCACTCAGGGATCCAGAATGGAGCAACTGGGGGTGACGCGGAAGCCACCCGGGTGGGGTCAGATATGATATCAAGCGGCCTCATGCAGGTAACCAAACCAGCGTAGGAAGCTTATCTATTTAGATAATAGGCTTCCATCTGGAAAACTTTTTTTATAGGATATCTATAGTTAGACTCATCCAATGGTGGAAGATCTTCGGCTACTAAAGTCAATGTGTAATAAGTTGATTTTAGTAGTCACTGATGGTCTAACCTAACCAAGGAGCTCTGTATCGGAGCATACCTCTTTGCCAAGCAGGTAGTTTGAATCGCCGGTCAGGCGCTCTGTTTACTGCTTTATATCTGAAGCAGTGCGCAGTAACACTTCAACAGGCGTACGGTGGGATTACCCCGTATGATATTCATACTAAACTATATGTACCCGTATCACTCACTAGATCAGGTTACCCTAGGATCAGACCATCCTTTCATAGACAACAAATCTATATATAAAAGGGATGATAAAGCTGATATGCTAGTTAAACTCTACTTATCGTTCTTTAGTTTATCTAGAGCGATTAAGTTAGCAAAACGGATTTCTCCGTCTTTGTTTGCTAGCATAACTGATCCTATGTCTGACGTTCACAAATTTTAAGAAGTCAGAGATTGGCTACGAGGGTTAATACGTAAACTAGCCAATCGGTACCTATATCAAGCCCTCTCACGCCCCCTTTACCAGGGAATCTCGTGGGAACCGACTTGGAAGGCTCTGCCAACGGATCGTAAGCGACCTGGTCAGTCTCGCCGTGAAAGAGGCATATTTGCCAATTTTACATCACAGTGACTCTGGTTCGCTATGCTCCGTTTATCGATGTCTGTTAACCCTGCATTAGCATTAGGAATGACGCAGAAGCTTACATCAAAAGGATCAGCAGCCTTTTTTATGGTCATCCATTACCACCTCGTGATGAATGGGATGATTGGCTATCCAATATATCAGCCAATAGTTCTGTTACAATTCAAAAATGTATTCTGATGGAGTTTGACAGTACTGGTGACTTATTTTGCTATCCTGGCGGGTTCTCGCATTCAGTTGAGTCTGGTGCGGGCAAGAGGAGGGTGTTTGCCATAGGAAACTATGTCAATCAGAGGCTTCTCCGACCTCTCCAGCCCCGAAATTAGGCTCTTTTCCTTCTCTACGACCACAGACTTAAGTTAGAAGATCCACCGGAGATAGTCCTTTCTTTGACCTACCTTGACTTTAGTGGGTCTACGAATCCGCGGAGGGACAAGTCTGCTAGTGACCAAGCATCGAGTCAAGATAGGAGCAACCCCCCATTCAAACCAACCTCTAAAACAAGTTTTCACTAGGTTTTATCTGGAAGGCGGGAAGAGCTCTATTGGAGCATTTGGACGGGAAGCCCTACAGTAATGGGATCCGTTACTTGACTTGTGAAGCCCTGTGCTCGAAGCAAAATAAGATTACTTGCACAAAGAAAGTGACCAAAGATATATTAAAAACTTAGAAAGAAAAAGGCGCAGAACGTTGCAGGAGTTCCTGGAAGTCAGTCAACTCTTGCCTATAGTCGGGCAATCAATCCATCCTTCGTCTCGGGCACAAAATAAGAACTCTTGTACTGGAAAAGAGAAGGACGCAATGCCTTTCTTTTACTTACCCTTTTTCTTATCTTATGTATGATATTTATAGTGACCCAGTAATGCCCCATCAAAGAGCCTATTCGTCGTAAGCCCTTTTAACCCTCACAGCTGATTCGACGGGATGCGGATTCTCGAACAAGAACACATGTAGCTCCTTCTCAAAGACCGGATTCTCAAGCAGGGGTTTTGAAGCTTCTTCTATCATTCTCGGTATCAACAAATTACCTCCTCGTATTACGTATTAGAAAAAAAGGTAACCAGATCTCCTCACTGGAGTTCTTTGCATTGGGCTCGCTCGGTTCGTCTGTTCATTGTAGGAAAGCGTTTATGGAGTAGGAACCTATTTTTTGAGGTCAGCCCGCTTTCTTTCTCTGATCCCCAATATGAGTGAGACCAAGATGGCTGACTGGAGTGCCACAAATCAGCTGGTCATGTCATGGCTTCTAAATTAAATTTTTCCTAAAATTTCTACCAGTCTTATATTTAAGACATCGGCTAAACAGGTATGGTCTAGAGGAGCTAGAATCCTTAAAGGCTATTCCTGACCGATTCCCTTTCGTCTCTGCTAAGATGGACGAGAAGAAGGATAAGAATTGGTTTACCCGGTTGGACTATTCCAGAATCTTCTTCTTCGAATTAGCCTCAAAGGCAGGGTCTTATGAGCTCGTCTATTGTGTTTTTTACATGGATAAGCCTCTTCTCTTATGGGCTGGCCGTCCTTCTGTTTCGATGAATGGATTGACCATGAGCTTACAGTGCCTTGTAGAAAGCATAGCCTCATTGTTCACTCACCGAAGATTATTCTCTTCACATAGATCTCGGGATACGAGACCTTCCTTCAACTACGAACTAAGCAGCCTTGAAAGTTGAAAGAAAGGAGTAGTGAAATGAAAGAAGAAGGGAATTCGTTATTGGATAGTCCCATCCCAATCCAATACGAAAACGAGTAATGAGCACCTTTATGTTGTGGGCAGCAGAGATTAGATTCTTATTCTTCTCTTTGCTTTGGTACCAGCCTTGATATCTCAATCTTGCAAGGCACGACAGGCATCGGAACGAACTCCGCGGAGAGCCACTCTTTGGTCCAATAAAGAGACAGATCAGCATCCATAGAATCTATCTAGAAAGAGGCAGTCTGCCGCATCAAGAAGAAGCGCACATCTTTTTTTCGAGAATCTATCCCCTTTCTTACCGGAAGTTACATTTTTGAATATCTCCATTAAAGGAAGATTGGAGGGGATCTTTACCTAAAGGTGCGGAGCGAAGTCTGCATTTATTGCTAGTTCTTCTCCCAGTCTCGGACTCAGCCTTTTAGCCGATTCGCACCTTTACTCTCTGTCTCAATCGAGCCGGTCAGATCAATAGAGAAGTCAGGCACTCGATAGACTGAAAGGAAGGTTCCGCCCGTAAATTTATTGATCAATGTTACCGGGAAGCAGCAACAGAGACAGATTGAGTGCTAAAGCTTCTGTCCCGTAACGGTTGATCCGTCGGATTTTCGCCTTCAATGACCTATTGTAGTGTAGGAGGTGGCCTTCCCAAGGCCAGAGGACTGGTGACAACAGTACCATAACGGTTTTTATTTTAAAGCAACACAGGTTACCGCGCGAGGTCGTGGTAGAAAGAATCTTGGCCGTGGTCGTAGTTCATTGGTGATTGTCAACGAGGGGAGTGGAAGTTTTTCAGGTAAGCCAGACTTCCAAGGTGAGCCGTAAGGCGAACTATTAGAGTGGGTAAGCGCCTCTACTTTTATTATAGTGGGTAGAGGGTTTCTGAGCTAACTGGCCATGTTGGTACCACCACAATTGTAGTAATTATTTCATTGATTGATCGACCAGTGGGATATTCTCTTACGTACAGAATTAACGGGCTTAACGAAGCTCTTCGATGCGCTTCGCGTCTCTGTTTGTTCGTCCCAGTCTCTGTTCGGGTCTCTCCTTCAGCATGGCTCTCTCTTAGAGCCTTGTACCTTTATTGAGATTTTTTTTAGGATGGGTGTAGCTTTCTTTCATGTAGGAATTTATCCCGCTGTAATGTAATATATAGGAGTTCTCCCGGCTTTATTTATGATAGTTGTGTTCTTTCTATTCCTTCCAGCCGAGGGATAAGAAGGGTAAAAGAATGAAAGGTAAGCATGTCGTGTCGACGCACGCGAAAGGCTATCAATGCACAAGTCCACTTCGATAGCCAAGCAATGAGGGAGTCTGAAGATACTTCCAGTTCGCTGGACTTAGTTTTAGATACTCCAAGCCTCGTTATGTTCATTCTTTTCTGTAACGTATTTCGATATTTAATGTACAGGTCGGTTGGGAACCTAATAAGACAAGCCAAGCGCTTAGCTTAGTTCGGCCGTTTACAAATTAGAATACCGAAACTGAGAATTCCATATGCCCTAAGACAGATGCCACTAAACAAGTAAAGGACAACAGACAGTATTCGTGGATCGGGAAGACCAACTCTCATTCAAGGAAGCGGACCGTTGACGACAGCAGGCCGGGAAGGAATAGAAAGCGGGGATAAGGTCTCAGTGTAGTCGATGTCCTCTTTCAGAGTGAACCCCTTGGCGACAAGCCTGGCCTTCTATCTCTCAATCTTGCCTTTTGATTCCCTATTGGTCTTATCAATTTACACCCTACGGGCTTTAGGCTTGGCTCATTTTCTTTCTCTCCCTCTTGATGTCTTGTCGGCCTAACCTAGGAGTTATCTTTCCCGGAAAGATAGTAGTGGCGCTCTCTTCGCATCCTTTGACTTTCCATGCTTCGTGAAGGGCTCACTTTCGATCAAGGTAATTTATGCCTGCTCTGGTTCCCGGCAAAGAATGGATGAGCGCTCATGAGTTCCCACTATCGAATCATCTCAGTTCGTTCCTATTCCGGGCATTGAAAGCTGAAATAAAAAGACATCAAGGCCTAAGTCAGACAATGATGATCTTCTCTTAAAATAGCAAGAATAGCTTAGCTGGTGGAGGACTCTGCACCCAGTAAGGTCGACACTTTCAGTCAGGAAGATGCTTTGCCACCCAATCGGCCGAAGCATTGGCTAATCTGTTCACCCTTTATACCGACCAGCTGTGGTGGGACATCAGGAGTTGCTGCACATCACTAACAATAGGCCTCAGACTGCGATCTGTAGACGACTTTTGACTATGAAAAGCTTTCAAGACCTGAGATGAATCCGTTTTCATACATACAAACATAAGATAGCTGTAGATAAAAAGCCAGGTCAGAACCTTTCCTAAGTGTAAGTGCATGAGCCTCCGCCATGTCCACCGAAGAAAGAGTCATTTTATTTTCTTTATCGCCGAGCGTCTTTCGAGTCTCATGTTGACTTTTCTCTTTCATGTGAGACTTCGCCTTAAGAACTAGGGCTGAGCCCATACAACTATTATTGTTTTAACACTACTCTGCGGGAGATTGGTATTAAACCGAAAGCCTAACCTGGACTACTAATGGCTTCTTCTCTTGTTAGAGGAAGCCCTGATTCTCAGTCTTCTTTATGTTACACGTAGCAACTCTTCTTGTTCAATCCTTTAATCGGAACGACGAGAGAGTGACTAAGCCGAAAAGGCCAATAGCATTTTCTCTAGCAAGTGTATTCAACACTATATTAGAATGAGATAAAGCCTCAGCTTTTTTCGCCGTTTGTTTACACCTTCCTTTTGAACTCAGCTTTCACGTCTTTAATCCTCGATTGAGCTAGTCACTGGCGAACGCTTCCAAAAGAGACCTACCTCTACTCTAAACAAGAGCCGAGCCTTCGGGTATCAGACTAGCTGAAAAACCTAGTACGTAAGGATATAGTTCCTTTCCTCAAAACCAGTCATCCGAGTGGGGCCCTGCGACAGGTGCCATATTTAGGTTGCTTGCGACTGATACTTTTAGGGATTATTTCCATCTTCCCTTAATTAAGGGATTGAGAGAACATCCGGTCGGGAAAGAGCCACTACTTGGTTCAATAATTAATTGAAGGAAAATTATATCCCTCTTCGACATCAGATTCTTATCCTCTTTTCCGGGGAAATTTTGTTTTATTCTCTACGGCCCAAGGAAAAAAGTGGTCTGCTTTATTGAATCTTATTTCAACAAGGGGTGTCGCTTTCGTTTTCAATAAGGACGTTTAGTAGGAGGTACTTGCCCTTAGAACCATAAACATTTGCGAGTCGCCTTTTTACATGAAAGGTGGGTAAGGACTGCCAAAGAGCTCGAGTAGATTCATGAATGTCCTGGAATTTTAGTATGGGCTTAACAGGTCGAGAGAGTCTTATGCCGCGCAATCTCTTGCCGAATCTATTTATACTATGTTAAATCCATAACCCGAGAACACACATTTGCGAATCCGGCCCTCTTTCGTTCGTCGTGATTGCTTTGATTGCTCTGAAAACACCCCCTCTCACTCAGGGGTAGCGATCAGATCTTCCTGCTTTAGCGGTTACGAATGGCGATTCTTACCACAAAATTAGACATTCCACTTTGAATGCTGTTTTCTTTCGCTTTGTTTTGGCTTCCATCCCTGAGCTTTAGCCCTAGCTTTCTTACGAAGAAGAGGCTTTCTCAGATCATATGGGGGAATAAGACTCAACAACCGGTCGTTCAAGTTCAAGAAGCAAACCTAGGAAAAGGGAAAAGTAAAAGACTTGGAGAAAGAAATAAACTTTGAATTTTGGCATAGAAGAAGAATTCATCCATATAAGAAACAAAGAAAAAGATTTCGTGGGGGTGGCGCTGGAGTCAGATCAATCCGACGCGGGATCTATAGGCTCCGAATATCCAGTTAGTTTAGGATCCCGGGGACTGGAACGGGCGAAGCCATTGGATTGATTAGCCCAGGCGAACAGGAATGTGGTCGTCTAGATCGTACCTGCGGAAAGATTAGGTGGACCCCTATACATTCATTGATTAGACCGAAACCAATCGAAGCGATCGAGCTACCCGCATTTTAGTTTTGCTTTATCAAGCAGGGGCTTAGCCGCTTCTTTCTATTATTTCTTATATTTCAGGCAGCATTGGGAAAAAAAGAGACAAAACGTCGAATGGCTAAAAAGCCCTATTAATGTATGTGGAAAGTCTATACTTAACACACCGACTCAATTGGAAGCTGACTCCTCACAGGGTTCGAAAGTGAAGGTTTCAATCATATTTATAACACTGAAAAAGGCATAACATTGATTTACACTCGAGAACTAAAATTGAAATTTGCAAATTATTCATTTAATGATTCACCTACGCGTGATACTGATCTTTGCATACCAAGGGGCTGACCTGAACTAATGTCCTATACGAGACGAAGGCTAGGGATGAAATGGCAAGTGCCGCATCTCCTTCCACAGCGGATGATTCATATCTATCTTTATCTTCAGACTTGGGCAAAACAAAACTTCTATGCGATGAAACAAAGGAACAACATTCATTCCCTAAAGAAAAAGAAAACCATTACCAAGCCAAAAGATAATTTTAATTTCACAACCGAGATCGCAAGCATGGATCAAAGACGGAATCTCCTCAAAAAGAAGCGCTATCGATACAAAATGCTATAACGATTCACTAATGGAAGTCTTTCGATGATCCAGCTACTCAGACTGGACTCCTTTACTTAGTGGGTAGGAATTAAATATTGAGTTTGTTATTCACGGAGCTACCACTACTTGAGCTTACACCCGGACTCTTACTGTAGTCTCATTTCCAGTATCCTATAAAAGAAAAATACAAGTCCGTTTTTATATTCCTTATAGCACGGGTATAGATTACCTCACGGGATGAACTTATTAAGTTATATTAATACCATAATCGGGTGTTCAAGTAATTACCATTCAAGTCTCAAGCTTCCGGCAACCACTTATCCCAAGGTAGGTGGGAAATTAATTCCGGATGGAGCAATAATATTAAATTTAAAAATTTTCTTTCTAGGCTTCGGCGTATGTAGATTCGGCAAATGTTTCCACATCTCGGATCCTGGGTTCACACTCTAGGAGTCCCTTTCTTCGGGAAGTGACGGATCAATCTTTCATTGAAGAGAGGAATTGGCACATTAGAATCAAAGATGAGCCGGCTTCCTTATTCTTTTTTTAATCAGGAAAGCTAGCCACCGTGGAGTAGCATGAAATGCGCACCGAATCGTCTCTTTGCAGCAAATCGTCTGTTATTGAATTGACTGCTTGATAGAATAGGCGGTTCTCTTTCTGTTAGCAAGAATCTGCTGTTAGAGAATACGCTTGAACTAATAGACGGATGGGATTGATTGATTCTAAATCCGCCGAAAGTCTTTTAGTCAACAAGTACGGATTTCTAGACTGGCATCTTATCTTAGAATAAAGGTTTAAGAATCCAGATCAAGAATAGAAGTAGAAGCATGCTAGCATAGAAAGAAGTCCCGAGTGAAAACGACTTTCCTTAGGATGAGCTTTTAGGGCAAAGTCTAAGGAGCTTATTCGTCGATAACAAGCCTTTATTCAAAAAAGGAATAGAACCGGAAAGCTTTGAAGGCTAAGGTCGTAGAGACAGATCCATATGCATATGTTTATAGGAGTGAGACCAAAAAATTTGATGGTATTACAGGAAGCTCGGCCATACGGGTTGAAAAATCTTCATTCGTACCATACCGAAAAGACCGCTGGTAGATTTTGGTAAGTAAATCAGAATCTAGTGCACATCCTTGCACCTCTCCATATGTATGTGCTTTAGCCCTGATGCCATTACAAGCCGGGATTAGACAGTCCAGACAGACAATACAATCTGTGACGAAATCATACGGCTATGCCAGGGCGAGCAGTGCTGCTGCTCGGCAGTCACCCGCTTGGATCCTGCCTTGTTAGTCATCCGTAGAGCTCAAGAAAATTTTCTTTAGCCTTAAGTCATTCCCACACACCGACCAGGTTAGGGTGGCTGTTCAGTAACTCCTAGCCCTACTAGAAAGATAAGATAAATTGCTTGCGCGCTTCGTCAAGTGAGAGAGCCACTTAATTAGCAATAATGAGAGAGTGCTTTTATCTCATATGAGAAAGCGACGGGATAGGGTTAGTTTGAAAGGGCTACAGCAGGGGAATGATTTTAAGTCCTAAGAATAAGATCTTCTCGGACAATTTAGTTTGAAAACCTTGCCTTGCCTTTAGTTGAACTTCCCGAGTGGGAGATCAGTTGCAGGAGTTCATTCAGGGGATGAGGAAGGTGACCATGCAACTTACGTGGGTCAGAAGCAGAGGGTTCTCAACTAACTAGTCGCTTCCCGGGAAGAGCCTTTGGTTCAGTCCGTTCCGCAGTTCTAGTTTCAATCTTGTTGTAACTGACTCCCATCCCCACTATAGCTATGGATTCCCGCCTAAGCGGTGGGTGACCACTTCTTAAGTATTATTGCTTGTTTAGTGTCGTTTTCTTGCTTGCTTTATCTTGCTGTAAAACGTCTAGAATCATTCAAGTGGTGGATATGCCAATTGTAGCTAGCCTGAAGTGAAGGAAGTTTTTCCGGTACCGCTAGCTCCCTTTCACGAGAAGAGAGGCACACTTTAGACTTGACTTTCAAATAAGCTAAAACCGTAGCCTCTGGCACACCCACATCGGATAGGACCACTTCCCCTTCCCCCCAGCCCAAGTTCACCCTCCTATGCTATGATACTTGGACTAGGGGCCTCCTCCCCTTGTGCTTTTATACACATGGAAGTACCTTTAATTATCAATTCGCCTTAACATAGTAAAATTTCTTTGGGTTTGGTGACTACTATTTTAGTCCCTCTCGTCCCAAACTTCCCCTTTTTCCACAGAAGCCCTCCCCCCACTTTATTGTTCTGCATGCTTCATGAGTGGGAAGAAAGCGGAATCTTTCTTATCCAATACCAATCCGGGAATACTAGGCTAAGCATGTAGCCTAGCCGCTTCACTCGTCAAAAACAGGCTTATAAGAATGGTACTAACTAAGAATGCTATTGGATGAGGAGATTTGTACTCAGGAAGACCTGGTAAAACTGAACTACTTTCGGCGGTTCCTTCTATTATCTCCTTCACGCTACCCAATCCGAACTCATGAGTGCCTGTAGCAGCATTGAGTGATCCCCTTCTCCGACATCGATACCCTAGGGATTACAAATCGTGCCAACTTCCCTCTGCTGCGTCGCTCTACAACTGGATACTGCATCTTTCTTTGCACTAGTCGAATTTATTGGAACCCTAAGAAGGAATCTACTGTCTCTCGCTTGACTTTATCGGTAAAGCATTTCTTGCTAGATCGAATTGAGGGTGACTTCTTCCCTTCCGCTGACTAAGGCGCTTCGCTTGTGCGTTTTCAACATCCATAGCTTCTGACTATGTCGGTGAAAAAGGTCCCTATTTTCTATTTCAAAGAACTACTTATGATCTGAGACTCTCTATCTATTGTCTTACTTTCGGCATCTTTATTTACGAGGAATTGCTAAGTAGGCGTACTGGTTGTCTCTTCTTGAAATGCTTTCCCTTGGCATCGGTGCCAGCTAGGACTGGTAGCATGTTCTTCTCTTAGGCTTTCTCCTGGTGTCAACATAGGAATGGGAGCTGTTTGAATGGATGCCTTTTTCCCCTGATCTTATAATACGAAACGCAATCGATTGAGAAGCCGGAATCTTTACTAATCGGCCGGGTGAAGGCAAGAAAATAGTTTCATTTGCGCACCACGGGAAAGCTTGAAGATCAGAGAAGCACCCTTTGGAATAGCAAACACTTTACTCTGGCCACGGGGAAGACATTTCTTCAATTAACATTCTGGTGACCAAGCTTTAATATTAATAGAAAAGAACGCAATGGATATTTTGAATTGAAGAAATTCCATCCATCTTCGATTCCCTTCTCCATGTGTAAAATGAATCAACAATTCTCATTGCTTCACTCGCTGGCGCATCCACGGGACACCCATACCACAGCTTCGGATTCATTGAGTAGGAGTCAAAAGCAGCACGGGAGCTATTAGCCTTAGGTTCGGAAATAAAAGTATTTATTCATATTAAACGGTAGCTTACGCTAATATGAGAAAAGGTTAGGGAATGACTAAAGAAGAACTACATTCATAGGTAAACCCCCTCTTTCTATTCGTTTATTCTTTTTTGTTGATTAGGTTCTGCCCTTTTCGTGCTGGCTAAGATTGATAATACGACTCAAACTCCTAAGCCACCATACCTGATTGCTTTGATCGAAGCTTAAACAGGGCCTGTGCTATCAGAGTGCTTTACTTTTTTTCGAGCGGTTTATCTTGTTTCGGTTGCCGATTGCTTTATTCTATGCGTAGATTGGTTGGACCCCGCTTTGACCCAGTCGTGAGACGAGCCGCAGGAAACAACTAGGTGTCAGCGGAAAGTAAGTCCTTGAAAGTTGGCAGATCGGCATGGGCGGTTAAACTAAAACTATTAGCTCCTCCGGTCACTCTTACAAAGCCTTATCCTTCATGTCTATCTTCCATGACAAGATGAATCTATTGCCTCCTCGCCTCACTTCCACTATAAGTTATTCTGTATGGGACAAACGCCAGTCACGCTCGTCATTGTCCACCGCACCACTAGTCACCCGACTCCGAATCCCATTTTAGAGATCTTTCCTTCCTCTCTCTGCAATCAAACTAAAGCCCTAACGCTATAAAGCCTATAGCCTGCCTTAGTCTCGCGCATACGTTTTCTTGCTGGGTGAGGGCTTTAAGACCCTATTCACATAGCGTTCCTGACTTATAACATTTGAATTTATAAAAAAAAATTTAATTTGAAACGGGTATGGCTTTAACTTCATTCATTTTGACAAGGATAAAATCAATGGGAAGAGGTGATTCATGTTCAAGAGAGCTGCTTTGTAGGGAAATATTTAAATTATATATGGAATCCCATAATTTCCATTGAGCGGGTATATGAAATAAAAAAAGAAGACTAAAATTTAGAAAAGGTTTTCCAATAAACTCCCCAGACTATAGTAAAATGGAGGGAGATGAAGCTCAAGAACAAGCACTCAAACGAGGGATCCATGTAAAGCAGACCGGCAGCCAGAGATTCCAATAGGCAAGAACGGTCCACACTAGTATGGGCGCACGGGAGTACTCTCCCCTCAAAGTACGCCACCGGTTAGGTTTAACGTAAGATGGCTTTGTGTTGTGCGAGAGTGGCAAGAATCGGGTCAGATTTCGCCGGGACGCAGCTCGATTGCCTTTCGTGCAGAGGAACCTTCGACTAGGGTTCGTACGATGCCCAAAACCTTACAGTCCACAAGAGCTATTTCGAACAGCACTCTACGAGAATTGTTGGAGAATTGGATGTAACTCTATAAACTCCTATATTATCTCCTATCGCAGAATACCTAGTTTGAACTCCTACTCGAAATCGAAAGAAGGGAAGGTTAGTGGCACTTCTTTTTCACGCTTGAACTACGGGACAGACTAGCGGAAAAAAAGTTACATCCATACGGGAATAACCCCTGTAAGTCAACCCAGTTGTCTTAGGCTCAAATCCGCACTTTCGGGAATAGAATGCTTCTTTGACAGAGCTTTAAGCAATTGGACAAAAAGGTTCTGCACGTGAATCAGACTGGCTTTATCTCAGGATGTGGGATTACCGATGTCACGATTGGAATTAGGAAAGGAAGCCTCTGTCCCAACTTTCTTTCCAGACTTGTAAAAAAGGAAATTCCCACGGCTTCCGCGGAGAGACTCGGCTTGTGAGCTCCTTCTCCAATGGAACCTACTGTGTATACTCTTGCTTCACTGGAAGACTCGCTCGCTCTGTTGGTGTAGGTCTTACCTTTCTTGATCCCTTGGTTAGGCTAGCTAATTCAATTGATCTGATACCAAGATAACCCTTGAGATACCGTCCGATGTGCTTGATCTCTAGTCTGATCTTCCATCACTTGACAATGGGGATGGGGGCTAAGTAAGCCCCCGAGGAGATCATCACGCTACGTAAAGGGCTGTGAAAAGGAATCCCGCCTCTTCTTTCTGCCTTTCCCTTTCCTTTATGATTCTCTTTGTTTATTCTAACTTTTTACTTTTTGGCCTAGAATGTACGGTATCTGACTAGCATTTGCTGCGGCTGGTTTCTGTATTTGCGCTAAAGGTACTTGACCCCTCTTCATTCTTAGCTTCCATTCCAAAAACTGCACTCTTTCGGTCACCTTCCACAATGGGCTTTCAATCCGCTATCTCCGCATTGCTTCTGTAAACTCCGGTATAGTTCCCCTCCCCTTTAGTTCCATCAGTGGGTTCCTCCATTCTCTTATCGGTATTATTAGAATGTGTTGACTAGTTTCGCCTTCACCCCACTCTTTAATACGTGGGAATCTCCTCATCATCTGACTCCCCTTTTGGTACCATTATCTTTTGTGGGGGGATCACTTTATGGTTATAGCGCCGTGCGATGGGGTGGGAGTGGACGGACCACCGTCCCCGCCTACAGTAGGCAACAATGCCCCAGCACCTGTCATTGATGCTCCTGAAGTTCCCCCCGCGGCCCCAGAGATTCCCGTATTAACCCACCCCTTATTACCAGATAGCGAACGATAAAGCGAACTATATAGGCGCTTCTTGGTTAATACTATAGGGGAAGAGCCCAGCCTACGGCGGATTTCTGACACAATTCGTGTTCAGAGTCTGATCGAAAGACGGGAGAAGCTGCTAACAAGAGGTTAGCTGCACTTATCAATAGCAGTGGAGTCGCCCTTTGAAAGCGCTAATTCAATAGCAGTCTTCCGACTGAATAAATCTGAGTGTAGTGTGGTTAAGCGGTCAGAAGTTGTTCCGGATCCATTGCTACCATTAAAAGAATGGGGAGGAGAACTTTAATCTAGCTAGGGTACCGGGCAATAACAGTGAGAGGAAAGCGCTACGAGGACCCTCTTTAAGAGAGATAGAAAGCTAACCCTTAGATTCGGGAATAGGAAACTAGCAGTAAGGGTATTACGCTTCAAGAGAAGTGGAACTCACTCGAATAGAGAGAGTCTAGGCTCACTCACTGGTCAAGGGCTAGTATAGCAAAGAGGCTTTCAATTCCCGCAAAGCAAGTGGGAATTTCCGTGAGCATTAAACTCTTGTATGGTCTTTACCGCTTGGGAACCTAAAAGCTGCTCTATGGCTCGCTGGAGTTAAATCAAGCTATTGATCATATTAAGCCTTCTTCGGCTGATGAAAGTACTAACTTCCCTTGAGACTGAGATTTAAGTTTTCAGTTCAATTGTCATATATTCTTCCCCTGAATTGAAAGGCATTCTGTATCTTTATGAAGTTAACTAAATCGATTAGGTCATACTACTGGTCGGGTACTTAAACTTAAGATAAGAATCGGCTCTGTCGCTTCTAGCTTGCCTACCCGCAAACCCTGCCCTTAGGACTAGGTTGGAAACTCCCAAGAGGATGGGGCTTGCTCACTCGCTTTCAAGACGGAAGAATGAAAGTTTTTTCCTCCGGTGATATTTTAGCTCTACTGCATCCGGGACTTTATTTCATTAGAGAACTAGCGGCTCCTGTGGAGGTTGGTAGTTCCCCATCTATCAGCTATAGATCTGGCTGTTTTCCTCCCGCACCCTTATCGGGATTAAGGAAAGCTGGTTTCCATCCTTTGTCAGGACCCGAAAACCTAGTTACCAACCTCTCTTGCATTTTACTTTTTTGGAGTCGTTTTCTATACTATATTTTTTTCAATGTTATAAATCATTAGCATCAGCTATGAGTGCATCTGCTAGGTTCCCATTCCTGCTCAACAACTTGAGAGATTAAGTTCATCTGCGGACCAGTAACAGCCCCTACCTGTTAGCAACTATGGAGCTAATGAACCTTTGCCTTTCTTTCTTATCTTTCTATCCCTGCCTGTATCCTATCCTTAGAGCTCCCCTTTGCGTTGATTATAGGCCTTTTCTTTGCCCTTTGGGAGAGGTAAGGTATAGAGCTTGAATCCCCCAGCTGACATCTTATTCTCCATTGGGCATCCATCCTCATGGCATCTACTTCTTTAAATAAAAGAGAAAAAGCTTTTGCCGCTCTTTCCTTGGCTTTCTTTCGCGTACGTGTGCTCGTCTATACTTTAATAGAAAGAAGCAATTTCTCTGTTCGAAATCAAGCTACAGGCCATCAAAGATGGCGGTAGAACAGCTAGCAAGAGGTGCCCAGGTACCGTTAACAAGCTCATGAATTTAACTTTCAAGCGAACCCCATGCCTTATGGTTTGAGAGTCCGTTTGATTATAAGCCTTTAGAATGGTTATATATACTTTAGAAAAGGGCTATCTCTCTCTAGCTTTCCTTTCTTGCTTGCTTGCTTTCTAGCCCCGATGCCAATGCCCTTTCTGTTCTCGAGTCTTTGCAATCTTCTGCCATTCCTCGACTTTGAAATGGTTAGACCACTGTCTTCGAGTCCGGTTGAGAAATAGCGGATTTGAGTACCGGGAAGTAAGTATGAGTAAGGTCCGGGTCTGGTTGAGTAACTCAGGATAGAGAGAGTCCTTCATTTCTAAAGTATGAATAAATAGTAGACATGTAGCTGCCTTTTAGGTATTGAATCCCTGGCCGGGAAGCGTGAACGATAACATGAGTCTTTAAGGACAGAGTGACCCTGTGGGTTGTCCATTCTTTCGGGTATTCACTAAAAAATCATTGAATTGAATAAGGCTATTCGACTTAGGACTCCCTTACTAAGCTTTCAGGAAAGTCTGAGATCTCATTGTCTTCCTAAAGCCTTTTTAATCCTAAATGAACAGATATAAGATAGATGTAGAGACTCATCCTTGATTCCTATCGGTCAGGGCCCTTGAAGAACCCTCCACGAATTATCGATAGTAGTTTACTAATCCAAGGAAGGAGTGATGCGAAGAATTGCTTTCTTTCGTACCCATTCACAAGAAAGAAGGGTCTCAAGCAGTGTGTTCATGGTCACTCAGAACATAGGATTTTCGGCATCAAAGAGCGCGTGGGACAGGTGAGGGAAGGAAGGGCGGGATGAAGCAAGCAGCCAATCCCTTGCTGGTTAAAAATAGCAGCATCAGTATTAAAATTATAAACACCATGGGGTGGGGCCTGCCAATAGGTGTTTGCACAATTTGTAGCTTCTCCTTCTTATACTATTAGAAGAAGCTGATTGCTTTGTTCACCACATCCACAGGATAGTTCTGTATGTCCTGGAACAGCAGCAAATTTATATCACTCCATAAAGCCCATGCAACTACTAGCATCAGTTCCAGCTGCTCTTCATCAAGACACTTCCCCATCTCCTTCACCCAATCTGAGAGAGAGCCTGCATCTGTTGAGTATGAAGGGCTAATGGGCAGAGTAGCCAAATGCCATATGCCCAAGGGCAGCCCTTTAAAACATGAATGGTAGATTCAGGCTCCATTCCACATCTGTCACAAAGCAGGTCAACCTCCACCTTTCTTTTCCCATTTCACTCGTCTTGCATAAAAAAAACCACCTAAATCCACATCTAAAAGGGAGCCCGCGATCAAAATGCCTCCTCTATGAGATCTCGGTGCTACTGCCCAGCCCCACCTTCATTTTTTTCGAATTACGACTACTCGACTTTTTTTTTCCTAAGCAAAGATCTAGGGGGGAGGAGCTCTTCTTGCGTAGTATACCTTTTCCCATAAATTCCAGGCTCGTCTTAATAACCAGTATAACCCCGGACCTTTTGAGCAAGCGCTATGGAGATAGCGAATGCTAGCGTTAGCCCAGCCATCCACATTGCAAGAGCTCTGGGTGTTCTTTCCATTGAAGCTTCACTGGCCACCTCCCTGGCTTGCTCACTGAGGTGGTCTACT